>CP092882.1:56273695-56794695 GCA_030710605.1 Cordylochernes scorpioides
CACCAAAAAAAAAAAAAAAAAATTCGAAATTCGAATAATTTTTTTTTCTTGCACCGCATAACTCCAAAACCGCATAAAAAGAGAACGAAGTGTACTTACTACCAAAAATATGCCTAAAATGTAAACTACGCATGAGAATTTACTGACGTTGCTAAATTAAATTATAGTTTAGATATTATGATTTACAGTAAAATTGATTTTATATTTGTAAAAAGTTGTTTATATTTTATTTTTTAAAAGTTCGGAAACTTTTTGATTCTACCGTGTATTTCGCTATACAATCATCTTCCTTGTTACTGTAATAATAAAATCTCCTCCTTTTAATGTGAACTCGTTCTGGATTCTTCTACGGCATCACTAGTGAACAAAAGCCATCTACATCCCAACATATAACAATATGATAATCGAGAAGGCGCCATAATCGTTTCTCGGCGTGCCGAGAGGAGACTAAAAGAGACATTGGATTTTCTTAAACTACTAGAACAGACTGTTTAACATGTGCACAGAAGCAGTTTGATGAGATCGGCAGTGACGAAGAAGGAACGTCTGCAAGAAAAAGCACTCGCGTCGATCGGAAAGGGTAAGTGACGAAGAATTTGTCAAATGTCAAGATTGATGGAGGAGACCCTTGAAAAAAGATCATGAGAGCCATAGACAAGAAGTTGGGTATTGACCTATTACAATTAGAACTTTCAATTAGAGCAACTATGGTCTCAAGCCTTTGCCCTTTAGAAATACCAATTGATGACTGAGGCTATGAAGGAAAGCAGAAAAGGAAAGGCTACTGCTTTCCTCGGAAACCTGACACATGACTCTTGTGGCGTTCTGAGGTTCCTCTTTGATGAAAAGAACGTTGAATAGGACCATATTTAAATGCGAGGAATGATCGTTGGATTTGTAAAGACCCCTCAAAGGCACCTTTCCTGATACACACGAGATTCCCTGCTCCCGTGATCTTCTTTGGCTTCAGCAGCACTGAAGGGGGATGTCATGTCTCCCCACTTCTTTGAACAATGCTTCAAGGTGAACGCTGACACCTACATAAATGTCCTGGAGGCCGTTTTAGAGCCTTGAATGCACATGGTGGCCCCAGAAAGGAAGTTTTTCTTTTAACACAACTCAGTTCTAGTCTATAAGGCAAAGAAGACAGACTTGGCTGACATTTAACATCCCCAGGCACTGGATATCCGAGTTTTACTCTATTCAACAGCATAGACTAGAAAAAAAGCTTCTCTAATATTTTATCCATTATCTGCTAGACCTTTTCAGGCCGAGTTAATACAAAATTAAACACTGAAGCGTGAGAGACCCTCGTAGACTTATTCCCAGGAAAAATCGATGTCATCTACGCAAAGTTTGTCACAACTAAAATACTTTGAAAATTACTCCAAGACCAAATAACCCTTGTACCTCAACTACATATACGTTAAGAGGTAATTATTATGAACACCGAGACTGAAGGATTGTACACACAAGATCAACTTTTAGTCAGAATAGTGCACCTGACAACGCTCTCCGAGTAGAAGAACTCGACCCCTAATTTCGAGGCACCCATTCTTCATCACTACGTGGTACGCATTACAAGAATTCCAAATTTTTGAACCTCTACCTCAGCACTCTAAGACCACCTCCAGTGCTCCAGTGACGCCCAGCTACCCCCGATGCTCCTATCAACCTTCAAGTATTGCAAAGGCATCACAGGTACACCTGATGGGATGGTGGCGGAAGGTAGGGAGGCGCTATGCAGGCTGTCTAGATTGTCTCTGAACAGAAGGGGAAAGGAGGGTACCATTTTAAGAACTTCTACCTTTCCTGCGTCGAGCCAATACTACTATACTGCCCTTCCACGGCCTGGTGGCAGCGAAATAGGGACCACAAGGTGACATCGGAAAGGGTGCAAAGGACGGCGGCCGTTGGGATCACAGGGAGATACCATACTACCAGCACAGAGGCACTGTTGGTCCTCGCTGGGTTAGTCTCCCTGGGGTTGAACCTAGAGGAGGAGGCCATCAGGAAAAACATTTGGATAGATAGGAAAGACGCCTTGTGGTGATAGAAGTGCCATGGAATGAAAGACGGCCCCGAATAAACTAGCATCATTGAAGGAAATTAGTTGGCATATAGGCTCGCGAAGGATGGATGCCAGAAAGGAATATCAGTGGATTTCCCAATAACCAAGAAAGGGGTGTATGGGAGAGTCAGGGAGCACGTCCAGGACCTGTGGTTAGACAGATTTAGGAACAGCGGAAAAAGAGGGAAGTATACAATTGGGTGAACACGCCCAAGTACTATGTAAAGGCTATGTCCCTCAAACCTAGTGGTATCGGGACATGGATTCTTCCCCAGGAGTCTCCACAGATTTAAAAATTAAAAGAAATCCTGATTGCATCTGTGGAGAAAGGGATCTGGGAGCACGCCATTGTCCAAGAGTGGTGGGTGTGAAAGAGGAGAGAAGAAGAGCGGGGACGCTATCGAAACTGAGCTACTGAGATTTCACAGCAAACTATATAAATGCGTATATAAAAATTCTAAACCTTTCCATAGCTTTGTCTTCAATATTGTTATGACGCTTTTCAGCGGTCGTTGTTTGCGTACAAGGTTTAATGTAGGTTCATTGTGGGTACAGATTAGTTTGTTATACTTTATTGCCAGGAGCTGTTAATGGGATTGAGAACTAGGTACATTTAGATGGACTTGTCTCAAATGTCCGCTATCAGAAAGATCTGCCTTGTCAAGGTCCAGCCTGTGCTACACCACCTTGTAGGCAGCTCTGATGCCGTGGTCCTGGTACCGTCTTGCAGGATCATCCACACTCCTGGAGGCAACTCTCCGCGTCTTCCACTTTCCGCAGATGTGACCAGACTCTGACCTCCCCCCCACACGAATGCCATTTTTTGGCACCTGTTCCCTTGACACATGGCCATCCCCCGCAGCTGGAGTACACCCATCTTCCCCCAACTTTACTTCGGAATCTTGGCTTCTCAGATAGTTTGTCTTCCATTTTACAACATATACGAAAATATATAACACTCTCAAGAATCATACCATCTGAATTATCTATCTATAAGAATATGATACCCAAACCATCGCTATAAGAATTGTATGTATTCATTGTACAATATTCATAATAAGGTTTTACATGTAGAGAAAGAATTTTTAGATTAGATAAAACAACCTCCCTCGCGCCATGATTACTTAGGCTACATGTGAATGCCCTCCCTTTTGAAACCACACTTTTCACCTATAAATCGGATTTCATATATAGTACCTATGACATATTAATAAAAGATTTTCTAACATTTGAATTCTGTTAGAGACAGCAATTTTTTTGACAATAAATTAGGCTTTTATTAATTATTTAGTCCCTTTGACATTTAAAAAATAAATTTCGTTATTTATTGCTTTCTAACATTTTCTTAATATATATCCAGACATTAACCCCATGGTTCCATTGCCTGATATTACTAGTAAAGACATTTGGTGTACCTAAAGTATGAGTAGTCACAAACCTCTTACCACCGTGATTTTCATGACCAGTACTGTATGTACAAGAAGTAAAAACAAACTATACTTTTTACACATACACAATCACTTTGTTCTTCAAATAAAAGACACTTCGGCCAGACAATAAAAATATTTACTGGTCGAAGTGTCTTATATTTGAAGAACAATGAATGCCGGCCAGGCAGCCTCTATCACTTTGAATGTGTTATCAATATTACACTGTTATTATCAAGTCACCGTATAGAAAATAATTTTAAGAAACAGAGTCCAATTGCTAGATGCTATCCAGCTACCAGAATTTCAAGAACTACATGTAGGAATATCACCACACAGTCATCAAATACAATCAATCTTATAATAATAATTTTCCTTGAGAATCTTGTCAGATATCATCTCTATCATAGATGAACCATTAAATTAACTTTGTAAAAAAAAGTTTCATTTTCTGGAATTATAAATCAATCATATCCCAACATCATATGAAATTGTGAACATGATTTTCTTATTTTCATAGCTTATAACATATTTAAAATATATATCAAATTTATCTTGGTTTGTAAAATTATTCAGTTTCCTGGGACACGAATCTTCAACAATTGGTTAGTTCTAGGGCCCTAGCTTTGCTGGCGCCATCAGGTCAGATCCGATGGTGGGGTTAGTAAAAGCTAGAAGTGGAATAGGACTTCTCAGGACTATTTAGGGCTCCTGGGGGGTGAACCGCCAAAAAGGGTAACGCGCCGAGGCAGGTACTTCCAGAGTGGTGAGGAAACTCTGCCGGATAAAAGTTTATTTTTTCAGGAGATACCTTTTATCCAAAATAATATATATATATTAATAAGGCATTGATATATATATATAATAGAAATATAATTTAAAGTGATAAAATGCACACACCATGAGAAAAAAATGTCAAACTTTTATCCAAGGTATTTTACTGAAATTGTTTACAATGTCAGAGATCCTGAGGACTATGATATCATGGCGGTTGAGGACAAAATCAATGCTACAGAGATGCTAGATAATAATCCTCAAGAAGTCCCTCCTCAAGTGACACAATTCCTCCTTGGTGTATTCGACCAAGATCATGATACTGATGATGATTCTGATCTCCCCAATGATGGAATGTTGGGGCTTTTCGAAGTCGTCAGTGTTCTTCAAAATACTACTATATTTTTCTGAAAATAGAGAAATATATATTTAAATCTTTAGATAATAAAAAGGTATATATTGGATTGAATAAAATATTTATTTACCAATATTTCGGTTGACTGAACGCCAACCTTTGTCATGATATTACATTTTTGTTCAAACAAACTCAGCACCGCTTAGTATTATAATACCACAATTAAAATATAAAATTTTAATTATGTTAATTTTTAAAGATTATTTTAACTGTGATTTCATAACACTATATGCGG
Source organism: Cordylochernes scorpioides (assembly GCA_030710605.1). Lineage (NCBI taxonomy): Eukaryota > Metazoa > Arthropoda > Arachnida > Pseudoscorpiones > Chernetidae > Cordylochernes > Cordylochernes scorpioides. The sequence goes on from CP092882.1 coordinate 56,278,618, forward strand.
CGCTGAGTATGTTTATACAAAAATGTAATTACTTGACAAAGGTTGGCGTTCAGCCAACCGATATATTGGAAAATAAATCTTTTATTCAATCCAATATATACCTTTTTATTATTTAATTACTATATATATAAACGTTTTATAGAATATATTGAAAACTCATTATGCCTCCTCACTTTCAAATAGTGTGAATATTTCTTGTTTATAATAATATACAACATGATTATTGTATTCTTATATTTTCACAATCCAATATACAAGCCGATTACCTGCCCAACAGAAATATAACCATAATCACGCCTGAAGAATAGTCTAGGTTATAATGTTAATTTATCCTTTCATTCTATTTCTTTTATTTCAAAAGTTCTTAGCTACAAATGAATTCATTATATAATAATATTATAAAAATATATATATATTTAAATTACTTATTTTGCCTTTATAATTTTGTGTACTTTGAAGAATTTTATTAGTCTAAATAAAAACTATTTAGCCAAAAAGGAAAGGCTAATTCCTAATTTAATATTTTTCCCCTAGCCTGTGCAGCTTTAGATCTCTACATGTGCCATAGACGAATACATTTGTTGTTATCAGCAATCATAGACGTCCATCTTTTTGGACATGTAGAGATTTGGAAACAGCTATATTAAAAGTAACAGCAACGAGGAAAAACCTCCACAATAATCCATTTTAACAATTTTTCTTATTATATATATTTACATCCTATATATATATTTAAAAGTATTTAGATTGTGCATTTATTTTATATTTTTCACGAAAATATTTTTCCGACTATAAAAAAAAAAGGGGTTATAGTTCAATTGTGCCATTAGTGAAACGAGAATATAAGTAAAATCGAATGTATTTTAAAGGACAGTTTTCACTTGCAAAATTATCATTTTTACTATTAAGCCACTATCCGGTAATATGACAGCTCTCCCTAAAGGACACTTTAGCTCTGCAATTAGGCGTTGTCCTTTACAGCGAGGTTCTACTGTATTTACAACTCTCTGGTAAGAGGACACCTCTCCCTAAAGGACACTTTAGCTCTGCAATTAGGTGTTGTCCTTTACAGGGAGGTTCTACTGTATTTAAAATTCAAAAATATTTTAAAGGCGTAAGATTCTTTTTGAAATTAAACAATTTCTACTGCCCTTACTGCAATGGAAAAATTAATAAGAGGGCCTGGCTCATCAGTGGTGAACCCTCCCAGCGGTTTCGCCAGTTTAATCTACCATACCGCTATTATATTGTATTTTTGGAACTTCCTTTTATAGTGATACTGTTGATAGACTCTTTAAATGGGTATTTTAGAAGAACTATGGACATAAGCTTTGAGGACAGTAGAATTACATACATTTATAAATATATAATATGCTTCGAGCAATCGCTCTTTCGCAAATATTTAATTGTTTCTTTTATTAGAACATTTATAATATGATGCACTAGCGCGCCATCTGTTATCAAAATTCAAAACTATTTTAAAGGCGTAAGATTCTTTTTGATATTAAACAATTTCTACTGCCCTTACTGCAATGGAAAAATTAATGAGAGGGCCTGGCTCATCAGTGGTGAACCCTCTCAGCGGTTTCGCCAGTTTAATCTACCATACCGCTGTTATATTGCATTTTCCATTGCAGTAAGGGCAGTATAAATTGTTTAATATCAAAAAGAATCTTACGCCTTTAAAATAGTTTTGAATTTTGATAACAGATGGCGCGCTAGTGCATCATATTATAAATGTTCTAATAAAAGAAACAATTTAATATTTGCGGAAGAGCGATTGCTCGAAGCATATTATATATTTATAAATGTATGTAATTCTACTGTCCTCAAAGCTTATGTCCATAGTTCTTCTAAAATACCCATTCAAAGAGTCCATCAACAGTATCACTATAAAAGGAAGTTCCAAAAATGCAATAGTTCCAACGGGAGCTCGCTAAAGATAAAATCCAGACTCTTGATCTCTGATGATCCCCTATTTTTGAAGCCTAGAGAGCTTTAGGTGTGCTTGGTGCTGCCTTGGTTCCTTCGCAAGCGGCGCGCCCTTCCTGAAGCTGCGGGCCGTTTGCATGTGTCGTCCTGTTGTCCGAAAAAGTCCCCCAGGGACTTACAGCGGACGAGGATAATTTCTCTCCAAAAATGCAATACCCCTTCCTGAAGCTGCGGGCCGTTTGCATGTGTCGTCCAGTCGTTTTTGTCCGAAAAAGTCCCCCAGGGACTTACAGCGGACGAGGATAAGTTATCTCTCCTAAATTGCAATATAACAGCGGTATGGTAGATTAAACTGGCGAAACCGCTGAGAGGGTTCACCACTGATTAGCCAGGCCCTCTCATTAATTTTTCCATTGCAGTAAGGGCAGTAGAAATTGTTTAATATCAAAAAGAATCTTACGCCTTTAAAATAGTTTTGAATTTTGATAACAGATGGCGCGCTAGTGCATCTACTGTATTTAGCAACTCTCTGGTAAGAGGACACCTCTCCCTAAAGGACACTTTAGCTCTGCAATTAGGCGTTGTCCTTTACAGGGAGGTTCTACTGTATTTAGCAACTCTCTGGTAAGAGGACACCTCTCCCTAAAGGACACTTTAGCTCTGCAATTAGGTTTTGTCCTTTACAGGGAGGTTCTGCTGTATTTAGCAACTCTCTGGTAAGAGGACACCTCTCCCTAAAGGACACTTTAGCTCTGCAATTAGGTGTTGTCCTTTACAGGGAGGTTCTGCTGTATTTAGCAACTCTCTGGTAAGAGGACACCTCTCCCTAAAGGACACTTTAGCTCTGCAATTAGGTGTTGTCCTTTACAGGGAGGTTCTGCTGTATTTAGCAACTCTCTGGTAAGAGGACACCTCTCCCTAAAGGACACTTTAGCTCTGCAATTAGGTGTTGTCCTTTACAGGGAGGTTCTGCTGTATTTAGCAACTCTCTGGTAAGAGGACACCTCTCCCTAAAGGACACTTTAGCTCTGCAATTAGGTGTTGTCCTTTACAGGGAGGTTCTGCTGTATTTAGCAACTCTCTGGTAAGAGGACACCTCTCCCTAAAGGACACTTTAGCTCTGCAATTAGGTGTTGTCCTTTACAGGGAGGTTCTGCTGTATTTAGCAACTCTCTGGTAAGAGGACACCTCTCCCTAAAGGACACTTTAGCTCTGCAATTAGGTGTTGTCCTTTACAGGGAGGTTCTGCTGTATTTAGCAACTCTCTGGTAAGAGGACACCTCTCCCTAAAGGACACTTTAGCTCTGCAATTAGGAGTTGCCCTTTACAGGGAGGTTCTGCTGTATTTAGCAACTCTCTGGTAAGAGGACACCTCTCCCTAAAGGACACTTTAGCTCTGCAATTAGGTGTTGTCCTTTACAGGGAGGTTCTGCTGAATTTAGCAACTCTCTGGTAAGAGGACACCTCTCCCTAAAGGACACTTTAGCTCTGCAATTAGGTGTTGTCCTTTACAGGGAGGTTCTGCTGTATTTAGAAACTCTCTGGTAAGAGGACACCTCTCCCTAAAGGACACTTTAGCTCTGCAATTAGGTGTTGTCCTTTACAGGGAGGTTCTGCTGTATTTAGCAACTCTCTGGTAAGAGGACACCTCTCCCTAAAGGACACTTTAGCTCTGCAATTAGGTGTTGTCCTTTACAGGGAGGTTCTACTGTATTTAGCAACTCTCTGGTAAGAGGACACCTCTCCCTAAAGGACACTTTAGCTCTGCAATTAGGAGTTGTCCTTTACAGGGAGGTTCTGCTGTATTTAGCAACTCTCTGGTAAGAGGACACCTCTCCCTAAAGGACACTTTAGCTCTGCAATTAGGAGTTGTCCTTTACAGGGAGGTTCTGCTGTATTTAGCAACTCTCTGGTAAGAGGACACCTCTCCCTAAATGACACTTTAGCTCTGCAATTAGGTGTTGTCCTTTACAGGGAGGTTCTGCTGTATTTAGCAACTCTCTGGTAAGAGGACACCTCTCCCTAAAGGACACTTTAGCTCTGCAATTAGGTGTTGTCCTTTACAGGGAGGTTCTGCTGTATTTAGCAACTCTCTGGTAAGAGGACACCTCTCCCTAAAGGACACTTTAGCTCTGCAATTAGGTGTTGTCCTTTACAGGGAGGTTCTACTGTATTTAGCAACTCTCTGGTAAGAGGACACCTCTCCCTAAAGGACACTTTAGCTCTGCAATTAGGAGTTGTCCTTTACAGGGAGGTTCTGCTGTATTTAGCAACTCTCTGGTAAGAGGACACCTCTCCCTAAAGGACACTTTAGCTCTGCAATTAGGAGTTGTCCTTTACAGGGAGGTTCTGCTGTATTTAGCAACTCTCTGGTAAGAGGACACCTCTCCCTAAAGGACACTTTAGCTCTGCAATTAGGTGTTGTCCTTTACAGGGAGGTTCTACTGTATTTAGCAACTCTCTGGTAAGAGGACACCTCTCCCTAAAGGACACTTTAGCTCTGCAATTAGGTGTTGTCCTTTACAGGGAGGTTCTGCTGTACTTGGTTTAAATCTCCTGTATATTAATCAAACAAATGCTACAGCTTTCTGGAGATGTGTTTATTTATCTTTATTAAACATAATCTCGAGCTTTCGGGCATCTCTGCCCTTTTACAGGAGTACATGGAAATATCTTTCACATATGTTTCTATGAACTCCTGTAGACGGGCAAAGATGCCCGAAAGCCGAGATTAGGTTTAATAAAGATAAATAAACACATCTCCAGAAACCTGTAGCATTTGTTTGATATTACATGTATCTATAAAAAGATATTGATATTTTCGAATTGGAAAAATAAATCCTATGCGCAAAGTTCGCCTCAAGATCAGCAGCCCCAAATCTAAAAACCAAAGAAATCTTTACCGAAACAAGCTTTCAAAAACTGACTCCACTATTTGAATCCCATTTAGTTTTAAAATCCTCTGACCTTACTGAAATTCTATCTGAAATTCTGAGAGAACTTCGGGAAATAGAGCCATCACTCCTTAGAAGCGACATGGTATCTTCAATAGAAGAAAAAATGGAAGCTTGTTTTTCACACTCAACTGCAGATGGAGCTACAGCTTTGGCATCCGAGCTACAATAAAAGTCCCAGCCAACCGCTCCTGTAGCCAATATCTCATAAGAACGCGCATGACTAGAACACGGGCAGAGCCTCTCGAGAAGATCAGGCAACAACAGTCTTGAATGAGAGGATTCTAACTTTACGTGGAAAGATTTAGGCTGCAAGCACAGTACAGAGGTTGGTGTTCTCGTGAACATATCCTAGGTTTCATAAATATTGCCGAGTTACTAATTAAGGACAGTAATGGAGGTATCTGCGCGGCACAGTGAGTTAATGATTGTGGGGTGACTTAGCTCTTCGTTCTCTTTGGTCGGGGGCCGCTGCTCTTTTATATAGTATAGTGTCGTGCGTACACATGGCGTGCACTGTAGATAGGTACACAAGATGGGTACTATAAGGGAACATATGGCGAGCAGCAGTTCTCTTAACAGTCCCACCACGAGAAGGTAGAGAACATGGGACCGCCTGAAACACACGGGTTAGACACGTGGAGACTTCCATCATTGTACGCGAATCAGTTTCGAATGTTTGTCACCCACTCTGATCTCCTTTATCGTACTTGAGGCGCATATGCCCGCTCGTACTCGACTGTGCAGTATCGACACCACAGTCTTGCATACATGGTAAAGCTGAGCCTCGTTCCTCAGGGCTGAGGGGTCATTCTACTAATGGTTGGTTCTCAGAAAGTATCTCCCTAAACTATAAGAGGGGGAGGGGTAGAGTATCTGCACGCAGGAAGTCAGAAACGGCTCCTACCTGAACGAACGCCAAACTGGCAGCGCCTTAAGCGTCTCCTGAAAACGTAAGTGGTCATTAGTTTCAATAAAGAGCTGACACAGGCCTGGAAATATAGAACAAGTTTTGGTGGTAGAGGTCGAAAGTTGAAGCAGGTCCCTGGGGTTTAGGCTGCAACAATGAGAGGTTAAAAAATGTGACTTACCATGCGTCCACCCAGGGACACATTCGGTAACTTGCTTGACCTGGACGTGAAACATGAGATGTTAAATCCAAGTTTGGCATCAACATCCATCTTGGCTAACCTGGGTGAGAATCTTCACTTCGGAGAACTTTTCATTCTTTTATACACAATACATAGAAGATGAAATGTCTTACGAGTTCCATTTATAAAATCTGAGTAAGAAATCAGAAATTATGTTTTCCAGGTAAAAAAAAAACAGTTCACTCAGCGACACCTTCACACAGAATCCCACTTCTAACAACTGCAGCTGTTATACCACCGGTCAAGTCAATACAACAGCAGCGGTCTGGACTAAACTGATGGTTTCACTACTGATGAGCCATGCCTTTCCCCCAATATCTTATATTTCTGTGAAAAAAAAAATTAAATGAAAATATTTGTTACAATAATATAATAGTTCGAAATATTTTCAATTTCTACTTATAGATTGCGCACAATGTATCTTCATTTAACGCCAAATATTTATAGTGTGGCGTGTAAGTGCGATGTTTGAAATGGGTATTTTCAATTATATTTCAGAATCCCGTTTATGTTGACAGAATATTACATCAACTTCTTTAAGCAGATCAAGCTAAACAACAGCAGAAACTGTGATATGTGGCCACTAACTGGATCAACCAGTTCTTTGCTAACCTGCCGCTCTAGCTACAGCCAGCTACCTCGCGGCCTTGCCCATCTTTCCCGCGTTTCGACGTACCCCTGCCTTCAATCCGTTCTTGGCTCGTGCTGTACCTACAGGTTCCTGTCTTTATAAAGCTTGAGGAAGAGAGACTAGGACAAATTATCTGGCTTCATATAGAAGACCGAATGTGTATCGTTCTGGTGATATTGGTTGGATGAAGGATCCCGATAAGGATGTCGCTGAATGGGACTAGTGCAGTGCAGGGGTCGGCAATCTTTTGAGTAGGAAGAGTCAAAAATTACAATTTATAAAATATCAGAGTTTTTAAAGAGCCACATTATATATATTTTTTTGCCAAAAATAAATAGTACACTGCATAAATAATATTTGCGTTTGGAACTATATAAAGAGCCGCAGTTTCTCATCCAAAGAGCCGCATGTGGCTCGCGAGTTGTTGACCCCTGAGTGTTGTCAGACAGTAAATAGGAAGCTGGTAGCACCATAGTTATCCGGGATGTGAAGCTGGTAGCACCATAGTTAGCCGGGATGTGAAGCTGGTAGCACCATAGTTAGCCGGGATGTGAAGCTGGTAGCACCATAGTTAGCCAGGATGTGAAGCTGGTAGCACCGTAGTTAGCCGGGATGTGAAGGAGCTGGTAGCACCATAGTTAGCCGGGATGTGAAGCTGGTAGCACCGTAGTTAGCCGGGATGTGAAGCTGTTAGCACCGTAGTTAGCCGGGATGTGAAGCTGTTAGCACCGTAGTTAGCCGGGATGTGAAGCTGGTAGCACCATAGTTAGCCGGGATGTGAAGCTGGTAGCACCATAGTTAGCCGGGATGTGAAGCTGGTAGCACCATAGTTAGCCGGGATGTGAAGCTGGTAGCACCGTAGTTAGTCGGGATGTGAGCTGGTAGCACCATAGTTAGCCGGGATGTGAAGCTGGTAGCACCATAGTTAGCCGGCATGTGAAGCTGGTAGCACCATAGTTGGCAGGGATGTGAAGCTGGTAGCACCATAATAGCCGGGATGTGAAGCTGGTAGCACCATAGTTAGCCGGGATGTGAAGCTGGTAGCACCATAGTTAGCCGGGATGTGAAGGATGGTGAGTTTCCAGTAGAACTGGTTGCTATAAAGGATAGTACATGAGAGAGTATGTGTTTCCCAGAGAACTCAATACTCGGATTGCAGGTCTGCGCTGATATCCATTGGCCTGGAGCATGGTCAGATTGTGGAGTCCACTTCGGCGACCTCCACAAAGCTCACCCGCAGTAGCTAATAGAAAGCTGGTGGACAATGGTGAAGCTGCCTCGACAAGAACGAAGTCGAGCATTCATCATTGTCAAACCAACCCATCTCTTCACCTTTCTTTTATTACCTAATTTTTAATAAATATAATTTATTATATTATAATAAATTTCCTTTTTTTTAAAATAACTAATCACTATAATAACTATGCAAATTGATCGGCGCTGCAACGGATGGATTGTCGCATCGCTCCGGTAAATATTTTGTTTTTTCCTTTATATAACGTTAAAATTCTTTTGTTTTTCCTGAAAAGTTCATAGGATAAGGTTTGACTAGACGTATACTGAAATTAGTAAAAATTGCAAATGGATTTACTGATAAGTACACTAACTGCTAAATTAGATGAAATCTATGAATTTTTTGACAATAAAGTCAAACAAAAAAAAAAAAAAAACAGAAAAACCTAACAAAAAATGATCTTTCCTTTTTATCTACAATGGTAAGGCAGACCAAGGAGGGCATTAAGGCATTGGGAGATATCAATAATCGGGACCTAGTGGATCGACTTTCTGTTCAAGTGTCTGATGTCCTTGATCAGAGATTGGACAAATTCAAGGGAGAACTCAGGACCTTGAGACCCTCCTTCTCAGAGGTTTTGAAATCCCAAACAGCGAGAGAAACTATGTATAACAAACAAAGTAGTGATAAAGAATTTGTAATTATAGCGCAGCCTTTCAATGAAGGAAACTTTACAGATGTACACCACGCTATTGCTAATAGGATCAGAGTGTTAAGAGAGGAAAATAAGAGGGTCCGAGTCAATAAAATTATAAACACAAGAAAATCAATTATTATAAAAACTTCGGATGAGAAAGAATCTAATTTCCTAAAAGATGAATTATGCAAATCAACCCAACTTACAAAGCTATGCAAAACATTCATTCCAACCAAAAGAGATCCTACTATAATGGTTAAAAACGTTAGTAAAATCACCGAGGTAAATTCCTTCGAAGAAACAATCTGTCGGATGAACGATGAACTAAAGGATATGAAAAGCGAAATTAAAGTGCTATTCTGCGCTAAATCTAACACCTCTACCCACAACATAGTTTTACGAGTTTCTCCTAGAGTATATCAAACCATTAAGAAATTAAACAATAAAATCTACACTGACTGTGAACGATGCGTTGTTGTAGATCGGTTTCTGGTGCAACAATGCCAGAAATGTCTGAAATTAAACCCCACCCACAAAACGGCAGAATGCCCTAACACCCCAATATGCAGGACATGTGGAGTTCAGGGAGTTCATGATTGCTCAGGAATTCCCAAATGTTTCAATTGTTCCCAACATCCTAAGTATAGAAACAGGCCCTCATAACATAGAGCAAACTCAGAGGAATGTCCTTTGTATAAAACACAAATAGACAGAATAATCGAGAGAACAAGTTATTTCCCAACTGAACAATCAAGTAACTAACTAGTACAAGTCGAACAGGATCAAATGCAAGTTCCGTCGATTATGTGTGTGCAACCCTAAATATAAAAATAGCTCAACAAGTCATAGGCCAAATTCTAACGTGTGCCCGCTTTATAATATACAAACAGATCGAATAATCCAAAGAACACAATATTCTCCAATAAATGAAGAATAAAAAACACCCAGTCTAAATTATGTCATTGGGTAAAGGAATTAAATGTTTACAACAAAATTTAAGAAAAAGTTTCATGGCATTGAGTGAGCTTCAAGCTGCAATAAAAGACAACCCACCAGATATCATCCTAATACAGGAACCCTATATAATTAATAGAGATGTAATTTTCGATTTAGAATCTCAAATAGTGCATTCAACGACAGATGAACAAATATACACTGCAACGATCTTTATGAATAAATGTTTAAAATATAATAAAATCAATAAATTCACAAACTCCTTTTGTACAACCACCTCTATAAATTCAGCAAAATCAAATACTGTTATTGCAAACTTTTATATACATCCTCATAGATTTAATGACACTCATCGAAAATTTATCAAGGAGCTTCTGGATACCTACAATCAACAACCTATTATACTATGTGGTGACTTCAATTCTAGACACCCAGTCTGGTTTGTTCCGACGACAAACTCCAATGGTTTCAAATTCCACTCCATCATAGACGAACACAGCCTATTTATTCATAATCTTAAGATTCTCACCTGCCGAAATTCAAGCATTATAGATCTTACGATTTCAAACAAAAAATCAATAAGTTTTGTACATAACTGGAAGACGACTATATTGACGCACATTTCAGATCACGTTGCAATAACCTTTGACATTTATCATAATTTTAGCAGGCAAAGGACAGTTCAAAACTCAACATGGAAATTTATAGAAAAAGATGCTGATTGGAAAACATTTACTGAAAAAATTTCAATACAAGATGTAGATAATATTATCACCAAGATAAACCACGCGTCAAACATCAAAGATATTGACAACATTGTAAAGACTCTCACACAAATAATTAAAGAGGCAGCTTATCTGTCACTAAATGTCAAGACAAGTAGCGGAAATCATAAAACAAATACATACTGGTGGGATGGGGAGCTGGAGAATATGAAAAACAATTTCCACTATATTAGAAATTTGTATTATCGGCATGGAGTGGTCTATGAAAAGACCTATAAATCAATGAGAAATAAATATTTAAATAAAATTAAAAAGGCAAAAAGAGCGAGTTGGAGAAATTTTATAGAAGAAAGTCATTCAACTAACGCATTTGGTAATGCTTATAGGATTTACAAGTCATTGAGATCGAAAAATAGGAATCTAGGATTACCTCTAATAGATAATTTACCAGATCATTTAAAGATCGACAAAATAAAAGGTTTAATGAACGATCTATTTCAGGATGATATTGGAGGTTTAGATGAAGATGATCATATTTTGATTAGAAATTATACGCCTAAATATAAAAATAAAAATAGTGTTTATATCGAATCTAAGGAAATAGAGGAAACAATTTTAAAAACTAATATTAAAAAAGCACCGGGCCCTGATTACATTAGTAACAATATGATCAGACAAGCTAAAATAAAAATAATCCCAATTCTGCATCAATTATTCAATAAATGTATAGAAATGGGATACTATCCGGATGAATGGAAAAAATCATTCTTAAAAATAATTCCAAAACCAGGCAAAACGAATTATGAAGTAAATAAAAGTTATAGACCTATATCATTGACATCTAATCTCTCTAAAACATTTGAGAATATAATAAAAAATAAATTAAGTAACTATTATTTAGAAAATAATCTAATGAGCTCAAGGCAGCACGGCTTTATGAAATCTAGATCAACTATTACAGGAATGGAAAAAATTATAGAAACTATATTGAAACATAAACAAAAAGAATTGACTTCCTTGATAGCTATAGATATAGCTGGTGCATTCGACAATGCATGGTGGCCTGCGATTATAAAACGAATGGATAATGATAATGTTCCCTCAGATTTAATACGGATCATAAAATCTTATTTGAATAATGAAAGGGAGGTGAAATTTACATACGAATCAGAAACTTTTTATAAGAAACTAACTAAAGGATGTCCACAGGGTGGACCTTTATCACCACTTCTATGGAATATTTTGCTAAATGATTTGTTGATAAATTTTGAATCAATGAATGCAGATATTATATGTTATGCAGACGACGTTACAATAATTTGCTGGAATAAGACTATCGAAGGACTAAAAACCGCAAGTGAATACATCTTAAATTATGTGATCCAATGGTGTAATAGAAATAAATTAACGATCAGTACAAAGAAAACTAATTTGCTATACCTGCATAACAGAGAAAAATACCTATTAAGGTTATTAACAATATAATTAGGCCGGTCAAGCAAGTAAAAATTCTGGGAATGAAATTTTCAAATCACAAATGGAAAAATAAAGTTAACTTTACTCCGCATGTAAATGATATTCTGTGTAAGGCAGGGCGTATGAAAAATTTATTATGTTCACTAAGCGACAATATGTGGGGTTTAGATACTCAAAATAGGTTAACTTTATATAAAACAATAATAAGGCCTGTACTTACATACGGATCAGAAATTTGGTTTAAATATTTAAACAATCGTTCTAAACAAAAACTGAATTCCATGCATTACCAGATCATTTTATGGGCAGTCAGAGCATATAAAACTACTTCATCAAACTGTGTGCATAGTCTGGCAAAAATTCCACTCCTAACAGACTATATAGAATCTAGAATAATCAAATATGATCTAGCTCATCTGTCCACTGAAGATCTAATTGCTTACGAACCCCATGCTCCAAGTATAGTCAAATCATTCTTACACGCAAAAATGAAATAAATTTTTGATAATACTAATGAAATTTTCAGAAGCTTTTTCGTGTCTGGAATCCCAAGATTTTTCCGTCCAAATTTTTATAATATCCAATTCTTTACAGATCATGGTAATTTTGGGAAATTTTTGTCAACTATCGGCGCGGTGAAGGAACCGGGATGCTTCTGCGGAGGTGAAATTCAGGACTCGAAACATTTACTAATGAATTGCCCAATTTTCCGGGTTTATAAGGAAAACAAGTTTGGTCGTATTGGACAGCTTGATGAATTTGTAGACGATAAAAAGGGGTGTAAAAGTTTTGATCAATTTTGCAAATTTATTTACAACTTTCTTTTGAAATGGAAAAGGGAGAGGGAAACTTAGAAGGAAAAGATTGCGATGCTTGCTTTGTTGTTTGTTTTTCTCTTCGGACAATTTTCTTTGGTTAATTATGTAAAATAATGAATTGAACAGGATTGTATATAGCCGATTTATTGTGATGTAGAAAGAGGTATCGACGCAAATGTCCCTAAGTTTGGGACATCGCGTTTCATGATGTTAATTAATACTAGTTTAATTAATTAATCAGCTATTTTTTAAAAAATATTTTCAAATAATATTCGTTTATTAAAATAATATTTTGAATAATAATTTTTAATTATAATTTTTATTATATATCATTTTTTATATTTCAACAGTTGGAATATTTTAGATTTTTTTTTTTTACTCTGTTAAAAAAAATTAGCGGAAATTTTGAGGAAGGCGATAAAAAGAAGAGAGGGAAGGCAGCAGTAGAGACAGATCGGGGAGAGGTTCTAAGAAAATCGTCTAAAAATGTAGTTTTAAAATTTTAGTGGAAGAATTTTCCAGCCCTCCAACTGAAGCATCAAAAAAGGTAAGTAACTTCTCATAATATATTTTTTAACAGGTTAATTTTATGTATATTTCCCCATTTCATTCTCATTGCCTATTTTATTCTTTTCTGTTTCACCATTCCAATAGAACAATAAATATAAAAATGTTTTGAATATCAACTTTGGCTTTGAGTCTTTAATTTGGTTTAGAGTCGATTATTTTCAACCCCAGTGCGTACAGGATATTTACAAGTTGTATTTGTTATTTCCGAAATCAGCTCACATCTTCAACATGAAATTGTGGAGATGCTGAGGGGAATAGACAGACGCTATTTTGGGTCAGAGGACACTCTCTCATCGAGGGCATTGAATTTATTGATGGACTGGCAAAGGAAGGATGCGATGGTCGTGGAATTTCCAATCCCCAGGAATGAGGTTTATAAACGCATAAAGATAAATCCAGGATGGAGGGTGGGAACTGTACGTGAACCCGTCGATTCTGACGAAAAAAGAGGGATTATCTATGTAATATATAATATGTTTATATGGTTTTGACCAAGGACTTGGTTGTTGTTGTGTGATGTAATCAATATATAGCGCGAGATATTCATATTTTTAGTTCTTATGATAATTCTGTATTAATAAAATATTCTACAAATATATAACTTTTCAATAGCATTCAATCTCAAATTTGATAGAAACTATACTACCTAATATTCAATAATGATTGAATGATGATTCAATAATGAATCTTGATGCAAGCAGTTCCGCATCTTGCTTTGAAAGTCTCCGGTCACTTGTCAAATCGTTGAGTTTTGGTTGTGAAAAACGTTTTGGGCATTCTTGTTCTCCATAGTTCTCACTATCAGAATCATCCAGTTGGATAACGTTTTGTGTGGTGTGTTCTGTTTCATTATAAAGAGGATTATTAGCACTGGATGAAAAAACTGGGAGGGGACTATTTGGGCTGTGTGGTATTGGAAGTCTAGCTGAATATAGGTCTTTGTATATAAGCTTTTCTTACCATTCCTGTTAAAGTGTTTCAAGTCTTGTACGCAAAAGTAACAATCATTGTCATGATTTTTTGGCCCTCGTCAAACCATAGGAATCCCAAATGTCAGTTGCCTTTCACCCTTTGTTCACAGGCGCAGTGTTTCGACACACGTTTTTCATACCTTATGTGGAGCCCATGTCTTGTCCTGGTCTCCTAATTTTATATCAAAATATGCTAAATACGCCCGCTTTACATAGTCTGTTATTGCATTTCTTTGCGCTTTTACAGTATATGCGCCACATATACACTGGTCTGCAAAATTAAAGGAACAACATATTTTTTTCATTTATCTCAAATTTTATTGAACATTTATCAATGAAATTTTATACACAAATTTATTATTCCATTATTGATTAGAATACCCGAAATCAAAGAATTCTAACACGTATTTTATGCAAATCAGCCGGTCAAGCAATGATCTTCTTGCAGTCAGTGCATAAATATCTTGGATTTTGTTGTTAATATTGGGTGTGATTTTTTTAACTTTAACTGATAGATAGGCTCTACATCGGTGACCCATACTAAGAATTAGGGAGTTTATCAGCTCCTGTGGAATCAACGCCCACTCTTGTGATAAGGCTGTTTCTAGCTCATGCGTGTTTCTAGGAGGGGATTGGAGGGATGAGATCCGCCGTCCTAGGTTGTCCCATACATGCTCAATGGGATTTAGGTCTGGGGATCGAGCTGGCCAATTCATCCGAGCAATTGCATGGTTTTTGAGAAAAGTGTCGACCACACCAACCCTAAGTGGACGGGCATTATCATCCATTAGAAGAAAGTTTTCTCCCATTTCCAATGCTTGAGGCATCACATATGCTGCCAAGATCTCGTCCCGATACCTCTGTCCAGTCAGGGTTCCTTGCCGAAAAATATGGAGTGCTGTGCGACCGCCCAAGAAGATTCCAGCCCAGACCATAAAACCTTGGCTTCTGTAGGGATCCCTTTCAACCACATTCCGGGGATTATTTCTGGTTCCTACCTCTCTCCAGAGAAAGACACGACGAGAATCGCTGTTTAGAGAGAATCTGGACCCATCAGTGAACATTACACGCCTGCATTCATCTGGATTCCAGGCGACATGTTGTCTGCACCAAAGTTTCCTTGCTCTCTTTCGAGGTGGTGTCAATGGCACACAAATTATGGGTCGTCGAGCATTGAGGCCCTTCTTTTTAAGCCTTCTGCGTATTTTATCAGTTGATACTAAGACTCCTGTAGCTGCATTGAGGTCACTTCGTAGTTGCGATGCTGTCATTCTTCTATTGCGACGCACAAGGAGACTCAAATAACGGTCTTGATTTAACGTTGTGACCCTTGGCCGTCCTTGTCCGGGTGTTCTGGCAACATTAGTTGTCGTTTGAAATTTTTTCCAAAGCCTTGAGACAACGTTTCTTGTCACTCCAAGCCATCTTGCTACTTCTGCCTGTGATTGGCCTGCTTCCATCCTTCCAATAGCTTGCCATTTTTTTTTCTTGTGATAAATGTTGCCTATAAGCCATGAAAACTTTAAAAACAAAAAAGTTCAATAAAAATCTAGTGGAGCGTAAAATTAGGACACTTTGAGAAAGACTCAGGCACGTGCTGGAGGAGAAGTCAACGTAGACGGTGGTATTTTGCATATTGGGAACAACTTTATTTGTTTTTCTGTTTTACATGCTCTCTTAATTCATGGGAGCTTCTGAATATACCAAAACTTGATATATATCCCTTAATATAACTTTTCTTTTTCTTAAACATGTGTTGTTCCTTTAATTTTGCGGACCAGTGTATAACAGAAAATATTTGAGTCGTTTTTGCAGGATGTCTGGAAGCGAATTTATTAATGTGTTAAAATTTTATTTTCATAAAGTTGATTGCATAGCTTTAAAATGAATGATGCTTGAAATAATAATTTTTATTAAATTTAATCTGTGTGAAGAAAATATATTTTCACTAAAAATTTAAATACTTCTTTAATTTTTGACAATTTCAAATTAGAAGTGATGGTAAAATGTTTGGAAGTGATTTATTTATTTTAATTGTTAAAATTTAATTTTTATATGAAGTTAATGGTGTATGTTTTAGAAGAACTTTGAGATGTGATTATTGTAAAAATTATGAAGCAATCATGATGACTTGGAAGTTTTCTTTATGAAAATATTATTTTGTGTAAATACACTTTATGGTCATTATCAATAGATTTAGATGACATACAGAAAAACTAAGTGCAGATACGGAATCAGCGCCATTTGATTACAAAAAAGCATTTTAAAAGCTCGAACATCAAAAACCTTTTAAAATTTTGTAGAGCTGTGTAATCGATACTGAGAAAGTGTTGAATTAAAAAAATTAGAAATTTATTATCTTCGAAATTTAAATCGCTGAGAGGATTCCAGCAAACTACAATATCAAATTTTTTTGCTACATGTTTTAATTTGCATTTACCTATTTTACATATCTCAGATTGTATTTAAAAATCGTTAACCAATTCTTCTACTTTTGACGAAGTGGTGTTTTATTAATTTATCATTTGATATTATTTGGGTTCTTACAATTTGGCCGCTGACTCTTTGATTCTGGTAGAGCGCCATCTAGCGAATAATATTGTAACTAAAAACAATTTCGAATTCTTCACATTTTGCCAAAAAAAATCCCATTGCGTCCTGAACATAATGGTGTTTACCGCATTGCTCTAGCGCAAATATTTGCGGAGTTATTAATTTTTAAAATTGTGCAAGACACTTTTGGATCACCCTGTGTATCGGGATTGAGACAATAACTTTGAAAGATAACACTCATGGATAAAACTTAATGAATTTGTATCTTTTAGCATGTATATCGGGATTGAGACAATAACTCTGAAAGATACACTCATGAACAAAACTTATAGAAGTTGTACCTTTTAGCATGTATATCGGGATTCAGACAATAACTCTGTAAGATACACTCATGGACAAAACTTAAGAAGGTTGTACCTTTTAACATGTATATCGGGATTCAGACAATAACTCTGAAAGATACACTCATGGACAAAACTTAAGGAAGTTGTACCTTTTAACATGTATATCGGGATTCAGACAATAACTCTGAAAGATACACTCATTGACAAAACTTAAGAAAGTTGTTCCTTTTAGCATGTATATCGGGATTCAGACAATAACTCTGTAAGGTACACTCATTGACAAAACTTAAGAAAGTTGTACCTTTTAGCATGTATATCGGGATTCAGACAATAACTCTGAAAGATACACTCATGCACAAAACTTAAGGAAGTTGTATCTTTTAACATGTATTTCGGGATTCAGACAATAACTCTGTAAGATACAAGTATTTGTTACACAGCTACCTTTTTTGAGGATACACAAGATAACCAAGAGTGAACAAAATTGCCTCTGTCTTCTTAGAAAAAGACAGACAACCGGCAACATTAAAGATTTTTCGCTAAGTTTTGTCCATGAGTGGATGTCGCTTTTCTAACATCGTCCACAGATTTACTTGCCTGTAGAATAATAGAGATGTCTGAAAGTTTATGTTAATGAACGCAAATAAAAGACACTCTTTACCTTTGTCTTATTCTTCTGAATTTACAGTACCTCGGGGGGCTCAAGGTTATTTTCCCCCAACCTCTACCAATCTTTGTCGTTATATCGTTTAATCTTTCATTAAGAGATTTTATCCTCAAATCAGACCATTATACCGATGCCATATAGCAATGATATGAGAAAACTGAGGAGAGATGTATATTTTATTCAGTGAGCATTTTTGTAAATCTTTAGGAAATGTCTTCGTTTCGACAGGTAGATTGAATTGCAAGAAATGAGATACAATGAAGGGTTTTATATTTGCAACTTATCAGTGTTACATATTGTTACGTGTAAGGCCTCTAAACGGTTGCAATCTCCGCCAATAGATGGCGCTTTCGCCGGATTCCCTTGCTGGCTGATGTGGGAGTCGCCGACTGCTGTGGTCCCGTTTCCTGGGGAGGTTGGCTGTAAATACGCTTTTGTGTTGGCCCCAGGATGTAGGGTCATGTAAATACACATTGTCTGTTATTTTATTTAGATGTAATGTTTAGTAATAGATGACAATAAAAGTGTGCTTCAAGTCTCCGTGCTGCCTCCTGTCGTTACTACCGCCACTGCCATCGTCACCGGGCTACTGCTGCTGCTACTACTCTTCTGGTAAGTCTCTCGTGTTCCCCACCAGTGGTAAGGCCGAGAGATACTGCCAGAGGAAGGGAGTTTCCACTGCGGAGGTGGAACTCGGACGTCTTTGGGTGGCCTGCGGAGAAAAGCCGCAGGAAAGAGCAACGGGAGCCTAATTAGGTGAACCACGAAGGGAAGAAGCGCGTTGTCGCAAAGAACCAGTAGGGTAAACACGCGACAACTGGTGTCAGAAGTGGGATTCTTCCTCGTGGAGGTCACCAGGAGGCTTTTTATTTAAAAGTTTTTTTTGTTGCTGACAAAGGCCCATTGACGGGAGAGGCCAAGGGATGGCCTCTGAGCAGGACTCGCTGGCCGAGATCGACCGGAGGCTGCAGGAACACCGGGAGAAGTGGGACAATTTAAAGCGCCGAACGGAGGAGGAAAGACTTCAGAGAGAAAAAGAGTTCGAAGAGAGAAGGCGTCGTAGAAGAGAAGAATGGCTTCTGTTAGAAAAGGAAAGCGAAGAGAAATGTCTTCTGTTGGAAAGGGAAAGTGAGGAAAGAAGGCGTCGAAGAAAAGAGGAATGGCTTCAGTTAGAAAAAGAAAGCGAAGAGAAACTTAGAGAAGAGAAACTTCGCAGAAACTTAGAGATGGAGAGGCTGCTGTCTCAAATGAAGGCCCACTGGCAGAATGGGACAGGTACGGCCGAGACAGCTGTGGATGATGACAGCGAGGCCCGGGCAGAGTCCCGAGGACTGGAGGTCGAGCCGGGTCACATGGGGGAATTGCGTGGAGTGGAGGGCCTGATTGAGAGGCCTCCTGGACAGACCCTGAATCTGCTCCACGCGGACCCGCGAATGAAGCGGCCCCAGCGTGAGAAACGGTGCCAGCGAGAGAAGCGGTGCCAGGGAGAAAAACGGCTACGACGAGAGAGGCGGTGCCCTCGGGAGAGGAGGTCCCGGCGAGAGGAGAGGTCCCGGCGAAAGGAGTGGTCCCGGCGAGAGGAATGGTCCCGGCGAGAGAAGCAGTACCGGCGAAAGGAGAGGTCCCGGCGAAAGGAGTGGTCCCGGCGAGATGAATGGTCCCGGCGAGAGAAGCAGTACCGGCGAGAGGAGAGGTCCCGGCGAAAGGAGTGGTCCCGGCGAGAGGAATGGTCCCGGCGAGAGAAGCAGTACCGGCGAAAGGAGAGGTCCCGGCGAAAGGAGTGGTCCCGGCGAGATGAATGGTCCCGGCGAGAGGAGACCCGGCGGGATGAATGGTCCTGGCGAGAGAGGTGGTCTCGGCGAGAAAGGTGGTACCAGCATAAGAGGCGGTGCCGGCATGAGAAGCGCCTCCGGCACGAAAGGCGGTACCGCTATAAGAAGCGGAGTCGGCATAAGAGGCTGAGTCAGCATGAGAGGTGCCTCCGGCGTGAGAAGCGGTACCGGCGAAAGGGGCGGCTCCGGCGAGAGGGACGGCTCCGGAGAAAGGGGCGGCTCCGGCGGGAGAGGCGATCCCGGCGAGAAGGACGGCTCCGGCGAGGGGGCGACTCCGGCGAGAGGGGCGGCTCCAGCGAGAAAGATTGGCTCCTGCGAGAAAGGCGATTCCAGCGAGATGGGCAGTTCCAGCAAGAGAAGCGGCACCAGCGAGAAGCGTGACATCGGGGCGACGGAAGCGATGAGGCCGGATCGGGACGATCCGCCTTGAGGGGAGGCAGTGTTACGTGTAAGGCCTCTAAACGGTTGCAATCTCCGCCAATAGATGGCGCTATCGCCGGATTCCCTTGCTGGCTGATGTGGGAGTCGCCGACTGCTGTGGTCCCGTTTCCTGGGGAGGTTGGATGTAAATACGCTTTTGTGTCGGCCCCAGGATGTAGGGTCATGTAAATACACATTGTCTGTTGTTTTATTTAGATTTAATGTTAGTAATAGATGACAATAAAAGAGTGCTTCAAGTCTCCGTGCCGCCTCCTGTCGTTACTACCGCCACTGCCATCGTCACCGGGCTACTACTGCTGCTGCTACTACTCTTCTGGTAAGTCTCTCGTGTCCCCCCACCAGTGGTAAGGCCGAGAGATACTGCCAGAGGAAGGGAGTTTCCACTGTGGAGGTGGAACTCGGACGTCTTTGGGTGGCCTGCGGAGAAAAGCCGCAGGAAAGAGCAACGGGAGCCTAATTAGGTGAACCACGAAGGGAAGAAGCGCGTTGTCGCAAAGAACCAGTAGGGTAAACACGCGACAATATATACTCATGGACAAAACTTAAGGAAGTTATATCTTTTAGCATTTTTATAGGGATTCAGACAATAACTTATTTAAAATACGTGAGATTACCAAATGTGATCAAAATTACCTCTGCCAAAAAAAAAAAAAAAAAACAGACGACTGCGACATCAAATATGAAACTTTTTAAAGTTTTGCCCATGAGTGTAAATAGCCTTTTCTTTTAGCTAATTTCTTGCAAATTCTATGCATCTGTCGAAGTTCAGATAAGTATGAAATAGTGTAATGAGAAGGATTACAAAATAAAAGAAAAATTTCCCTTCAGTCTTCTCACTTTTATCCTTTTATATTTCACACACGGTTTTGAGAAATCGAAATAATTTCTGACGCGTATGATTCATTATAAAATAAAATATTTTTTCTATTGCCCTTATTGCAATAAGTGAATTAGAAAATTATTTAATTTGAAAAGAATCATAAGCCTCAAAAATAGTTTCAATTTCACATAACAGATGGCGCGCAAGTGCATCATATGAACACAAGGTTTTCACGAACAAATTTGAATGTTCTTCCATTGTTGTGCAAATCAATAAATTCTTTGTTGAAAGCCAGTGTAAATATTTGTATTTATTTTTGTATTTTGATTTGTTTATTTATGTTCTTTTTTTAAATATTTGTTTTTTTATATATATACTAATTATATCTTTGATTTATATTTGTTGGCGGATGTAAATTTAGAAGAATTTTGATGATTTACATTTGTATGTTTAGATAGATTCATTTTTTTATTTTCTTTTTTATTCGGTGTAAATAGTTCAGTTGAGAATTAAATGTCATTTGGTTCAGTCGCTGTGTGGTTGTTGCTAAGTTTAGATATAGGCTTCCTTCTTGAAGAACACGTGAACTCAAACCCTGGAAAGTTGCGTGCGTATTGCATTGGATCTACGCGGTCGCAACATTCTTTGTTGACTCTTTTTTAGTCGATAATTCGTTTTTCTTCGATAAATTTTTGGTGGAAATGGCACTATAGTGTTGTCCCCATCGTTCTGTCTTACATAAGGATTTCAAGTCCCATCACTTATAAAAACGCGGAGCTCGTTCTCCACGCGGCCTAGATAGACATTTATTTATTTTTATTGACACCAACTATAAATTGTGAAAAAACCTAAACAAGGCAATTAAAATACAATTGACAAAAATAAAATAATAAATATAATATAAAGGGCAAAAAATCTGTTTGCACGGTCAATGAGGCCCTTCCAGCAATGAAGAGAATTCCTCCATGCTTTGAGAGTGTCTTCATTGATACAGAGGGTGTTCCTTTTTAAAAATAACGATTTTAGTGCTTCATTAAAAGTAATTTACAAATGTTTGTACAACTTATTGTTTTTATATATGTAAGTCTTGACGTTTAGCAACAGCCTGAGTATCGATGTTTCCAGGAAATAAGACTTCGTTTTAAAATATTTTGATCAAGACCATCTCAACAGTCCTTAACGACTTTCTAGAGATTATCTAGCGTTTTCGGTTTTCTAGATCTAAGAACAGTTTTCAGCAAGCCAAAAACACAAAAATTCCTGAGATCAAGTTTGGGGATTTGTCAGGGATGTTTTTAAAAGGGATGAACGTAATGCCGGTATCATACTTATTTTCTTTCAGGTATTGACATGTTGAACGTGAGGTATGACTCGTGGCTTTATCCTGGTGCAGCCACACGGATCCTGAGTCACTTGGTTACAACATTCTTTGTTGATTCTTTTTTTTTGTCGAGAATTCGTCGTTTTTCAATAATTTTTTAATGGAAATGGCACTATGGTGTTGTCCCCATCGATCTGTCTTACATTCAAGATTTCAAGTCCCATCTCTTTCTCTAAAAACGCGGAGCTCGTTCTCCACGCGGCCTAGATAGACATTTATTTATTTTTATTGACACCAACTATCAATTGTGATAAAACTAAAAAGTCAATTAAAATAATATTGACAAAAATAAAATAATAAATATAATATAAAGGGCAAAAAATCTGTGTGCACGGTCAATGAGGCCCTTCCAGCTATGAAGAGAATTCCTCCATGCGCTTTGAGAGGGTCTTTATTAATACAGGAAAAGACCAAGGCAATGAAACGAGAGAACTCAGTGGATGTGCAGAATTCGGGACCAAGTACAGCTTCTGAACATTCTTGCTGAGAACGTGGGAGAACATGGTGATATGTAATACGGTAATACGACGGCGTTACGGACTTCGCCGAAGAGAGACCAGACTATCTAGGACTATAGAAGAGATCCAACTGGACCTAATAGAACAGAGCGATTCGCGTAAGTGCGATAAGACTAGGTGGTCGAAGCACGCCGCATTTGGAGCCAGAGGAGCATTAGGCGCTCCAGGAAAGTCCGACGACAATGTCTGCGACCAGATGTCCCATTATATCAGAACTTAGCAACAACCACACAGCGACTGAACCAAAATACTTTTAATTCCCAACTCACTATCTACACCGGTTAAATAAGAAAATAAAAAAGAAAAAAATCTATCTAAACAAATTCAAATCATCAAAATTCTTTTAAATTTACATCCGCCAACAAATATAAATCAAAGATATAATTTGCATATATAAAAAAATCAAATATTTTTAAAAGAACATAAATAAACAAATCGAAATACAAATACAAAAATAAAAACAAATATTTACACTGGCATTCAACAAAGAATTTATTGATTTGCACAACAATGGAAGAACATTCAAATTTGTTCGTGAAAACCTTGTGTTCATATGATGCACTAGCGCGCCATCTGCTATGATAAATTGAAACTATTTTTGACGCTCAAGATTCTTTTAAAAATAAATAATATTCTACTATCCCCCCCCCCCCCCCCCCCTACTCCAATAAGGTAACATTCTTCCATTTTACATCGGCCGGGTACTTTTCATGAAGGTCCCTGCTGCAGGTCTTTCGTTCTTCGATATGGACGGTTTGAGAACATGAACTTTAGCCTTTTTACGTATTTTAAACCTATTTTTTCCTGATATTACGGTTAACGGCAGAATGTGGTACGTTGGTTATTGTGGAAATATTCCTTTGAGAAGGTGAATTATCTCTGACAACCATTTCCTTTCGGTTGGAGTTAAAGGTTTCTTCAGACACCTTTTTTAAAAGGAATTTTTTTGCTTAACCTAATAGACATCAAAATTATATTTTTCCCTTTATTATTTGATTGGTTGTGAACTTAGTTATAGTAATATTATTTTTTATAATTTTTATTAATTTGGGTAAACGAGTATTTCTCCTCGGAAAGTCTGACAATGTAACCTTTTACAAAATTACTTATAATTACAGGTATTGCGAATATTTACAAATTGTTTTGTTTTTTTCATGAAATGCAAACCAATGTTTGTTCTTTCTAATTAATAAAACCTCACTCGAATCGCGCGCTTCTTCGCGAGATTCAGCGTTTCAAAATCACTATTTTAAAAATGGAACACTCTCTTGGAATGGAACACCTTCAGGGATTGTATATTCTAGCCTCCACAGAGGCAGTGATCGAAGGTCCTCTCCCTAATCATTCTTTTTCCAAAATTTCTAAGACTGTATGTCTGGTGTCTGCTGGAGGATGGGAAAGCACTCTAATGAGAGGCCGGAGGCGACTTCAGGTCGAGTACCTGTAACTTGTAACGCTAGAAGCACAGGCGGGAACGGACAACACCGCCTTGACAAGAAGGATGTGCGGATTGGGACAGGGAATGTAAGCCAGACAAAAAGCCGCGTCGGAATCATACCCAGGGAAACAGGAGCGTCGGAGTACTATCCATCTCAACCCCGAACAGAGGCAGATCCACGTTGGCTTCCCACCTCTTCAGGAGCCGGGAGATTGGGTCCGCAGCAAGTCGCGGCAGGTCCAGCAAGCGACGTGCGGTGCGAGATGTATAGGCCGCTGGAAGGATGTGGTCGTACCTCACACGACGATTGTCTCGACCAGATTAAACTCGCGATGATGTACCAGAGAATTTTCCTCGACCAACCGCGTGGAGAAGGGATTCAGAGTATCAGCATTTGCAAGGGCGACAGGCGTAGGCATTTGGAGGATTGGTGCAGGCCCAATGAAGTACCTTTTTCGCAAGTCTAACCATCCCGTGGGAGCCAAGAGCTCGGGAGGTCGCAGGAAGCTGCAATTGCCCATCACTCGAAGATCTCGGAGAGTCGCCGGAGGTTGAAGACGGTGGTCCTGCAGTAGAATCTTCGCAGCGGACTCGAAACGGTGAAAACTCACGACACCGCAGTGGGAGACAGACGTCAGAAGTGGGAGAAGAGGTCAGCCATATTCCACTCTCACCAATCCGGGAGTAAGATTTGCGATCACATAGAGCAACCTGGACGCCCCTAAGGCACGAAAGCCGGAGCTGGGTCGAGGAGTATCATTTCTCCTACGGATATATGCCTCGCCAGAGCGTTGCCGGGAAACCACGCAGTGCGGTCAACCTCCCTTCCCACCTCCTCAAACCTTCCTAGTCTTGCCTCTAGTCTTAAGATGGTGGTCCCTTACCTCTCTCGGGCAGGTAGGCCTGAAGATGGTACAAGACCGATGCGAGCATCAGACTATTGACCACCTTCGCTTGCTCAGCAAGAGAGAGACCGCGGAGAAACGGAGACCATCTAGTAATGGCTAACTTAGGTGCTGGTCTTGGACCAAGATTGATTTTTTTTTCCAAAAAATGCACATCGGGATGTCGATCCGCTTCCTTCACTCATCTCACATGAGTTTGTGGCTTTTGCCAAAGTTGACTTTTATTCCTGACGCACTCCTGAAGTACTCGAAGATATTGATGAGCTCCAACTGCCCATCCTCGCGGATAAGCAGGACGAGGTCGTCGGCTTACCCCAGGGCATTATTCCGGCTGTGCAGTTGCTCCAGGCGAAGCAGGAGGGCACCGTTGAGATAGTTAAGAGTGCGGCGCTTGAAGCGCAGCCGTGTCTCGTATCGTTAAGCAAGTAGAATACAGTAATCCCCTGGCTTTCGATTCTAACGTCGCCTCTGCTCCACCGTAGAGTAAGAGCACCCATTCTAAGAACACCGGCGGCCGACCGCTGGAGAGCAAAAGCGACACCAGGAAACATCGTTGTGACGACCTCGTTCGAGACGCGGGAATTGTTTCGGGACGGTATTCTCCCTGGAACGGCATACCTCTGACTCCCCGGTACGAATTCCCGGGGCGCCCGTAGAGGACTCCGCTAAGGACTTGGTAGCCAGAAAGAGCTCGTAATCCAGAGAAAACTGTACCTCCGTGCAGTTTGGTGATGAGGCACAATAAGACGCGGCGCATGGATGGGGTAGGACGCTGCAGTGCTGAGACTCCTCGAAGACTCAATGGAGGGTAGCCATAAAGCCGCAGATGATCTCGCAAGACAACTCGTCTTATCCGGCCTGCTTTCCCTCTCGGCAGACGAACTATGACCTCCTCATCCTCACCGATCTCGTAGTGGTGTAAAGGATCGCTTTGATCTGAATAAATTCTCATAGTAACGACTCCCAGGAAATCACTTATATTCAGCGGAAAGTACGAAGTGCGAGCGAAGAGATATTTTAAACTAGCGAAAGCCATATCTCTCATCGCTTGTCCTTCGATGATATGACCCGCGCTGTCGTCGATGCCAGTCGCGGAGGTACTTCTGGGACGGAAGTGGAGCTCACGTCCGAGATCAGACAGTGATGGATAATCTGCCCTGATCGATGCGTTCTCGAGGCTTGATCGGACAAACAGTCTAGCTCGAGTGACGTAATCCTCCCTGTGCGGGGCATGAAAGGACTTGATGGACGAGGCTAGATTACCCTTGATCTTGCTCCAGTTTATTCAAATTTCTCCAACTAGCATGTCCTCGATGTTCCCCAAGGCTTCATCAAAAAATGCCTCCATTCTTGAGATGACCAGACTGAAACGAGGCAGGCTTGCGATGCATGGAAATCGAGGCTCGAAGGCGTCGTCAATTTGGAGGAGGACCGTACGGTAGTCCGAGTTTTTATAGTTAGAGTTCCCCATATTGGTAACACGACTATAGGACTTCGTCGAAACATAGCTCAATGTTACTGGTAGACTCTTCGGCAATTTTTAGGCCCCCGAAGGCCTACGCACTATCTTTGATGGCAGTAGCCGCGATGACCCGCAACTGCTAGAGCAAGGAGAAAGAGATAGATAGCATTTGAGGAACGTCGCCCGTAGACTCCGGATAGTGACTTGAAGGCGGTGATCTTTCCCTGTTATAGAACCTGTTGTCTAAAGACATGATCATTAGGCACAAAAATGCAGGCGAGGCAGGATCCCCTGGCGACAAATGCTGGCGTAACTGCTGAAGAGTTCCAAGGCGCTGTTCAGAGTCTTAACACTCGTTTCCTGTACAAAGACAATGTCCAATTCATACTGTCTAAGGAAGCATCACAGCTCAATGCAACTATGTCGAGCGACTATGCCGCAAACATTAATCCACACAAGGCGATAGCTCTTGCGCGCGTTTTGCTCTTGTTCTGAGGTCAGCGAGCCTTTTTTATAAAGGATTGACTTGTAAAATCCAAAAATCAATTAATTATTCATACAATATATGTAAGCGCTTGTCCATGAGCTGCCTTAGCTTATAAATGGAAGTGAAAACCTTCTTTATATTTTCTTCCTTCATTCCTAAAAGTTCAACCTCTCCGAAGAGGGAGCTTGGCAGGTGCTCGAGGAGAGTATCTATCTGCTTTTGAGCCATTGATCGTGTCTTTTGCGTCAAGGTCCTGGATCTATTCTTGCTGTTGGAACGGCTGGAGTTTCAGTCTTTTTTTATAATTGGGGTCTGTCTGGTTTGATGTTTCTAGAGCACTGATAATAGTTACAGCCTCGGGAATTACGGCGTCTTGGACTTAAGGTATGTAAAACGTCTGTGCCAGGGAATCCTTTGGCGCAAAGTGGCTGAATGCTACAGGTGGTGATATTATGTTGCAGTGATATTAAGAGAAAACGCCGTTCCTTTAAAAGTGCTCTTTTGGCTTGAAGGATGGGAAGTGCTTGCAGTCCTGATAATATGGGGGCAGTTCATCCTCTTGTGACCCATTCGCTAGCATTTGAAGTAACGCAAGCCATACTTCAAATAGACCAGGGTAAAGCCACCCTTAGCAGGTGCCTTAATATTTTTTGAAATTTCCGTGATTTTCTTTCAATCATTCATGAGGATGAAGGCCGTTTTCTTCAGGTCCATCTAGCTATTGCCCCAGAAGAGTTAACATCAGGAGTGAGGGGGTGAGATACCTATAGGTAAGGTTCTAGGGTCTGGATGATGTCCGGGTCTACGATGAGATATCGATTTCGGCTGATGGGGATTTTTCGGGTTTCTTTTGATATAGAAGGGCTAGGGGTGAGCTCCATTTATCAACAGACCATCTTCGATCCTACTGTTTCCGCCATCTCATGCAGTTCCAGGCCAAGACCTGCCCGGAAACCTTTCCATGCTGCACTACGCAGCTTTTGACTAATTTGTTCTCTAGGGCCTTGTTAAAGATCAACGGAATTAACTCCACGGACTATTACAGATACAGCATCTGGTCCCAGCTGCAGATTTCATCCGGCATGTTCGAGCTTGTCCAGAAACCTTTATTTGCTCGATTTTGTTTTGGAGCCATAATGGCGCAGCCTTTAGTGGTGTTGACTTGGCGTGATGGACCAGCAAGAAGCCGGCACTCTTTCGTCGAAGAAAGCGAATACTTCCTTTGCTCGAAGTTGGCCTAGTTGTCGTCCATAATATAAGCCCAAACCCAGATTTTCTGAACTTTCAGGATTCTTGAATTTGGATTTCTGCCATTTGTTAAGGGTCAATTAACATATTCATCAATTGTTATAGAATCTCTAAAATTATTTTATCTTTAATTTTACACCGTCGATGATTCTATGATTTTTCTGATATTTAAATTGGATAAACACCATCGTGTTTTGCTTATTATCTTGGCTCCTATAATTTCTCACCCGAAGGAAATAAAGCATCGAACGCTGATAAGTTATCAAATAGAGCTTTACCTAAACAATACTTTTTTGAGAGCTATTTACAATATCATATTGTAATATAATGTAATATTTACTTTTTTTATGTTAAAGTTCTAGAAACCTGGACAATACCCATCTAGTGGTTCCAGACAGTTAACTAACCTATCTTTAAAAACGTTTATTCGAATAAACCCTGAAATTATAGAGAAATTTCTTTGATAAGTAATACCTCAAAACTCTTTAAGTCAATAATAAACACTTTAATGCGCGAATATTTCCTTTAAAAATAAATCAAACTTCTACTGTTCTTAGTAGCGTATAAAAGCAATTTTCCAATAAAGTATTAGAGCTATGGTGGATCAAATTGGAGAAACCGCTGGAAGGGTTCACCACTAATGAACCAAGCCCTCCCAATATTTTTTTTTCATTGCAGTAAGGATAGTAGAAGTTTGATTTATTTCTGAAAGAAATAATCGCGTCTTAATGTCTCCATTCGTTATATATAGATGGCGCGTTATTGCTTTGTATTAATAAACACTTTATCAAATAAGTAGGCTCCAAAATGGATGGATTAGTGATGAACTCAGGTTTTTTTTTTCAGGAAAGTATACTATTACCTTGATTCTTTTCTTTTATGACTCCTATCCAATTGACACGGAATCGTAAAAAGATAAAGTTGTATGTATTTTTATTGATCTAAGAAATATCTTCGATTTTGTTGGTCTCGAAGACCACGCCATCACCATCTCCTCAGCGGCGAAGTACGCGATCTACGTATTCTTCGTAGACCACGAAATGCGTGGTGTCGCTGGAGACCCACATGGCGATTCTCCACCAAACTCTGCAACGCTGGCAGAGGCGCCATATTCATTGTACATAGTGTATATAATCCATATTATCTTTTTTTTTTAAATAGTGCAGACTGTGCACTTTGCATGTATTTTAATTGTCAATTGTCTTCGATTTTGTTCCATGATCTCTCTTATGGCGCAAACTAGCCGTTCACGGATTAAGTTAGCCCCTTTATCAATCTTGTTCAAAATTTCAATATACAAATGACAGTTATGTGAATGGCCGGCTGGCTCACAGAATCTATCAAGATACAAACAGTAGTGTTACAACCTCTTTCACCTTTGTACTTATTTATCTTTAAAAAATAGGCAATTCCGACAGTTAAAGTTTTATTTCCTCAACGTTTCAACAAAAATATTTTGTTTTCGTCAGGGAGAATAAAAATAGAGCATTTGGCAAGGCATTAAAAATAATTAGAATAATTTTTAACGGCTTGCCAAATGCTTTATTTTTATTTTTCCCGATAAATACAAAATATTTTTATTGAAACGTTGAGAAAATAAAACTTCAACTAGGTGAATTGTCTATTTTTAAAGAAATATGAATATCGGCCAGGCAACTTCTTTCTTCAAAATATTTATCCTTGTTTTAAATTATCTGATCTTGATGTTTGGTTATCTTGACTTACCTAGGATTTATTTGCCGAACTTCGGAACTGTATATCTGCCTCTTTACGCATATTATGTTGTAATTCTGGGAGAATCAAAGATTAAGCTGCAAGAAAAAAGTTATTTACTCTAAAAATACTTTGAAAACAACTGTCTTACTTTGAATCAAAGCAAATTTGAATTAATATTTTTTTAAAAATTGAGGTTGCTTGGCTCGCTCTGGGTTAGAGAAAAATATCCCCTGTCCATCTCAACTAAGTATATATATGGAACGACATTCAACAAGTTTACCTCAAATGTTTCTTTTTACAGAACGAAAAATCGTAATTTTAATTATTTAAGGAGAAATAACAACCATTCCTATCCTTAGGGATGAAGTATGAAAGGATGAATTGTGAAGAGCAATGATGAACGGAAGAATAAAAGTGTCCAGGGATGGGAATTTTTTATTTTCTGTTCATCATTACTCTTCACAATTAATTTTATTTCATACTTCATCCCTAAAGATAGGAATAGTCATTATTTCTCCTTAGATAATTAAAATAACGATTTTTCGTTCTGTAAAAAGAAACATTTGAGGTAAACTTGTTAAACATCGTTCTATAATCATAGCCGCATTATATTGTATTATAAGTATTTATATTTGGGTGACTCATCAATTTCATCTAACTTAATTAGTCATGTGAAAAAATAGTACAAATGTGATATTGTACTGTGATAAGGTGCATAAATTATGAAAAAGGCATCTCCTTATCGTGCAACTGAAAGTTGCTGATGACTTGCGCCATCTATCGGAATAAATATCAACTATTCTCGTTTATTTTTTTAATTATTCCAGAATTGGCCAAATACCCATTCTTGATTAATCAAGAAAAGCTAACCACGGACTAAAACTACCCGTTTCATTATTTTTCAGGATGCCTTAATGACCAGTTTTTTGGTCGTTGAGGTACAGCTTGCACCACGCTGATGAGGGCCAACAGCCCGAAACGCGTCCGTGGTTAGCTTTTCTTAATTAATCAAGAATAGGTATTTGGCCTATTCTGGAAAAATTAAAAATCAACGAGAATAGTTGATATTTATTCCGATAGATGGCGCAAGCCCCATCAGCAACTTTAAGTTGCACGATAAGGAGATGCCTTTTTCATAATTAATTAGTCATTTTTCTCAATATTTTACAAATGAATCACTAGATACTAAATATAAATTCGGCTTGGAACATAATGACTAGATCAAAAATGAGAACACAGTCACATCTGTCATGAAATTTTGCATCGATAATACAATCTACATTTCTGTATGTGGCACCAAGCTTGGCCAATAACCAACAGTCAAACAAACTCAGGATATTTTCCATCGACGTCTCTTAAACCTACCTAAGTTCACATCAGGTTTTTTACTGATAATGGAATGTGGATGAATGTCTATTGAGGTTACTGTAGTCAAATTAACTTTGAAATATTGGCTTCATATTTTAAAAATAGACAACTCTATATATAGCCGTATATTTGTTTGTCTAACATTTGTAAAACTTAATTAAGAACAGAGAAGGAAAGAGCGAAAACAAAGAAAACAATAACGAAACGATAGTAAATCATGATAGAACACTTCCTAGCCTAGTGGACATGGCATCTGCCCGGTAAGCGGAACACTGTGGGTTCGATTCCCATCCCAAGACACTTTATTTTTCGGTTTATCATTACTCTTCACATTTCATCCTTTCATACTTATCCCTAAGGTTAGAAATAATCGTTATTTCTCCTTAAAATAAATTTCGGTTTTTCGTTCAAAAGAAACACATGCGGGATATTTTCAAATGTCGTTCTACAACACTTCATCTGCTTCAAAATAAAGAAGCAATTAATATAATAATGATATTACAAAATACGTCATATACAACCTAAGGAAAAATGTTGATTTTAATAATGAATATGATGTAGAAAAAGAGCTCGACTTAAATTTGGCGACTCAAATATAATGTATAACTCTGTATACATTCTCTCTCTGTTATACTTATTATCATTTTATGTAAATAATTATACAATGTGTGTAAGGTCAAATGAATAATAAAAAAGAAGGTATCACATGTTAGGGAAGCAGTTAAATGAAGCGGCAGATGAAATTGTTGATTTTAAATATTGAAAGACTTTTGAGTGACACTCTGTAATTTCTATTTTTGAATATAGATGGCGCGTTTTTGTCTTTAAGACAGTATAGATGCAGTGCAAAGAATGTCAATCCCAAAGCTGCAAGAAAGTCAGACTAATGAGAGTTAATGACGTTTGGTAATGAGGAAGCGGACAATTACACGAGGCGCCTTGCCTCAAATTAATTGCTCTACGGAAATGGAGGAAGGGGGATGACAGATGTAAGAATTCAGAGAAATCAAACAAGGTACATCACCACGTGTGATCTGGAAAGATGTCTATGGTGGGTATTCATGTGAATCAGCACCAGACATGATCAGTTGTTGTTGTTGTTATCGTTTCCAATGAAGAACCTCAGATGTCTCCATGCATCTCTATCACAGCCGCAGCAAAGTCCACTATCTTGGGTGTATATACTGTATTGTTGTTGTCGTGTCCAATGAAGAGCCTCAGAAGTCCCCATTCATCTCTATCACAACAGCAGCAATGTCCACTATCTTTGTGTGTATACTGTATTGTTGTTGTCGTGTCCAATGAAGAGCCTCAGATGTCTCCATGCATCTCTACCACAGCGGTCGCAATGTCCAGTATCTTGGGTGTGTATACTGTATTGTTGTTGTCGTGTCCAATGAAGAGCCTCAGATGTCTCCATGCATCTCTACCACAGCAGTCGCAATGTCCAGTATCTTGGGTGTGTATACTGTATTGTTGTTGTCGTGTCCAATGAAGAGCCTCAGATGTCTCCATGCATCTCTATCACAGCAGCAGCAATGTCCACTATCTTGGGTGTGTAAACTGTATTGTTATTATTGTCGTGTCCAATGAAGAGCCTCAGATGTCTACCTGCATCTCTATCACAGCAGCAGCAATGCCCACTATCTTTATGTGTATACTGTATTGTTTTTGTTGTCGTGTCCAATGAAGAGCCTCAGATGTCCCTATGCATCTCTATCACAGCAGTCGCAATGTCCCTATCTTGGATGTGTAAAGCTGCTGTTCTGGGTCTATGTCAATTCTCTGCAAGGCTGCGACCATTGCTGGGCATGAGAATATGTGGGTAGGTGTTATTTACACACCAGGACAGTTGTTTTTCATTGGAAAATGGGTTCCGTTGCCACGTTAGTCACCTTGGAAACGAACCAGAATTTGGTCGAATATTCCAAGGGTCCAGGGTGGACCGCAGGGAAGACATGATCAGTGAAATATATTCTAGATTGTCTTATATATTGTTACACCGTCCTGGGGTGTTGGCTTCATGTCAGTATTCGATGGTTCCATATCAATAAGTCAGACCAGAACGAAGTGTGTGTGTGTGTGTGTGTGTGTGACAATTGACAATTAAACAATATTTATTGTAATCTTAGACAATATTACATCTCACATGAGAGAGAGAGGAGTGTGTGTGTGTGTGACAATTTGACAATTAAAAAATATTTATTGTCATCTTAGACAATATTATACATTTTCAATCACAGGGAGAGAAAAAGAAAAAAGAAGATGAGAAGAGAAAATATATACATATATGAAACATATTTTACAAGATGGTGATGGGAGATGGAGGAAGAAAACCTCGGCGCTGGAGGGTCCTGGACCAGGCGATGAGCGGGTCTTCCACTGCTTCTCCGAGCCCAACCTGTACAAAGTAGCGATAAATTCGCAACTTTGCCGACGCCAAGATGGAAAGGGCGTCGTCCTCAAGGCCGGACCCGCCGAAGATCCAAGCCTGCAGGTCAGGGGGCCGCCCTATGATGTTGAAGGCCTCTCTGATGAGCGGCCTGATGGAGCGGCAGCACCAGTAACGGTGGCCGAGGGAGCGGTCGATGGACCCGCAGGCAGGACAGGAGGGGCCGACCGAGGCAGGATGGGCCGGATGGGGCAGGGCGTGGAGGGCTAGCTTGAGAGCTGCGTCGGCCTCGTGACCCGAATAGGCGCAGCGCCGCAGCGAGGCCCAGTCGATCCTGGATGGTGGATTGATGGTGGGCGTCCATCTCGCCAGGAATCTGGAGATGGGCGTGGCGGCGAGGCGCGGACGATCCAGGGCCCGTCGGGCCGAGCGCGTCGTGAGGCCGTTGAGGAACGGCGTAGCCGTCCCACGCAGCACCACGGCCGCAGCAAGGGAACTGGATGAAGGCGTGGACTCCGCCCCGAAGCCCACGGCGTTCTCGGAGGTCAGCCTCCGACAGAAGGCGCCCAGGGCCGCGGCTTCAGCCTGGGCCGAGCGCGTAGGGCGGGCGATGAGGTGTTCCTCCTCGATGAGGTCCCGGACTCGGGCTCCGCTCCAGCGGGCGGGGGCCAGGAGGTCGGGAGGGCGGAGGAACCGGCAGCCGCCGATGATGGGGAGGTCCAGCAGCTGAGCCGTGGGGACCGCCCGGTGGTTGAGGCCCAGGATGTTGGAGGCCTCCTCCCATAGCTTCAGCAACCGGAGACGGCGGGGCTGGAGACGGGTGCCGTCCGGAGGAGGGTGGATCCAGGCTTCCCCGCTGTTGCCGCCGACCAGCCAGCTGAAGGCATTTCTGCCCCCGCGGAGCGCGACCTGCACCCCCTTGAGGCAGGCGAGCTGGAGCTGGGTCGCGAGGTCGAGGAGGCCGAGGCCTCCGATGGCAACTGGCCTCGCCATGACATCGGCGGGAAGCCACGCCGTGTGGTCCTGTCCCCAGACGAATCTCGCCAGTCGGGCCTGCAGCTTGGCGATGGTCGGGGGTGATGGTAGGTAGCCATGCAGGTGGTGCTGGATGACAGAGCCCACCAGCGTGTTCGCCGCTCTTGCTCGCCCGACGAGGGAGAGGCCGCGGGTGAAGGGCGTCCATCTGCGGCAGGCAGTCTCCAGGAGGGCCAGGAGATGCTGCTCCCGGTGGGCGACGGTGCTCCTGGGGGCGATTTCGAGCCCGAGGATCCTGATGGAGGTGGTCGACCAGGAGGCGCCGAGAGGGGAGTCGCCGCGGTTGCGCCAGGCGCCGCACCAGAGGCCAGCGCTCTTCCGGAGGTTCACGCCAACTCCGGAGGCCTGCTTATAGTCTTAGAAGACAGTCGCCACCCGCTCGAAGTCCTCGTCGCGATGGAACAGGAGGACGATGTGGTCGGCGTAGGCGGTGACATTGCCCACGCCGAGGGTCAACTCCAGGCGACGTAGTAGCGGCCCCGTGGCGATGCTGAAGAGTGCGGCACTCACGGCGCAACCCTGTCTTAGGCCGTTGAGGAGGGGGAAGGCGGTGGTGTAGAAGCCTCCGGCCCGGATGGTGGCGTCCGCCCCGGCGTAGAGGATGTTAATCCAGGCCCTGAAGGCCGGCGGGAGGCGGAGGGACGTTAGCAGGGACTCCAAGAAGCCGCGGTCTAGTGAGTCAAAGGCGGACTCCAGGTCTACGCCCATGACGGCCAGCGGCGAGCCCAGGGCGGTGGCCTCCTCGACGGCGTCCGTCACCATGGCGATGTTCCATGACGGGGACCTCCCGGGGACGGCGTAAGTCTGGCATTCCGGCACAAGGGTCCGCAGGTGGGGCTTGAGTCGCCGGTGAAGGATGGCGGCCAGGACCCTGTAGTCGGCCGAGGGCAGCGCGACGGGCCTGTAGCCGTCAAGGCCGCGACCTCCGCGGGCCTTGGGCACGAGGCAGATGGAGCTGCGCCGCGTCGACGGAGGCAGGGCACCGCGGAGCCGTGATGCCGCGAACACCCGGGCTAGAGCTTCCGCGAAGAAGTCCTCGCTGAAGGCGACGAGGAGCTCGCACGGCAAGCCATCCCAGCCGGGGGCCTTTCCGCGAGGGAGGTGCTCGATAGCGTTGGCGATCTCGCTGGGGCTGATGTCCGGCCGGTGGAGCGGGTCCTCCTCACTCAGCTCGCGGGTGGTGGTGGACGCGCTGCTGGCGATGAAGGCAGCTCCCGCAGCTGGATCGCTGGTGGGACGGGCGAAGCGGGGCTGGAAGGTCGCGAACGCCCTCCGCCGAAGCTCGGGGCCCTCGATGATGTTATCCTGCTCGTCCCTGATGACGCTGACCGGGCGTCGGAGGCGGATGGCGCGTGCTAGGTCCGGCAGCGATGGGTAGTCGGCCCGGATGGAGGAGGCCTCGAGCTGCGCCGCGATGTAACGTCTCGCCCTGTAGACGTAGCTGTCGTTGGCAGCGTGGCGTGGGTCGTGCAGGGATCTGGCCTCCGCCAGCAGCCCCGCCTTGATGGAGGTCCACCTATCCCAGAAGGTCCCGTCGTCGTCATCGTGCGCTGTGTCTTCCTCCAACTCCCGGATGTAGCCAGCCAGATGTTCGAGAGCAAGGCCCGAGCGGAGCATCGCGGCCAAGCGAGGCTGGGTGGGGGAGGAGACGGCGGTGGTGGGCGGGCCCACCTGGAGCAGCACGAGGCGGTGGTCCGAGAGGTGGTAGTGGCTGGTCGCGTAGATGGACACGCGATCCAGGACTCCAGCAGGGACGAGGATCCGGTCCAGGCGGTTGGATTCTACTTGGTCGCCGTGCATGGAGACTCTGGTGGGCAGGTGGGCGGCGTCGAACTGGGTGGCCACGTCGACCAGCGCGGCCAGGTCCAGAAGAGCGGCGAGGGCATCCGATGATGATGATGATGAGGGGCCCCGATCCCTGATGTTAAAGTCGCCGATGATCCAGCAGGCCCCCTCCTCTTCCTGTGCCGCTGTCGCCGCCAGGAGCTCCAGTTGCCGGTTTCTCTCCCGGGGTTCATGCGCCAGATGAACGGCGATGGCCGTCATCTCCTCGCCGCGGACATCTATTGTTGCCAAGGCGATGTGGCCCGGCCACAGGATACGCTGTTGTAGCACGGCGACGCCTGGTCCGAAGACGCAGGCGAGTCCGGATCCCGAGATGGCTACGGGATGGGCCAATATAACAGCGCTGTAGCCGAGGCAGAGGTCTTGGCCGCTCCCGAGATGAAAGGCGTTTGTCTCCTGGACAAACGCGATGTCCACGTGATGTTGTCTGAGGAGATGACAAAGGGCAAGGCTCCTCCCCCGAGTGGCGAGCCCTCGCGCGTTGATGCTGGCGAGACGGTAGCTCATTGTTGCCGTCCCTTATGCATCGCCCCCTTGGTCTTCTGGAGGGTCTTGCGGATGGTGTGGTTGGAGTCTGGGATCGAGGCCTTGATGGTTTCGGCCACCTGGTCGAGGGCGGCGACCTGTGCTTTTGACAGCGAGGGCGCTCGCTTCTCCATTTTTCCTTTAGAGGTGAGTAGCCGCTGTGCGTCCTCGCGGTCTATACCGGGCAGCCCGTCCCAATCGATGGAGAGGTTGGGGGACTGCTCGAGGTGCTCCTGCAGCTGGACGAATGCGGGTTTTCCCCGGGGAGACGCGGAGGGAGTTGAGGTTAGCTCCTCCTCCGACATCTCAATGTCGAGCGGAGAGGTCTCGGGCTCGGGGGGCCGCGGGGCAGTCAGAGGAGCAGGGAGGGCGACGGGGGCGGGCTGGGCAAGATCCCTCGGTTCGGCAGGATGGTGTGCCGAGGGGGTCACTGGAGACTCAGTTGAAGACTTCGCCGGTTGGACAGGGGACGCCGGTGTTGCGGGCGCAGGTGCCGGCTTCCTTGGTTGCTGAGGAGGAGGAGGAGGGGGGCGAGGCCTTGCGTCGGTGGGAGACGCTGCTTGCCTGGGGCTGCCGTTCCCTTGCCTGGCGAGCGCTGGGCAGTTGGCTCTGCGGTGGCCGTGCTTGCCGCACTTGGAACACTTGATGCCAAAGGAGAGGAAGGCTGACAGGGTGTCTCCCTTGGACTTAATGGTCAGACGGGTGGGCAGCGACTCCAGCCTCACGCCCTCGCGGAGCAGGATGAACGCCTCCCGGCGGCCGTCGTTGAAGGTGTATTCCCCCATCTTGATCATGATGGGGGCGATGGAGGTCACGGTGCCGAAGTTGCGCAGGGGCTCCACGATGGCGCTGTCCTCGACAAAGCCGGGCAGATTAGCGATGATGATGCGCTCTGCCCTTTTTCGGTAGGGGAAGACCTTCAGGTGGGTGCCCTCGATGTCCAGGCCCACCTCCACCAGACGGCTCGCAAGGTCCTTGCCCGCGAGGCCCACGACGTAGTGGCCGTTCATCCTGTTGAATTGGGTTATTTTCCTTGGCCCTCCGACCAGGTTGCCTATTGCCTGGAGGTAGTAGTAGTCCGGGATGTCAGGGCACAGCTCCACGAAGATGTAGTTCTCGTGGTTGGTAGAGTTCTGCCTCGCCTTGGCGTCGGCGATGTTGGCGCGCGTCGCCTTGATTTCCTGGGGCGGCATTGACCTCGGCCCTGTAGGTCGCTTCTGCTGCTGGGAGCCGCGCTTCTCAGCAGGCCTGCTTGGCTGCTTAGCGGCGTGGTCAGGTGACGGTGAAACAAGGCGCCTTTTCTTTCTCTTCACGACGGTGTAGCCTTCGTCAGCGTCCGCCTCCGCCATCTCGCTGTCGGCCCAGTTGAGCGAGGCCGGGCTGGCTAGAGTTGCGCTGGTCGTAGCAGCAGTCTTCGGAGCCGTGACGTCACCACGCGCGGCGGCCGGATTTACATGCAAGTCGCCTCCGGCGAATTTGCATACTTTTGATTTTCAGAAGAAATTTCAATTATTTTCTTCATGTTTATGTCTTTTGGCGATAATTCCTCGCCTGTTGGTAGCAGGATGCTGGGCCTTTCAGGCACTTTTTCAGCACATCCTGGGCTTTCTGCCAATATCACACTTGCCAGACTAAGCGCCCTTTACACGCACTCAAAAGGCGAAAACGGCGGAGCTCGCGAAAGCGTGGCCGCACGCCCGAGTGTGTGTGTGTGTGTGTGTGTGACAATTTGACAATTAAAAATTATTTATTGTCATCTTAGACAATGTTACATCTCACATGAGAGAGAGAGGAAGAGAAGAAAATATATACATAGAAAATTAAATATATACATAAATGAAACAAATTTACAAGAGGGACAAAGGTAGGAGACCTCGGCGCTGGAGGGTCCTGGACCAGGCGATGAGCGGGTCCTCCACCGCTTCTCCGAGCCCAACCTGGACAAAGTAGCGATAGATACGCAACTTTGCCGATGCCAGGATGGAAAGGGCGTCGTCCTCAAGGCCGGACCCGCCGAAGATCCAAGCCTGCAGGTCAGGGGGCCGCCCTATGATGTTGAAGGCCTCTCTGATGAGCGGCCTGATGGAGCGGCAGCACCAGTAACGGTGGCCGAGGGAGCGGTCGATGGACCCGCAGGCAGGACAGGAGGGGCCGACCGAGGCAGGATGGGCCGGATGGGGCAGGGCGTGGAGGGCTAGCTTGAGAGCTGCGTCGGCCTCGTGACCCGAATAGGCGCAGCGCCGCAGCGAGGCCCAGTCGATCCTGGATGGTGGATTGATGGTGGGCGTCCATCTCGCCAGGAATCTGGAGATGGGCGTGGCGGCGAGGCGCGGACGATCCAGGGCCCGTCGGGCCGAGCGCGTCGTGAGGCCGTTGAGGAACGGCGTAGCCGTCCCACGCAGCACCACGGCCGCAGCAAGGGAACTGGATGAAGGCGTGGACTCCGCCCCGAAGCCCACGGCGTTCTCGGAGGTCAGCCTCCGACAGAAGGCGCCCAGGGCCGTGGCGTCAGCCAGGACCGAGCGCGTAGGGCGGGCGATGAGGTTTTCCTCCTCGATCAGGTCCCGGACTCGGGCTCCGCTCCAGCGGGCGGGGGCCAGGAGGTCGGGAGGGCGGAGGAACCGGCAGCCGCCGATGATGGGGAGGTCCAGCAGCTGAGCCGTGGGGAGCGCCCGGTGGTTGAGGCTCAGGATGTTGGAGGCCTCCTCCCAGAGCTTCAGCAGCCGTAGACGGCGGGGCTGGAGACGGGTGCCGTCCGGTGGAGGGTGGATCCAGGCCTCACCGCTTTCTACCAGCCAGCTGAAAGCATTTCTGCCTCCGCGGAGCGCGACCTGCACCCCCTTGAGGCAGGCGAGCTGGAGCTGGGTCGCGAGGTCGTGGAGGCCGAGGCCTCCGATGGTGACCGGCCTCGCCATGACGTTGGCGGGAAGCCACGCCGTGTGGTCTGGCCCCCAGACGAACCTCGCCAGTCGGGCCTGCAGCTTGGCGATGGTCGGGGGTGATGGGAGGTATCCATGCAGGTGGTGCTGGATCGTGGACCCCACCAGCGTGTTCGCCGCTCTTGCTCGTCCGACGAGGGAGAGGCCGCGGGTGAAGGGCGTCCATTTGCGGCATGCAGTCTCCAGGAGGGCCAGGAGATGCTGCTCCCGGTGGATGACGGTGCTCCTGGGGGCGATGTCGAGCCCGAGGACCCTGATGGAGGTGGTCGACCAGGAGGCGCCGAGAGGGGAGTCGCCGCGGTTGCGCCAGGCGCCGCACCAGAGGCCAGCGCTCTTCCGGAGGTTCACGCCAACTCCGGAGGCCTGCTTATAGTCTTCGAAGACGGTCGCCACCCGCTCGAAGTCCTCGTCGCGATGGAACAGGAGGACGATGTCGTCGGCGTAGGCGGTGACGTTGCCCACGCCGAGGGTCAACTCCAGGCGACGTAGCAGCGGCCCCGTGGCGATACTGAAGAGTGCGGCGCTCACGGCGCAACCCTGTCTTAGGCCGTTGAGGAGGGGGAAGGCGGTGGTATAGAATCCTCCGGCCCGGATAGTAGCGTCCGCCCCGGCGTATAAGATGTTGATCCATGCCAAGAAGGCCGGCGGGAGGCGGAGGGATATCAACAGGGACTCCAGGAAGCCGCGGTCCAATGAGTCAAAGGCGGACTCCAGGTCTACGCCCATGACAGCCAGCGGCGAGCCCAAGGCGGTGGCCTCCTCGACGGCGTCCGTCACCATGGCGATGTTCCATGACGGGGACCTCCCGGGGACGGCGTAGGTCTGGCATTCCGGCACAAGGGTCCGCAGGTGGGGCTTGAGGCGCCGGTGAAGGATGGCGGCCAGGACCCTGTAGTCGGCCGAGGGCAGCGCGACGGGCCTGTAGCCATTAAGGCCGCGATCTCCGCGGGCCTTGGGCACGAGGCAGATGGAGCTGCGCCGCGTCGACGGAGGCAGGGCACCGCGGAGCCGTGATGCCGCGAACACCCGGGCCAGAGCTTCCGCGAAGAAGTCCTCGCTGAAGGCGACGAGGAGCTCGCACGGCAAGCCATCCCAGCCGGGGGCCTTTCCGCGAGGGAGGTGCTCGATAGCGTTGGCGATCTCGCTGGGGCTGATGTCCGGCCGGTGGAGCGGGTCCTCCTCACTCAGCTCGCGGGTGGTGGTGGGCGCGCTGCTGACGATGAAGGCAGCTCCCGCAGCTGGATCGCTGGTGGGACGGGCGAAGCGAGGCTGGAGGGTCGCGAACGCCCTCCGCCGAAGCTCGGGGCCCTCGATGATGTTATCTTGCTCGTCCCTGATGACGCTGACCGGGCGTCGGAGGCGGATGGCGCGTGCTAGGTCAGGCAGCGAAGGGTAGTCGGCCCGGATGGAGGAGGCCTCGAGCTGCGCCGCGATGTAACGTCTCGCCCTGTAGACGTAGCTGTCGCTGGCAGCGTGGCGGGGATCGTGCAGGGATCTAGCCTCCGCCAGCAGTCCCGCCTTGATGGTGGTCCACCTGTCCCAAAGGATCCCGTCGTCGTCATCGTGCGCCGTGTCTTCCTCGAGCTCCCGGATGTAACCAGCCAGATGTTCGAGAACGAGGCCGGAGCGGAGCATCGCGGCCAAGCGAGGCTGGGTGGGGGAGGAGACGGCGGAGGTGGGCGGGCCCACCTGGAGCAGCACGAGGCGGTGGTCCGAGAGGTGGTAGTGGCTGGTCGCGTAGATGGACACGCGATCCAGGACTCCAGCAGGGACGAGGATCCGGTCCAAGCGGTTGGATTCGACTTGGTCGCCGTGCATGGCGACTCTGGTGGGCAGGTGGGCGGCGTCGAACTGGGTGGCCACGTCGACCAGCGCGGCCAGGTCCAGAAGAGCGGCGAGGGCATCCGATGATGATGATGATGAGGGGCCCCGATCCCTGATGTTAAAATCGCCGATGATCCAGCAGGCTCCCTCCTCCTCCTGTGCCGCTGTCGCCGCCAGGAGCTCCAGTTACCGGTTTCTTTCCCGGGGTTCATGCGCCAGATGAACGGCGATGGCCGTCATCTCCTCGCCGCGGACATCTATTGTTGCCAAGGCGATGTGGCCCGGCCACAGGACAAGCTGTCGTAGCACGGCGACGCCTGGTCCGAAGACGCAGGCGAGTCCGGATCCCGAGATGGCTACGGGATGGGCCAATATAACAGCGCTGTAGCCGAGGCAGAGGTCTTGGCCGCTGCCGAGATGAAAAGCGTTTGTCTCCTGGACAAACGCGATGTCCACGTGATGTTGTCTGAGGAGATGACAAAGGGCAAGGCTCCTCCCCCGAGTGGCGAGCCCTCGCGCGTTGATGCTGGCGAGACGGTAGCTCATTGTTGCCGTCCCTTATGCAGCGCCCCCTTGGTCTTCTGGAGGGTCTTGCGGATGGTGTGGTTGGAGTCTGGGATCGAGGCCTTGATGGTTTCGGCCACCTGGTCGAGGGCGGCGACCTGTGCCTTTGACAGCGAGGGCGCTCGCTTCTCTATTTTTCCTTTAGAGGTGAGTAGCCGCTGTGCGTCCTCGCGGTCTATACCGGGCAGCCCGTCCCAGTCGATGGAGAGGTTGGGGAACTGCTTGAGGTGCTCCTGCAGCTGGACGAATGCGGGTTTGCCCCGGGGAGACGCGGAGGGAGTTGAGGTCAGCTCCTCCTCCGACATCTCAATGTCGAGCGGAAAGGTCTCGGGCTCGGGGGGCCACGGGGCAGCCAGAGGAGCAGGGAGGGCGACAGGGGCGGGCTGGGCAAGATCCCTCGGTTCGGCAGGATGGTGTGCCGAGGGGGTCACTGGAGCCTCAGTTGAATACTTCGCCGGTTGGACAGGGGACGCCGATGTTGCGGGCGCAGGTGTCGGCCTCCTTGGCTGCTGAGGAGGAGGAGGAGATGGTTGGGGGGGCCTTGCGTCGGTGGGAGACGCTGCTTGCCTGGGGCTGCTGTTCTGCCTGGCGAGCGATGGGCAGTTTGCTCTGCGGTGGCCCTGCTTTCCGCATTTAGAGCATTTTATGCCAAAGGAGAGGAAGGCGGGCAGGGAATCTCCCTTGGATTGAATGTCCAGGCGGGTGGGCAGCCTGTCTAGCTTGATGCCGTCCTTGAGCAGGATGAAGGCTTCCCGGCGGCCGTCGGTGAATGTGAACTCCCCCATTTTGATCAGGATGGGGGCGATGGAGGTGACCCTCCCGTATGGGCTCAGGGCGTTCACAACGGTGAAGTCGTCCACGAAGCCTGGCAGGTTGGCGACGACGATTCGTTCGGCCCTCTTACGGTAGGGGAAGACCCTAAGGGTCGTTCCCTCGATCTCAAGGTCGCCCTCAGCCAGACGGAGCGCAAGATCTTTGGTCGCCAAGCCCACGAGGAAATGGCCGTTCATTTTGCCGAAATATGTGATGTCATTTGGCCCCCCGACCAGCTTGGATATTGCCTTTAGGTAGGTATAGTCCGGGAACTCTGGGCATCGCTCCACGAAGATGTAGTTTTCGTGGGTAGATGAGTTCTGCCTCGCCTTGGCCTCGGCGATGTTCTTGCGTGTCGCCTTGATCTCCTGGGGCGGCACTGCTCTCGGCCCTGTTGGCCGCTTCCGCTGCTGGGAGCTGCGCTGCTCTCCAGGCTTGTTGGGCTGCCTGGCAGCGTGCTCAGGTAAAGTTGAGCCGAGGCGCCTCTTCTTGGCCTTCACGA
This sequence comes from Cordylochernes scorpioides, assembly GCA_030710605.1. Classification (NCBI taxonomy): domain Eukaryota; kingdom Metazoa; phylum Arthropoda; class Arachnida; order Pseudoscorpiones; family Chernetidae; genus Cordylochernes; species Cordylochernes scorpioides. Next base: position 56,322,350 of record CP092882.1, read on the forward strand.
CGATGAAGCCCTCGTTGTCGTTCACCTCCGCCATCTCGCTGTCGGCCCAGTTGAGCGAGGCCGGGCTGGCTGAAGTTGCGCTGGTCGTAGCAGCAGTCTTCGGAGCCGTGACGTCACCACGCGCGGCGGCCGGATTTACATGCAAGTCGCCTGCCGGCGAATTTGCATACTTTTGATTTTCTGAAGAAATATCAATTGTTTTCTTCATATTTCCTTCTTTTGGCGATAATTCTTCGCCTGTTTGTAGCAGGATGCTGGGCCTTTCAGGCACTTTTTCAGCACATCCTGGGCTTTCCGCCAATACTACACTTGCCAGATTAAGCGCCTTTTACACGCACTCAAAAGGCGAAAACGGCGGAGCTCGCGAAAGCGTGGCCGCTCGCTCGAGTGTGTGTGTGTGTGTGTGTGTGTGTAATCATAAAACAAATTTATTTCAACACGGAAAGTAATTATCTCTATTCATGATGAAATTGTGAAAAACTTTTAAAATTACAACTCAAAATAAACTCATTGTGAGGAAATAATTTGTAATACTAAAAGGAAAGTATTTATTCAATTTTCCATATGGTTCAAAACCACCGAGAAATATCTACACGCTCTTTACAAATAAAATGCTGACATCAGGATGATGACGTGATATTGCTGATGATTTTGCCGAGTAAGCCAAAACAGATTATCTATTCTGTGACAATATATATATATATACTAGACGGGTGACCCGGGCTTCGCCCCGGGATTGACCCATGTGCATATCAACCCGAGTGATATATATTTAGATAAGATTTTTAAAAATAATTGTTTGTTATTAGCATTATCTATTTGTTTGCATCAGCATAATTTCATCTAATCTTTGATAGAGGGCGCTGTTCGTGAGCTAAGTAGAATAATTTGAATATATAGTTTTAATAATTGATTTATATATTTTTTTAAAATAGCCTATCGTCTTCCCCGTATTTTTTTTACCTATATATGGAAATTTTGGTTTGAATTAGTGAACTACTGCGAATTTGTATACCGGACATACAAACAAACAAACATACATTCATTTTTACATATATAGATTTTCAATTAACATTATACATTGTACTTTCGATTCGATATCAAATTATTCTATGTTTACTTTTAAAATTCATTATAAAACCTATATATAATGAGAGATAGCATAAAAAAAGATAAAATGATACAAATTGGCTTAGAAGGGGAGTTGTTTTAGTTGTATGAAATATTAGCGGTGTTAAAACTAGGATATCTGAACTATGTCGTTTTTTATTTGAAATTTGCGAATCGTAAATTTAAAATGGAAAGCATAGTTTTGGTTTTTAAAGGTTAATGTTGTCTCAGAACACAAAGCTATAAACTGAAGTGTTTTTGGTTGTTTCAATTGAACACAAAGCAATAAACTGAAGTGTTCTTTTTATATAAAAGGGCGTACCTGGATATATAAAGAAAAAAAAATTCTCAAAATATTTCGAGATTGCTCTTTCTGAAGTGTTATTTGTTGTTTCAATTGAGAACACAAAGCTATAAACTGAAATGAGATGAGAAAGAAGAAGATGAACTGAAATGGGTATGCCTTGATATTCAGTTGAAACAAGCGCCTATAAAGTCTTTGGTTATTTAGAGACTAGACGAAAGGCCCGGGCAACGCCCGGGGTTTACCCGAGTGCGAATATATTTCAAAAACGTTGTCTTGGGTGGCCGCTATAGACAGGGTGGTCTGTATAGACAGGTGGATGTATCACACAGCTGATAATAGGGTTGCCTAGAGTGACCGCTATAGACAGGGTGGTCTGTATAGACAGGTGGATGTATCACACAGCTGTAGAGTGGTCGCTATAGACAGGGAGGTCTGTATAGACAGGTGTATGTATCACACTGCTGATAACAGGGTTGCCTAAAGTGACCGCTATAGACAGGGTGGTCTGTATAGACAGGTGGATGTATCACACAGCTGATAACAGGGTTGTCTAGGGTGGTCGCTATAGACAGGGTGGTCTGTATAGACAGGTGAATGTAACACACTGATGATAACAGGGTTGCCTAAAGTGACCGCTATAGACAGGGGGGTCTGTATAGACAGGTGAGTGGTCGCTATAGACAGGGTGGTCTGTATAGACAGGTGAATGTAACACACTGATGTTAACAGGGTTGCCTAAAGTGGCCGCTGTAGACAGGGTGGTCGGTATAGACAGGTGGATGTATCACACAGCTGATAACAGGGTTGTCTAGGGTGGTCTCTATAGACAGGGTGGTCTGTATAGACAGGCGTATTTATCACACTGATGATAACAGGGTTGTCTAGAGTGGCCGCTATAGACAGGGTGGTCTGTATAGACAGGTGGATGTATCACTCAGCTGATAACAGGGTTGCCTAGGGTGACCGCTATGACAGGGTGGTCTGTATAGACAGGTGGATTATCACTCAGCTGATAACAGGGTTGCCTAGGGTGTCCGCTATGACAGGGTGGTCTGTATAGACAGGTGGATGTATCACACAGCTGATAACAGGGTTGCCTAGGGTGACCGCTATGACAGGGTGGTCTGTATAGACAGGTGGATGTATCACACAGCAGATAACAGGGTTGCCTAGGGTGACCGCTATGACAGGGTGGTCTGTATAGACAGGTGGATGTATCACTCTGCTGATAACAGGGTCGCCTAGGGTGACCGCTACGACAGGGTGGTCTGTAAAGACAGGTGGATGTATCACACAGCTGATAACAGGTTTGCCTAGGGTGACCGCTATGACAGGGTGGTCTGTATAGACAGGTGGATGTATCACACAGCAGATAACAGGGTTGCCTAGGGTGACCGCTATGACAGGGTGGTCTGTATAGACAGGTGGATGTATCACTCAGCTGATAACAGGGTTGCCTAGGGTGACCGCTGTGGCAGGGTGGTCTGTATAGACAGGTGGATGTATCACTCAGCTGATAACAGGGTTGCCTAGGGTGACCGCTAAGACAGGGTGGTCTGTATAGACAGGTGGATGTATCACACAGCAGATAACAGGGTTGCCTAGGGTGACCGCTATGACAGGGTGGTCTGTATAGACAGGTGGATGTATCACTCAGCTGTTAACAGGGTTGCCTAGGGTGACCGCTATGACAGGGTGGTCTGTATAGACAGGTGGATGTATCACACAGCTGATAACAGGGTTGCCTAGGGTGACCGCTATGTCAGGGTGGTCTGTATAGACAGGTGGATGTATCACTCAGCTGATAACAGGGTTGCCTAGGGTGACCGCTATGACAGGGTGGTCTGTATAGACAGGTGGATGTATCTCACAGCTGATAACAGGGTTGCCTAGGGTGACCGCTATGACAGGGCGGTCTGTATAGACAGGTGGATGTATCACTCAGCTGATAACAGGGCTGCCTAGGGTGACAGCAATGACAGGGTGGTCTGTATAGACAGGTGGATGTATCACACAGCTGATAACAGGGTTGCCTAGGGTGACCGCTATGACAGGGTGGTCTGTATAGACAGGTGGATGTATCACACAGCTGATAACAGGGTTGCCTAGGGTGACCGCTATGACAGGGTGGTCTGTATAGACAGGTGGATGTATCACACAGCTGATAACAGGGTTGCCTAGGGTGACCGCTATGACAGGGTGGTCTGTATAGACAGGTGGATGTATCACACAGCAGATTACAGGGTTGCCTAGGGTGACCGCTATGACAGGGTGGTCTGTATAGACAGGTGGATGTATCACACAGCAGATAACAGTTTGCCTAGGGTGACCGCTATGACAGGGTGGTCTGTATAGACAGGTGGATGTATCACACAGCTGATAACAGGGTTGCCTTGGGTGACCGCTATGACAGGGTGGTCTGTATAGACAGGTGGATGTATCACACTGATGATAACAGGGTTGTCTAGGGTGGTCGCTATAGACAGGGTGGTCTGTATAGACAGGTGGATGTATCACACAGCTGATAACAGGGTTGTCTAGAGTGGTCGCTATAGACAGGGTGGTCTGTATAGACTGGTGGATGTATCACACAGTGTTGAATTTGAAAAAAAATAATATGGGGAAGGTCAATCTTACCCAGATTGAAAATAGAGATTCACCAGTTGTGTTTGCACAAGTTGTAGAAATGCAATTTAACAAAAATGGCCTAAAGATATATTTTATTTTGCTTATCAACAATGACTGGGCAATAAAAATAAATAAACAGATAAAAAGGGTGATAATCAAATTGGCCAAAAGGTTAGATATATTTAAAATTAGAATAAACAAAACAAGTGATACAAGTTAAATATACATACAAACAAATAATGTAGAGAGCAAAATAACTTGGGTTGGAAAGGCAAAATCTTTTTCAATCAAAGTTTACAAATACTTATCTAAGCTTCTGTTTATAAAAACAAATCTTGTTTTCGATTCTGTCGATAAATTTGATCAAGAGTTCACTTGAAATAATTCTTCACTTGAGATAATTTTCCAGATTAATTCTTCTGTTCCTTAACAGGAAACTATATCGCAACCCACTTAATTGGTGCGCAATTCTATAACAACTCTCTTCTCGTTATCTTCTTTGTTTCATTCACACGTGGTTACTCATTCCTTCTGAGGCGGGAGCTCATATTTGGCGGGAGCTCATATTTCCCGGGAGCTCATATTTCCCGGGAGCTCATATTTCCCCGAGCCTATACACCAGCGCTGCCGGTTGTCCTTTTCTTCTTTTTTCTCCCCGTCACCGCGCATAGGTGCTCGCGCATGGGATGGGGGGGCGATGTCTTGTTTGTTTACAAATCTTGCTCTTTCCATTCTTTATTCCTTTCCACCCATTAAGAGAAAGAGGCAACAAAAATAAAATAAAAATATATATACATAATAATAATAATAGAGGAAAATCTATAAAGCATACAATTATAAATTATCTATTTTTAACATACTCCCACCTTTTTGTATGGGAATACAAAAAAAAATCGTAATTAGGAAAGATTATTGGTGTACACCCCCAATCTCGTAGGTTTTTTCACTTCTCTTCCAGACCTAGTAAAAATTGACTGTTCTCCATCTGTTGGAATCTCCTGGGCTTTGATCCCTTCTGTCTTAGGTAATCTCACCTCCCTGGAAATATCAGAACCAAGTTCCAAAGAGAAAAGTCTCTTTAACGGTCTTACAAATTCACCCGTAGCAGTCCTAACTCTAGCTACACGTTCTCTGCCATCCTTCCCGGGGTACAGTTCCAAGATTCTGCCTAGTGGCCAGAATATTCTTTTTTGATCATCTCGACCAATCAGCACAACTTCGCCTGGAAGAAACCTTCTACCCTCTGTTTCATTCCCCTCTTGTACGAGCATGGCGAGGTATTCCTTGTGGAATCTTTCCTTCTCATCTATACCTACGGTCTGAAAAGCTTTGCGGATGTCAGCGATGGCTCCTATTCTCTTTTCCCTAAGTCTTATCAGGATTTCAGGTGAAAGTTCAATCAGATTGGGTCCAGTCTCTAAACATTCATTTAGAGACAAACTTCTCTTACTTGCTTTACATGATGCATCGTAAACGGGTCGAATAGGAGTAGTCTGACTCTGAACCTTATATATTGGGCGATGTGGTAGATAATGTCCAGTGGGTCTGATGTCTTCCCTCTCAACTTCTTCAATAAGGTTTTCCCTGAACCAGGATCGGAAGACTTCATCATAAGGAACAAACTGACCCTTTTGTGTCAACCTTTGAGTCATAGCCTCCAAGCGCCTTTTGGCTATTTCTAAGTTATTAGGTATCGTCCCAATTCCTTCCTTCCATGGAAGAGATACAAGATAACGTCCATCATGGCCTCGACAGATTTTCTCACGAAACTTTTCTTGCATGAGACCATTTTTCTCTTTCTTAGAGATGACCTCTGTAGGATCTCGTATCCCTATTGTTTCTAATTCCCATAAGGATGTTACTCTCTGTTGGGTTGTAAGTAAGGTGATAACCATTTGAGCACTTGTCTCTGGTCTCTCTGATGAGGTATTACCTATTAAAGTCCAACCAAGAACTGTTTGAATTGCGGTCAATCCTCCTGCCAGCTGTTCAATTTTTCCTGTGAGAAGTTGCCCATAATAGTCTCCACCGATTAGGATGTCTATCTCGGTTTTATTATTGTCTACCTTGGTCAAAGTAATTCCTTTCTTATCCAATTCCCATTGCCTGGGTCCTGTTTCAACGGGTGAAATATTGCCACAAATTATTGTTTCCTCTAACGCTTCCATTTTGAAAGCCTTTCCCTTATCCACATTGTCCAACTGGAAATAAAATATTGAATGAGCCTTTTCTCCTGTGGTTTGCCCTCCAAACAAAAATTTATTCAATTTGACTTCTCCCACCTTGGGTAAGTCTAACTCCTTAGCTAGAGACCTTCTGATGTAAGATTTTTGACTACCAGAGTCTAAAAGCACTCTTACCATTTTGGAACGTTTCGGCCCTTTAATTTTTACAATTAGAGTCATTAAAGAGATATTGTTTGTGCATACTTGATTCGCCATTGCTGTTATAGGCTCACTGTTCCCCTCATTCTGCTCTGCTAAACTATTGTGAGATCTGTTATCTGACCTCCAATTTAAATTTTCCTGACTATGTGAGGTTCCTCTGCACATTATCTCAAAATGAGGTCCTTGGCAACGCTTGCATCTTACAAAAGATCTACAATCCTTCTTCAAATGATTCTTTCTCAAGCATTTGAAGCAAACTTTCGCATCCTGTACCCTCTTTAATCTGTCTGATTCCAACATCTTGGCTGCCTTAAAACAGTTTTGGCTAAGATGGTTATCTTTGTCACAAAATAAACACGGTAAGTTGGTCTTACCAACAAATAATGCAGACGCTGTGTGGATCTTAGGGGGATTATTTTCTCTCTTTCCCTGTTTTAGAGGAAGGGAAGGTTCAAATCCTTCAGCAACAAAGGAAATGCGTTCTGCATTTTTAACTTCCTGCTTTAAAAATTCTATCAGACCCTCTAATTTATCAAAAGCTTTAGCCCCACTATTTTCAATTCCCGCTTCAATGTACGGTGTACGGGAACGTTGCCATATTTTGATAAGTTCAAGTGGCAAACTTGACTCCACCAACGGGTACAAGAAAGCACCACCCCCAGACTTAGTATCCACTCCCAGAGATCCCAAAGAATGGAGATGTGCAACCAGATCATCATAAAGTTGAGCCAAGGTTCTTTTTTCAGACCTGGCACTGGCAATGACTAACTTTAAAAGCTTGCGCACATACAACTCAGTCAGCATATCTCTGTCTCCAAACCTATCTTTTAAATCTCCAATGACTTTGTTGTAATTCTTTTGGGTAAGAGGGAAGCTAGTCACAAGTCTGTGGGCCTTTGACCCAACAACCATGGATTGTATTAAGTATTCAAATTTATCAACATCAGACAGTGACTCATCTAAATGTATTTTTTCAAAATGACTCCACCATGATAGCCATTCCTCTAGCTCACCTGTATACTTTTTTAGTTCAAATTTTGGAAGTTTAATTTGTCTTTTAACATCTGAAGTGCTAGATTGTGACATTTTATCATCACAGGGTGCTGCCAATTTAGACTCATATTCTTTCACCTTCTGTGCGACAATTCCTACTTGTAGGCTATAAGTCTCACATAGTTCCATCTCATCATTGATTTGAGCTTCTGTGGACCTCGGATCATCCAATAAGATCTCTTTTATTTTATCATCAATCAATATCAGTCTATCATTAAGAATGGTTAACCTTTCAAATTTGGCCCTTATTAAAATTATATCCACTTCCTTTAGACTTAGACCTGATTTTATTTCATTTGTGGTACGAGTTATAGTATTCCTTAAGGGAGTTCTTTCTCTTTTAAGCTTATCCATCTCCACAAATTGTATAAACACCACAAGGTGAAATCACGTCCGGCTCACCAAAAATGTTGAATTTGAAAAAAAATAATATGGGGAAGGTCAATCTTACCCAGATTGAAAATAGAGATTCACCAGTTGTGTTTGCACAAGTTGTAGAAATGCAATTTAACAAAAATGGCCTAAAGATATATTTTATTTTGCTTATCAACAATGACTGGGCAATAAAAATAAATAAACAGATAAAAAGGGTGATAATCAAATTGGCCAAAAGGTTAGATATATTTAAAATTAGAATAAACAAAACAAGTGATACAAGTTAAATATACATACAAACAAATAATGTAGAGAGCAAAATAACTTGGGTTGGAAAGGCAAAATCTTTTTCAATCAAAGTTTACAAATACTTATCTAAGCTTCTGTTTATAAAAACAAATCTTGTTTTCGATTCTGTCGATAAATTTGATCAAGAGTTCACTTGAAATAATTCTTCACTTGAGATAATTTTCCAGATTAATTCTTCTGTTCCTTAACAGGAAACTATATCGCAACCCACTTAATTGGTGCGCAATTCTATAACAACTCTCTTCTCGTTATCTTCTTTGTTTCATTCACACGTGGTTACTCATTCCTTCTGAGGCGGGAGCTCATATTTGGCGGGAGCTCATATTTCCCGGGAGCTCATATTTCCCGGGAGCTCATATTTCCCCGAGCCTATACACCAGCGCTGCCGGTTGTCCTTTTCTTCTTTTTTCTCCCCGTCACCGCGCATAGGTGCTCGCGCATGGGATGGGGGGGCGATGTCTTGTTTGTTTACAAATCTTGCTCTTTCCATTCTTTATTCCTTTCCACCCATTAAGAGAAAGAGGCAACAAAAATAAAATAAAAATATATATACATAATAATAATAATAGAGGAAAATCTATAAAGCATACAATTATAAATTATCTATTTTTAACACACAGCTGATAACAGGGTTGTCTAGAGTGGTCGCTATAGACAGGGTGGTCTGTTTAGACAGGTGGATGTATTACACAGCTGATAACAGGGTTGTCTATAGTGGTCGCTATAGACAGGGTGGTCTGTATAGACAGGTGGATGTATCACACTGATGATAACAGGGTTGTCTAGGGTGGTCGCTATAGACAGGGTGGTCTGTATAGACAGGTGGATGTTTCACACAGCTGATAACAGGGTGCCTAGGGTGACCGCTATGACAGGGCGGTCTGTATAGACAGGTGGATGTATCACTCAGCTGATAACAGGGTTGCCTAGGGTGACCGCTATGACAGGGTGGTCTGTATAGACAGGTGGATGTATCTCACAGCTGATAACAGGGTTGCCTAGGGTGACCGCTATGACAGGGCGGTCTGTATAGACAGGTGGATGTTTCACTCAGCTGATAACAGGGCTGCCTAGGGTGACAGCAATGACAGGGTGGTCTGTATAGACAGGTGGATGTATCACACTGATGATAACAGGGTTGCCGAAAGTGACCGCTATAGACAGGGTGGTCTGTATAGACAGGTGGATGTATCACACAGCTGATAACAGGGTTGTCTAGGGTGGTCGCTATAGACAGGGTGGTCTGTATAGACAGGTGGATGTATCACACAGCTGATAACAGGGTTGTCTAGGGTGAACGCTATAGACAGGGTGGTCTGTATAGACAGGTGGATGTATCACACAGCTGATAACAGGGTTGTCTAGGGTGGTCGTTATAGACAGGGTGGTCTGTATAGACAGGTGGATGTATCACACAGCTGATAACAGGGTTGCCTAGGGTGGCCGCTATAGACAGGGTGGTCTGTATAGACAGGTGAATGTAACACACAGCTGATAACAGGGTTGTCTAGAGGGGGGCGGGCAGGGAGGTCACGTGTTTGCTGGCGGCCAATGGGCGCGCATTCTATCCGTGAGCTTCAGACAGACAGACAGACAGACAGACCGACAGACAGACAGACAGACAGACAGACAGAATAAGGCAAATATATATTTAGAGATATACGGGAAAAGTAAGTTATTTGTTCCATATGATATTTTGATCTCATTTCAATCACAAGAAGAATTTTAAAAGAAAATTCTCTCGTCAATTTCAGTTGAAAGAATTTTTTAATGAAATATTCTCCTTCGCCTATCTATTTTCGCCATTACATATATGTTATTAGGTTTTATATTTGCATACTTTGATACTACATTACACTTTATATAGGTAAATAGATTGACGTTCAAAATATGCAAATTCTTTAGCTTTGTGGCTAATTTTTCAAGGCAAAAAGTACTCTCTACAAACATTCTCATGTTCATTAACACTCACACATTGTCCTTTTCATATTATCGATAATTAACTTGATAATTAACTAAATTTTAATATATTTTTTTTTAAGTAAAAAAAATAGCATCATATTGTCTTTTTTATTATTATTATAATAGACATATATAAGACATCACAATGAAGACTCGAAAAGGAAAACAAATTGAAAATCTAAGAGGAATCACTGGCCAGAAAAAATACACAGAACATTCTTCAAAAATGAAAACTATCCGCTATTAGACATAACAGAATCCTCACAATGGCTCAAAACGGGAAACAACACTCCGCAAAATGAAGGTTTCAACATGTTCATGCAAGATAGGATAAAAAGGATAAAAAGGATAAAAACCTGAAATGCCCTCACTGTGAAAAGGTACAGAGGACGGTGGACCACCTTGCTACAAACCGTGGAAGATTGCTTCCTTACGACTACACTGAAAGACATAATGAAGTGGTGAGATGCGTCCACTTCAACTTGGCTAGAAAATATAATTTCACAGAGAACAAGAAGCTAAAGCTCCACAAAATAACGACTAAGATTGAAAATTCATACGCCAAATAATAACGGACCTGCCTATGATAAGCGATATCAATATCAGAGCTAACAAACCTGATATAATAGTATACGACAAAATAAAAAAGACATAACAATCATAGAGATAGGTGTTACCTCCCAGGACAATATCCAAACTACGGAGCTGACAAAGAAAATACCAGCTACTGACGAGGGAAATGGTTTAAACCGAAAAAAAATGCCCGTTAAAGTAGCGCCGATAGTCTTAATATGGGATGGAATAGTAACCAAATATAACAGACAATATAGAAAGGAAATAAACATAAGAAAAAGGGACTTCGCATACATTCAATCCTTAGTCCTAAAAAATATTATGGAAATTATTTCAACAGAAAAGAAGAATGAAACTCATGATAAGTTCCAGAAAAATAAAGAAATAGAAGCCATGGATAGATTGTTGGAATGATGTAAGAAGCTGGCGTGTGAAGATGAGGAAGGTGGAACACCGAATATGGAGCACAGGGATACGACGACCATAGAAGAGATCCAGGAGAACGACCTAGAGCAGATGACAAGCGACCTGACAGACAATGGATCGAGGACAGGGGACCATCTTATCGAGGAGCCACCAGGAGAGGTCATAGAAAGACTGCTGGAGAGCTGCAGGACATCAGGGGACCATATCTGCGAGGGCCACAGCACTGACCAGGAGTCAAGATAGCAAATGTAAATATCTTTGTTTACTTTTACTGTTGTTATTTATTGAAGTTGTAAATAAAAATATGTAAATAGACTGACCATTCGTTACACTTTTTAGAGAAAAACTTGTAACCTTTTTGAAAATAAAGTTATTATTATTATTGTTGTTGTTATCCACTTTACGTAAATGAAGATATTCAAAATAAAATCTTTCTGGTGATCACAAAAGAGCAAACTTTAGAAGGTATGATCGAAACATAAGAGTGCAGGAATAACACTCACGTGCCAAGTATAAAAAAAAATTGATACCTAGAGTATTTAGTGTTAAAATTTTTATATTCCTCTACATTATAAATAGTACATTATAAAGGACTGCGGCGTATGATTATAAAACAACACTTAAAGTTTCACCGCATAAGTTTCTTTTCTGTGAAAAATCAATATTTATTTCAAATATAAATATTTACTATTTCTAACTTTTTTAGATGAAGTATGAAAGGGTGAAAATATGACGGGGGTTGTGGGTTCGATTCCCGCCCCTGGACACTTTTATTTTTCCGTTCGCCATTACTCTTCATATTTTCACCCTTTCATACTTCGCCATTGCTCTTCATATTTTCACCCTTTCATACTTCATCTAAAAAATTTAGAAAAAGTAAATATTTCTCTTTGAAATAAATATTGATTTTTCACAGAAAAGAAACTTATGCGGTGAAACTAAGTGCTGTTTTATTATAAATAGTGTTATATTTCGTAGATATTCTTAGAGCTATAATTTTTATCCGTCTTTTTCCTATTGTTGGAACCAATTGTTGTATCTATCATATGTATTAGATATCATAATGTATTGGAGCCTCCTAGAGGCTCAGAAGTCTCTTCTCTGTGAGAGCCAAATATCAGGATCCGGCGGGGTTAGCCACGGCTGCGGACCAGCAGAGAGTAGCCGTTGGCGGCGCCGCGCAGTGAGGCCTGGACCCCCTTCAGTCAGGTGAGCTGAAGCTGGCCCGCGATGTCAAGCAAGTCGACAACACTCTCGGAGACTGGACGAGCCAGGATGCGTCCAGGGACCACGAGACTTGGCTCGTACCCCACACGAAGCATGCCAGCCGCGCCTGCAGCCGGCCGATGGTGGTTTCAGGTGGAAGGTAGCTGTGAAGGTGGTGCAGGATGGAACCCAGGACTAGTCTGTTGGCCTCGCGAGCACGACTCAAAAGCGACAGACCGCGAATGAAGGGAGACCACCTCGCGATGGTTCGCTCCAGCAGTCCCATCAGGTGAATGCCTGGGAGTCGACGGTGTTCCCGGCAGTGATCGGGCAGACCAGAAGAGTCAGCGACTCGGACATCCAGGAAATTCCCACAGGTAAATCGTTCCAGTACTTCCAGGAACCGCACCAGAGCCCGCAGCTATTGATGAAATTGACAGCCACCTCGGAGGCCATGCGGAACTCTTCGAAGATCAGGGGAAGGAACTCAAACTGAGCATCATTCTTATGAAGAGTACGAATTAATCCGTAAAGGCGGCCACGCATCCGAGGCCCAGATCCTCTCAATGCGGCGTAGCAGAGGCCCAAATCAGATGCTGAACAGAGCGACGCTGAGGCGGCAGCCCTGCCTCACCCCATTGAGAAGCGGAAAGGCCCTGGTGTTGACATCTCCGACCCAAATGGTGGCGTCTGCTTATCCCTAGAGGATAGCAACCCCACCGAGGAAGACAGACGGCAGACCCAGCTTCTCCAACAGGGCGCATAGGTAGTTTCTGTTCAGACTGTCAAACGCCGCCTTTAGGTCCAGAGAAATGACGGCCAGGGGTGTGTCATGACTTGATGCCCAGGAAAATTTATCAGACACATTAAATGTTCCAGGAGGATAACCGTCCCGGAACGGCGTACGTCTAACATTCGGGCAAGAGGTCTGGCAGATGACGTAGACGAGCCATGAGCAAGCCGCTGAGAATTCTGTAGTCGGACGTTGGGATCTGATTGGCCGGAGTACCTGTAGACCTGGATCACCGTGCGGCTTCAGCAACATGATGACTTTGCTGCGCCTCGAAGATAGAGTCAAAGCCCCGACTTGCCAAAAAACATCTAAGAAATATTCAAAGGATTTGACCATCTCGCTGGGTAATTAATCTCATACCGAGGCACGGCCGTTTGGCAGGCGGTAGATGGCTGTTGTAATTTGGTCGCGGAAGATTTCGGGAAGAAATATCTGGTCCCACTCGTAGAACTCCAAGGGGGTAACTTCAGAGAGGATTAGAGCAATCGCTTCAGCCGATTTAGGAGCTTGGATGAAACGACTGTTCAAGCGTTCCATAATGAAACGTCTAAGCTGGCCCCCGGAGATGGCATTGCCGTCGTCGTTAGTGTAGGTGGAAGGAGGGCGATGTCTGGCTCAGAGAGAACGCCCGAGGTCCGACAGGGAAGGAAAGTCGAAGCGGGCAGTGCCGTCCTCCAGTCTCCGCCTCAGGAAGTGGCTTGCTCTCTAGATGTATCCACCGCCGGACTCGGCGACGGTAAGCGCGAGTGACCTATCTCCGCGACCATATCTGTCTTGATCCTGGTCCATTGTTTCCATAACATCGGGATTGAAAGATTTGCTTGGCCTTCCGATATTTCATCGATGAACGTTTCGATTCGATCGACAAACAGGTCTGACCATAGCAGCTTGCCGCTGCAGGGAAGTCTTGTAGTAGCTGGGTCTCCCACTTGGATCAGGACAGCACGGTGGTCCGAGAAGGCATAGTCTATAGTTTGGTATTGGGTAACGTGGTCGCAGAATCCTGATGGAAGTAGGATTCAACCTCTACGAACTCCGTGAAACCATTATAGCATTCACTGCCTCAGCTCTCCCTTCTCCCGTTTGAAGTCTCTTCCTTTGTACTGGCTTACTTCACGTACATGACGACTACCTCCTCTATCCATAGAGTTGAATTACACATCACCGCCATGGTTCTTTCTATCTCTCTTAAGGTAACCCGGATTTCTGGAGCGTACTAAAGTCACCAACTATCCGGGTCACCGCCATGACTACCACCTAATGCCATAGTGTAAATATAGTTTTCAATCACAACTAGGAAATCATTGATAACTTCAAAATAAGTTTTATTTACATATTTCAATATATCACAATATTTACATATTTGAAGAAAAAGAATATTTCACATAAACTATAATGTAAATTTAATAGCCAGATAAATAGTGATGATAAAGAACGTCTATTAAATAATCTCATTTCAATTATTCAAATAAAACATCTCAAATATAAAAGCTATATAGAGAAATTCATCGGATTAAGTATATTGTGCATAACATTGCCATCTGGAGTAATCCAGGTTTGTTAATTATATCAAACGATCGTTGTCGCGATATCTCCATTGAATATCTACCAATCAGAAATCAGAGAACTAAAAATAATTTGATGAAGACTAAAATTTCAACATTTTTTTATATATTCTTTTTTCTGAACTTTCTTAAGATTAAAAATGTGATAACTAGCGATCAACGATCAATAGCTTCCCCTATTTTTAATAACTAAAGAAATTACAATAGGAAGAATTGCCGAATATCATTTCTAAGAAGAAAGCTGACAGCGAAAAGTTTCTTGGATAAAAAAGCAAAATCTTGGCGATCATTCGGACAATAATGTCCTTAAACAGACTGGATACAAATACAAGACATATAATAGAGCATACAAGACATTGTATTCGAGCAAGCAAGAGCATATAAGACATTGTATTCATGTCCAATCAGTTGAAGAACGCTATTGTCTGAAAGATCGCCAAGCTTTTACTTTTTTTATCAAAGAACTTCTTATAAAAGCTGGTGGCGCTCTTCTTAGAAACTAAAGAAATATTTTTAGAATCCTTTGATGAAATATTTTACCGATGGTTACTTTGCTAGGGACTTTAGAAGTTGTTGGTTTTCCAACTAAATCGAGCTCTGGAAAAAAAAAAAAAAAAAAAAGAATGTAAGGAAGGCATTTTCCTATATGCCTACTTGAAGGATTATAATCATTTTATAAGCTTTGTTAGATATATTTGCATCATAGTTCTGTCTGTAATCTCCCTAAATAAATCAGAAGATAAACCTTTCATAATATCCAATATGCGATTGCCTCTCTGAAAGATAGGTCATTATAGATATTTGAAACTATAGTTGTTGGTATTATTATACTGACTGGGAGAGAGTATCTGCTTTAGATATTTGAAAAAGAAACTTTTTTAAAATTCGTTATCCTATTATCTCATCCTGTTTAGTTATTCAACTAAATGCTAGATGATGTTATCTTTGAAATAAAGTAATTTGAGTTAAGAAAGAGGAGAATGTCTAATGGCATCCACAGGACTTAACGACCATGTTCTTGTACTTCTTGAGAATGACGTTGGAGTTATCGTCGAAGTAGAGGACGGTGATGGGTAACAGTTGGGTAGGAGCGCAGCATGGTTTGGGCACGGCGCCTGGCTCCAACAGATGCACGAGTGTCTGCACGATGGCGTGGTTGGTAGCATTCATCTGGGCGTGCAGAGGGAAGGAGCATTCGCCGTGGCAGTAATACGCTCCGTAACCGTCAGGGGCGATGATCCAGTCCTGCAGATGACAGCCGTTAGGTTAGTTAGGAAGATACATAAGGTTGTAATGTACACCTATAGCTGGGATACACCTGAATTATCTCAGATTTACATGGAAAACAATTATTTATAATATAAATGGGCCACTAATAAGTTAGAGAAAAAACATGAGTATAAAGAATTTGCCATATAACCTCAGAACTGGCGTGTAGAGTTGCATAAGGCGATAGAGCATGCGAGAGAACTAAATTGTTGTATAGCCTCAGAACTGTAGAAATGTATTGGTGTTGATTTCTTAGTTATATACTAAATCGCCATCCAACAACTATCAGTTTTGGGGAGCCACTCACTAATATGCCAGAATATACAGGACAAAAGTGACCTGTAAACTGCTTTCAAATGTTTTTTTTTTTTTTTTTTGCTTATCCCTAGTACACGTGGTACAGGCCATGATAATCATGGTGGGTAGTTAGCGACTGCTTTTACTGTAAGCGCACCACATGTCTACACATGTGAAAAGCAGTTCGACTTTGCACTTACAAATGCCAGAGCCCTGTTTGGTTACTTGCACTCGCTGGTGGGGTTGGACTTTTGCAAGAATCGGGGGCCATTGGAGCATTTTTTTTTTAACAGAAAAAGTGCCCATTGCGGGAATCGAACCCGGGTCCTAGTGGTCGAAAACCAAACGGTTTACCCAGCCTTCCACCGACCCCCGCTTTCAAATGTATCACCTATAAAAAAAAAAACAAAAAACAAATACGAAATAAATAGACGGATTATGAATTATTTTTCAAAATAGATAAATAGTTTTGTAATTGCTGCTCTGATTTTGGAAACCCCTATATGTCTTAATAATTGAGACACACAATCTTTCTATTCGCACTATAGAAAAACACAAGTCGATAGAATAGCTTATAAAAAGAAGCTATTTTCCTCGACTTTTGTTTCTTCTATGTCTTACAAGATTATTCCAAAAGTTCATAAACACTTGCAAAAAATTAAATACCAATATTATTCGCCATAATATTATTTGCCGTTATGTATGATGTCTTTGTTAAAATTTTACACAAATAAATTTACTGGCAATGCGTTTCTTTTAAATATCTTCAAATATTATCTCTACAGACCTTACTGCAATGATATGAGTTATTGAATGAGAGGGCTTGGCTCATCAGTAGTGAACCCTCTCAGCGGTTTCGCCAAATTAATCTCTAGACCGCTCTACTATTGTATTGGACTGGTTTTGTTATATACCCTGCCTTTTCTATGGAAGGCAGCTTAGGGGTGTTTAAGGAACTATAGACATAAGCTTATAGGTCTGTAGATTGATGTCTTTGTATTATGAATAAAGTAATTGTATTATGTATTATATTATGTATTATCCATAATAATATTATTCGCCAAGTAATAAGAAAAATACGAACTTATGGGACAACCTTATATTGTTTGTCTTTATCTCACTGTTAAGTGATGAGAAATATTGAGGTATCGTTTTGAAAATAGAGCAATCCATAAATAAATCTTTAAATAAAAAAGGCATTTATTGGAGCAAAATATAATTTATTTTACCAATATTTCAGTTGGCTGAACGCCAACCTTTATTAAGGTATTATAACATTTTTATGTATGTAATACCTTGATTATAATTTGATTATAATATCTTGATAAAGGTTGGCGTTCAGCCAACTAAAATATTGGTAAAATAAATGATATTTTGATCCAATATATGTCTTTTTATTTAAATATTGAGGTATATATTGGGATAAACACATCTCCAGAAATCTGTTGTATTCCTTAATTCACCAGATTCACATCTATTGTATTGCTACTAAAACGTATATCTCACACGGAGTCGTACTTACTTGCCAGCCGAGGTCCTTGAAGCTGACGTACAGTGTCCATCGCTGACAGGTCCTCTTAGACGAAGGGTAATATTCGTAGTTTCCTGTACAATACCACACAGTCCGTAAGTGGTCATACTTGCTTCCTTATATGTGTGTGTAATGACACACGCATATACATATATTGAATATAAGCAAAAATATTTTAAAACTTAATTCTATTGACGTTATATGTGGCGCTGAGTTTGTTGTTGACACACTTTAAAATGTTATAATACCTTGATAACGGTTGGCGTTCAGCCAACTAAAATATTGTTAAAATAAATGATATGTTGATCCAATATATGCCCTTTTTTTTATAGATTTATTTATGGATTGCTCTATTTTCAAAACATATATATATATATAGACATGTTTATTACAACCTTTTGTCCATACCCCTTTCAACGTGTTCAGAACCTATTTCCAACTAAATTTCATCTCCGAGCTCATTTTTGGCGCTGGTTTCTCCAAAGAACACTCACTGCCTGTGTGGCGTTCTTGTAGTCCGTCCTCTTCACAAATGAAGCGACCTTTGAAAAGGATGGAATCATCAACTTCCACAATCCCAGTTATCGGCAGAAGAAAGTCCCTATGAAAGACTCAGAAGTCACCATCAACATAAGTTCAGCATTAACGTTTGGATTGGGACACTTGGATATCACCTGAGTGGACTCTTTCGCTTTCCTCTCTCTCACTAAATAAACCACAACATTTAGCGAATCCATTTCTGAAATAAATAAATATATCTTTAATCTCAAAATTATATATAACAAGTGAACTACAAATAATTCCAAAGTTGAAAATCCGTTAATCGAGGCGATAGCATATGTAATGTAGAAGATGAAAATTATTAAAATTAACAAGAGGATTTATTCAAATAATACAACAGGTTTCTGGAGATGAGTTTATTTTTATTAATGAAAAATTAAGCTTCCTGTCATTATTGTCCTTCTACTGGAGATTTAAAAAACGAATAATAATGTCATTTTATGTATTTCTATAGAAGGACAGAGATTCCAGAAATCTTGAGATTGCATTACTAAAAAGAAACTCATCTCCAGAAACCTTTTGTATTATTTGAATAAACCCTCTTGTTAACAACAACAACAACAAAAAGCTTTATTAAGACATTTTAGTCTTATACGGATTCTCCAAGCACAGAAATGTAGGGTACATACAAGAATAACAGTAGTAACAACAACAAAAGTCCCTGTTATAACCTTATGGTCTTATACCACTTCTCCACGTAGAAGAGGGTATATACAGGAACAATAGTTACAATAATTAGCAATGCTATTTACAATGTGTCAAGGGGGATAGTAGCAGGAAAGGGGTTGCTGGGGAACTAGAATATTAACATGGGTAGATGTTATTATATCTCTTGAGGAAAAATTACGCGACAATAAAGCTGGGATATAAATCCTCTTGTTAATTTTAATAATTTTCATCTTCTACATTACATATGCTATCGCCTCGATTACCTGATTTTCAACTTTGGAATTATTTGTAGTTCACTTGTTATATATAATTTTGAGATTAAAGAAATATTTATTTATTTCAGAAATGGATTCGCTAAATGTTGTGGTTCATTTAGATGAGGAAAGTAAAAGAGTCCACTCAGGTGATCTCCAAGTGTCCTATTCCGTTAATGCTGAACTTATGTTGATGGTGACTTCTGAGTCTTTTATGTATTTCTAAGAAGGAATAAAAGGTTACAACAGCGAGATTCTTTATTAAATCGATTTAAACATGGCAAGCTTTCGCATAATAACGTAGTAATGCTGAACTTATGTTGATGGTAACTTTTGAGTCTTTCATATAGAGACTTTCTTCTGCCTATAACTTGGTGTTGTGGAAGTTGATTTCTAAAAGTCGCTTCATTCGTGAAGAGGACGGACTCCAAGAACGCAACACAGGCAGTGAGTCTTATTTGGAAAAACCAGCGCCAAAAATGATCTCGGGGATGAAAGTCAGTTAGAAATAGGTTCTGAACACGTTGAAATGGGTAATAAATATGTAATAAACATGTCTATATATAAATATAGGTACGTGTGTGCCATTACACAAACATAGAAAGCAGTAACAAGGGTCACTCCAAAAGTTTTTGCAATCAACATTAAATAATTAAAATATTAAAAAATAAATTACACCATTAAATTCTACATGCATTTTTTACCTAACATAACCATTTTTATAACATAGTAACAACAATGACTCATAGAGGGAGCGTTTTGTTTACAGCGACAGCGGTAATTTCTAAACACTGCATGGGACACAATAGAGTTGATTAGAACAAGTTTATGCGTCATGATCTTTTATGATTATAAAAGTAATTAAGAGATTTATATCAAGTAAGAGGATAAATTATACCATTAAATTCTACATGTATTTTTACCATACATAAAAATTTTCATAAAATTTTAATAAAAATGACTAATAGAAGAAGCGTTTTGTTTACAGCGGTAATTTAAACATTGCAACAGACACAATGGAGTTGACTAGAGAAAGTTTACGCGCCCTTTTACGATTATAAAAGTATTTAGGATATTTAAATCAAGTAAGAGGGTTTATATTCATAGAAGCATAGGGCGCCTCTCTCGTCAAAATAAACGTCAAAACCTGACGTTCTATGGATCAATTTCCTCCCGGCAAATTTTCCATCTATAGGGTTTGTATTGTCGACCTCGGCGCCAAGAATCAAGGGCTTCTTTATATTATTGTTGACGTCTTGGCGACAGTTTACAAGATTCTTCAGGGTCCGGGATTGGCGTCATAGCTAGCACGTCCTCTTAGAGGCTTCCATTGTGGCCTCTTCTTTTATACAAGAGGTTCTACATCTTCCTGTCCATCTCGATCCAACATTACGGGTGGTTCAGGAATTTGATAATTGATAATGAATGATGATTCATTCATTATTTTGATAACTGATTAGAATTATTGTTTCCGGGTAGTTAGCGTTTTGCACTCCAGGTACCCGGATATCTCCTTCTAAAATTTTTTATAATTGAGGTACTTCAAATCATATTTTTATTTTAATATCGTTGAATAAAATATCTTTATTTGAACTTATTTTGCCATTGTTTAGTTCTCTTTGTCTAAAATCAAATTTTTTTAATTTAAAAAATATTATGAGAATTCGAAACTATTATAGACGCGTATGATTCTTTTAAAAATTAAACAATTATCTACTGTCCTTACTGCAATGGAAAAATTAGTAGAAATTTTTTAATTTTTAAGAGAATCATACATGTCTATAATAGTTTCGAAATTTCATAACAGATGGCGCGCTAATGCATCATAAAAAAATATTATATATATAAAAAGGTCAGGTTTTGATATTACAAGCGTAATTGCTTTATCTGTGTATAATTTCTTCAGAAGAGTTATGAAGGATCTGATAAATTAGTCTTTCCATTATAATAATGATAATCTTCAAAACATTTTTCTTATCTTCTTCTTTTGTTAGACCATGCTTTTTACTGCATTTCATGTAATATTGTACATATAAAACCCCACTCATCCTGATCTTTGTTGTCCACACTCTGGAGAATCTGTGTAAGACCAATGGGGTCTTAATAAAGGCTTTGTGTGTGTGTGATATTACAAGTATAAACATCAATATAAACAAGGATACTTGTATAAACAAATAAAGCATATCCTGATCGCTCACATGATCATTTTTAGATGGCAGAGCGCCATTTAGTGGAACAAAAATTGAAAAATATAAGCAATAAGCAGATTTGTAAGTGCAATAAATCATTTTTGTTGATCAAAATATCTTAATTTATTCAAACTTCGGCGTTTTCAACTTCACATATTAACCTAGAGTTCTAATTTACGCTATTTAGCATTGTATGTTGAAAATCACTTAGCATTGTAGAATAAGTGGAACTGCTGAAGGGGTGAATGGATTCAATAGGTATGAACTAGGGCTTCCAATCCCGGGATCCCGTTTCCCGGGATCCCGGAGCCAAATAATGATCCCGAAATCCCGGGATTCTGCTCGAAAAATCCCGGGATTACTGGTTTGTGCATGAAAACCAGCGCAAAAATATATTTTTTTTTTATCTAGCATTTTGGTAATCAAACAGATGATAAGATATAATAAGATAGCACACTTTTGACGTTTTGTTTATACAGATGCATTTCGGGTCGTTTTTTCTGAGAGATTTGAAATTATTTTGTTGACATGCAAATAGTGGCTTCTTAGATAGTAGCGGCATCCCTTTATTTTTGTGGCGGACCTGCGTGTAACATGGACCCGCCACTAACCTCTTATCTGGGCTCTAAATTGTTTTATATATATATTTTTTAAATCTATGTTTATACTCTCCATCCTGTACTCTGTATGCATGGGTCATCATGAACGCACTGCTCTGTTGTTCATTTTGTGAAACCCTCGCTAGCTTTTTTGTCATTTAATTAAAATTAAATTTATTTAATGTCATTTCATTAAATGCTTCCTCACTATCAAGTATCAGCCTAAAGTAGTTTTTAACTTATACGAACATGAAACAAAGTCTCTAAAACAATATTATCGGACCTTGTTATTTCTCAATAGAAAACGCGTGGGACATTTTTGGTAAGTGTGCTGAGAACATTGGATGTTTTCCCACGTGACGTGGCGGAGCGTGACCGTGCCTGCACGGGTGAGTAGTTGTTGTTTTGAACTCTGTATGGACGGACATTAAAACAGTAAACTTATCACTTCTTGATTGTGATGGCGAAGTTTATTCCTTTTAAATCAGAAGGAATCTGGTGCTATTACCTACGAGACGGATCTGGACAAAATGCACAGTGTATAGCGTGTAAAAGGATTTTGAAATGCGTCGGTGGGTCTACAAAAGGGCTGCATGTACACCAGAAGGCGGTCCACGGAATCGAAACTTTGAAGAGAAAAGTTAAAGACGAAGTTGATACACAGACCCCTACAAAAAAGACCCCCAAGATATCAATTCTCGATCATTTTTCGTCTGTTTCCATCGATCGATCGACTGATGCTGTGCTAGCTAGAATGATAGCTCTCGACGGATTGCCATTCTCCGTTTTTGTCACATCTAAGGATCTACGCAAGTGCCTCAATGCTCTTGGACATGAAATTCCTCTCTCCGCAGAGACCATTAAGATTAAAGTGTGTCGTTATGCGGACACATTTCGTGAGAAGGTCGTTCGAGAGCTTCAGATGGAGAAAGAAAAGGGGCAACTTTTCAGCCTTACGCTGGATGAATGGACGTCAATCAGAAGCAAGCGTTACCTGAACATTAATATTCATAGCCGTACCAAGGTGTGGAATCTTGGCATGACTCCAATATCTGGAGTATTTTCCTCTGAACAATGCAAATATGTCATTGGTGCTAAGCTCTTGGAGTTTGGAATCGACTTCGAAACTGATATTGTGTGTGTTACAACTGATGGGTGCGCAATGATGGTAAAATTGGGTCACATTATTGGTCCACTACAACAGCTCTGCTACGCGCATGGTCTCCATCTGGCTGTGATGGATGTACTTTATGCTAAGAAAAAATAGAGGGTTGTTCCTGAATTCGTTTCCGCAACAGTAAATGAAGCAGAATCTGACCTTTCCGAGGATGACAATGAGGACACTTCTCCATTTAACGTTAGCCTAGAGGTAGCACATCCCTCATGTCCTGAAGCAATTTATCCACAATCTCCAGTATTTTCAAAGAAAAATATAAATGAAGTGACGAAAAAAGCTCGTGTGGTTGTGAAATTGTTCAAACGATCGCCGCTGAAGAACGAGATCTTACTGAACTACACGCGGCAAGATAATCGCATTTCCACCAGTATGTGTCTCATTCTCGACTTCAGAACGCACTGGGATAGTTTATTGAACATGTTGGAGAGACTTCTCAGTGTGAAGTCAGCGATTCAGAAGGCGCTAATAGATGTGAATGCAAATGTCCGTCTAACTGATGATGATTTTGCTATCATGACGCAAGTAATTTCCGCACTGAAACCATTTCGGGCAGCTGTGGCGGCTATCTGTAGACGCGACGCTACGCTTTTGACTGCAGAAGCAACAGTAAAGTTTCTTCTAGAGGAGCTGCAAGCACAATCTCATTCTCTCAGCAAAGATCTGCAAAAATCTTTTCAAAAGAGAATTTTATAAGAGCGATGCAATAAAACATCTTTAGTCCTCCAATATCTGCACAATCCGCAAGCACAGTTAGAAAAAAAGAAGACGGTCAAAGACTTTAGCGTGAAATTGCTTTTGCGTCTTAAACCGTTACAAGAACAAATGGCCGAAGTAGGAATTCAGGCTGATAATTCTCAACTTCCTCGGAGTTTACAAGAACGCCATGAGCCATAACAATCGAATGACCATCTTACAATTGAGCGCCGATTGCAAGAAGCTATTGAGGCTGCCTCTTCAACTTCAATTGCAATACCTACACCAGACTCCGCATCCTACTCAACTATGATTAACCACGAACTTAATATTGCTGCTCAGTTAGGCAAACGAGGACCCCATTTAGAGAGTGTGTATCAATACTTGCTGACAATTCCTCCAACGTCTGTGGAATCGGAAAGAGTCTTCTCCTCCTCTGGATACCTATGCAATAAGATACGCTCTAGTTTGCATGATGACACTCTTGACAAATTATCTTTCCTACGCTCAAATCTTTCTCGAAATTGAATTTTTATCCTTAAAATAAAGTAATTCATGGTTTTTAAAACGGTGCTGTCTTCTTTCTAAACATTAATACATAGTTGGGCAAAATGCAATAATGATTACATTTTCTATAATCACAATTGCAAATAATAATGATTACATTTGCTATAATTACAATTACAAGTAATTTTAATCACAATTGTGAGTGCTATCTCATTATATATAGAATTACGAGTAATTATGTTTACATTCTAATGCAATTATTTTTTTGCAAAGTAATGCATTGCAAAGTAATCGTAATTACAAGGTAATGTATTACTTTGAATGGATTACTGCCCAACACTGCATTAAGAGATGTGGTCTAAGAGTTCCAAGAACAGTAAATTTTTTCCAGATGTGTGTACAGTAATTGACAGATAATTTCAAACTGTAACCCAAAAGCAATGATTTAGTTCATAAGCAGGCGCAAAATATATGGCTTTCAGGTTGTTTTCATCGAAGTAAGTGCCACGTTATTGGCACTATATAAAAAATATATATATATATAACGAACGAAACGATATACCTCTTGGCGTAGAAAGACGAAAATGTTTTTCAATCCCGGGATATCCCGGGATCCCGGGATTGAGAAAAAAGCAATCCCGAATCCCGGGATTGAAAATATGTACCGGGATTGGAAGCCCTAGTGGTGAGAAACAGAGCTGGAGCGTTTGCGTTGTTCAAATTTTGGAAGACGGCTGAAGAGAAAAGGAAGCTATATACATAATCTAATTGATGTAAATGATTATATGTAAATAATCTTTGTCAGGACTAGAATGACAAATCCTGTATGGGACTTTGATTCCAGTAAAAGGCTTGTTGCTGCTGTTGTATATAGTTGCAGTGTAGAAAATACTACACTATACCTACTACATATAGGTTTCTCTCTGTATTCTTAGTTCTCTTCTCTTCAATTACTCTGTAAACTGGCGAATCCTTTATAGGACGAGAGGTCCTCAATAGAGGCTTTTGTTGTTGTTGTATATTGTTACGTCATACCCAGACGCTGTTCGTGTTCTTTGTCTAAACAGGATGGCACAAAGATACACACCTGAGTTCGTATGGATTCAGCAAAAGTTATCGTTTTATTATACGTAGCACTAAACAGTAGGAGTACAATAAGTGGGACTTGCCTTCAACTTCCCAGTCAGAAGGATTCTTGGCGCCGTGGATGTCACTCTTGTGAAACGTTCCGCTCCACACTGTACACGTCCAGCCTGGACTACACCGCCTTGTAGGCCGCTCCGATGTCAGGCTCTCCTGGCACCGTCTTGCAGGACCATCCACATTCCCGGAGGCGTTCAGCCAACTGAAATATTAGTGAATAAATTATATTTTAATATAATATATGCCGTTTTGATGAAAGATATATTTATGGATTTCTCTATTTTAAAGAAGTTTTAACTATGTTTTGCGGTGACGTGATGGAGATGGTTTACATCTCTATGTCTGGTGGGTGTCCAGGCGGCTACAGTTGGGATCAGCCTCTATGTCCTGCTTCAGTTGACGGCGCCATGGGCCGGTGGTCTGCCAGGGTTCCGTACATGGACGGACGACGGACTGTATGGTACAGCCTGGGACATGATGGTCCATCGCTGGAATCACGTCCACACCCGGCTCAGCGTTGAGGCCAGTGGACGTCTGTTCTTCCTGGATCCCGAGCCCTGGTCATCTACCGGCCGTTGGACACGTCAGGCTGACATGGCGTGGCAGCTAGCTCGATGTCTGTCCGACAGAATGGCTCGTTCCTACAACTTCACGGACATCAAGGTCTACATCGACGTCTGGGTGTCCCTCAATGGCCGCTTTACACAAAGGTACCTGTTCAATTAAATAATTCCTTGTATCACTATTGAGTAAAATTAATCAGACCTCCAGGGAAAAGTGTCTTATTCCAAACTTATACCAAGTTTTCTCCTGTAGATGGGCGTAGGTGCCCGAAAGCTAGAGAATAAAAATGCTTTGAAAAGACAATTTTCCCTGGAGGTCTGATTAATTTTACTCAAATGTACCTCTTACTGTTGACCTTATCGGGAAAACAAAAAAGCTTTGTTGTCCAATCAAAAACTGCCTTGGCCGATATGTCTACAGCCTTCCAGAGTTGCTTGGACAATGTTAACGACCTTTTATTCAACCTTTCTTCTTTACACAGACTTATTTTTATTTACGACCATTTTAAAGTTACATCAGGCTTGGTTTGAGTCAAAAGGCGATCCATCAGGTTTGGTGCTTCTATGTAAAACATTCCTATGTACAACATTGTATGTATATAAAATACAAAATACGACATATGTTATTACATTGTCGCGGAGATAAATAAAGCAAGGGCAAGTTTGGGGATAATTAATTTATTATAAGGGGTATTGATAGGGAGAGAGAGAGAGTCAATACAACTTACCCCAAGACAGAGTTAATCCTAATGAGGGACCTCAGCTCCCCCCGCCGGCCAGATTCCCCAGAACCCCTCACACCCGGTGTCCAGCGATGATTGACAGACGTCCCATGGGGCCTCTCGTGATTGGAGCCGCTTAGCTTCTTGACAATATATATATACATAATGAAAACAAAAATGGCATATCCTGAACGCCTACATAAGCTTTAAGATGGCAGTGCCATCTAGTGGAATAGAAACCAACTAAACCTTCTGTTCCACTAGATGGCGCTCTGCCATCTAAAAAGAAAGGAAGGTTTATATAAAAGAAATAACTTTAACAAGGTTTTTCTTCAAATATTTTTATTTTTTGATATATTTTATTCTATGTAAAATTAATGTCACATACAAATAACTTGCATATATATTTTTTTCCCATAGAGAGAGATATGGAAATAATATCTTGATGTTATAGATTGAATCAATTTCTCTTTTAACTTCTCTTTTGGAATAAAAAAACAATATTTCAAAATGGTGTCTATATGCACTCATGGACAAAACTTAAGGAAGTAAAAATCTTTAATGTTGCCGGCGATCGTCTGTTTTATTGAAGGAGACAGAGACAGTTTTGTTCACAATGTCTTCAATATTATGTCTTCAATAACGGTCACTGTGTATATTTTAGAGTTATTGTCTGAATCTCGATATACATGCTGAAAGGTACAACTTCCTTAAAAATAAACGTTTATCTCTGATCTATAATTTAATAAATAAATAATGCTTTCAGAGCTAATTACAAGAAACTTAGCTCTGGAAGTTTTATTTGATTAAATTATAGATGAGGAAATAACGATTGTTTTCAAATCAAGAGTTATATGATAGGTATCATGCCGAAAAAAAAAACTTAGAATATTATCAGAAGATAAAGAAGTCATTTTGAAGAAGGAATCAAAGGAGGAGTTTCTTTATATATGCGGTATAATCTTGGCAAGCTTTCGTACTATGATGTCCTTCAACAGGCTATTTTGCTTACTACACTTGTGTATAAGAAACTAGAGAATAAATATATATATTAAAAAAAGGCAAATCCTGACCAGGAGCACATGTGCTTTTCAGAAGGCATAGCGCCATCTGGTGGAACAGAAATCAACCAAACATTGATTTAGCCTGTTCCCTGATATTTGGCCAACCCAATTTCTTGATAAATCAAGAAAAGCCTTCCACGAACAGGCTAAATCAATGTTTAGTTGATTTATGTTCCACCAGATGGCGCTCTGCCTTCCGAAAAGCACATATGCTCCTGGTCAAGATATGCCTTTTTTTTTTTTTAAATTTTAATATCAACACCTGATCTTTTTATTTTTTCTATTATTTTTTTTCACACATATATATATATATATATATACGCCGACCGTGCGGCCACGCGTCGCGCGAGCTCCGCGTATTTCGCCTCTCATTCTACTGACTGCCCTTGTTACTCAACTTCAATCATACCATCGGACTCGCCGTAAGACAGGCTTCATATTGAGCCACATTTAAAGTCATTTCATCAAGTTTGAAATTTTCATCGATTTAATTTTCATAGGTTTGTAAATCTACAAGTTGTAGATTTACAGCATCACCATGGCGACAGCCGGGCCGGCTGCTGCGTCATCATCGTCATCACTCACCTCATTTGCTGGTCGAAAATCACAATTTACATCCTCATCTTCGCAACTACAAACTGAAAAATCTACATATTTAACGCAAGCAGGAGATCTACATGCAAAAATCACTGCCCAAAGACCAATCTTCTCTCAAGAAGAACTCAGAAAATTCGATCAAGATAGAAAGGCGACGTATGAAAGGAGAAGTTCAACGACAAAATCTACGATACAATTCGTCTCGCTTCCGGACTGTACTGCGGAAGAACACCTAGACGGAATCGCCAAAGTCATAGGCCGACCCAGCATCCACTCCATCGGTAAGATTAATGGTCAAGCCATAGTCTCTTTGGCCGGGGTTGAACAGGCAGAAATGCTGATCAACACTGGCTTTCAAGTCAAAGACAAAACAATATATCCCTACCCGCTCTTTAACATCCCGAAAAAATACATCTTATCCGGGGTAATGCTGTTCATACAAGATGAAGACATTGTGAGAACCCTACAGCCTTATGGACAGGTGTTGAGCGTCCGACCCCTCCCCTTCCCCACCGACAATCCTCTATACAAGCACCTCTCCTCTTTGAGGAGAGAGATCATCTTCAAAAAGAAGGAAGACACTGCCATGCCAGCTATCATCACCATCGACTACATGGGCAACAACTTTAAAATATTTATTGCCGAAGATGTCATTTGCGTGGGCTGCAAACGACATGGCCATATCAGAGCCAAATGTCCTTTCGACCCCCGGATCAGGGAAACAGTAACAAGATCCTTTGCAGATGCCCTGAGTCCGACTGCACAGCCACGAACCCCTACCCCCGAACAACCTCCAATGGAGAAGAGCATCCCCACAGAAAAAGGAAACATGACCTCCGTGAAAGGGAGAAATCATACGCCGAACCCGGACGAAGAAACAAAACCAGTCCCCCCTGGTGGAGGAACAGCCACTCACCCGTGTTCTGAATCGAGGACCGACGCAGGAACCGAAGATTCTGACGAAGACACATCAGCCAGGTGCTCACAGTGGTCGATGGACTCCTCTCAACTCCAGAGGGAGTTGATAGACTGCGAGCACAGAGACAACCCTAAAATGGAAAGGATCATCGCGTTGGTATTCAAAAGGGCAGGTGTTTCTAGACAGACCAAGGTCTGTCAACAGCTTGAACTGCACCCCGACCTGAAGTATAGGACCTCCTGCTACCTCAAGAAATGTGAAGATTATAAGTCAAAAAACTTCAGAGACCTCAATACCGACCAAAAAAGAGCACTCAACGACAAAATAGGAAAATTGAGGCTAATTCAAACGGAGATCGACAAGTATGATGCAGTATACGATGCAATCCTCGATGCAAAATATCCGACGAAGAAGAGACCGCTTAATGAGTCTCAGCATGACAACTCTGACCAACAAGAAGACAGGAACCTAGATAAAAAACCTAAGCCCACTCCCCTAGAAGTGAAGACAACCCCTCCGCCATGTATAGAAATGGAAATAGACGGAAAGACTACAACAGCTAGATCGACTCCTTCTTGATACCCCTTCCCCTCTGACTGCTGACTGTATTTGCCTCTTCTAACTGAATAAAGACCGTTTTTCGCGTTATATATATATATATATATATAAGGTGCGTTCATTATTTTCCAGGACTGGTTAAAAAATAAAATAAATAAAAATCTAAAGAAAATGTTTTATACAGAGTTAAATATTGGACATTCGACCACACCTGACTGAAAGCACGAGTCTCGTGGCGCACGCGCCGATCTAAAAATAGAACAGAACAACTTCCTTGTAAGGTTCACATTTCTAATTTTAAAATGGCTATTTTCGAAGAGCAGAGAATCTGCATTAAGTTTTGTTTTAAATTGAAAAAAAATGTGCTACTGAGACTATGAATTGATTAAAGAAGCTTTTGGCGATGCAGCTTTATCCCGTTCAAGAACTTTTGAATGGTTATCACGCTTCCTAAAAGGTCGGGAAAAGGTAAACGATGATCAGCATACTAGGCGTCCAAGATCATTACGTTGCGAGGAAAACAAGCTCAAAATAAAAGAATTAATTAAATCTAACAGAAGAATTTCTATTAAACAATTATCCTCAGAGACTGGACTATCTGTAGGACTGTGTCATCAAATAGTAACAAAAGATTTGGACATGATCCGGACGTCTTCAAAATTTGTTCCCCGGATTCTAACAGAGGAACAAGAGGAGGTTAGAATGGATGTCTGCAAAAACATGGTTGAAATGACTCGGACCGATCGAGAATGGATGCAAAAAATCATTACCGGGAATGAGACATGGGTGTATCAGTATGACCCGGAAACCAAACGTCAATCCAGCCAATGGATTTAAAGAGGGGAACCGAAACCCAAAAAAGGCAAGATTTACAAAATCCAAAGTCAAGACATTGCTTGTTACATTTTTTGATATTAATGGTTTGGTTCACCATGAATTTATTCCTTACCGACGTACAATTAATCAAGAGGTTTATTTGGGGATAATGAGGCGCTTAAGGGAGGCAGTGCGCCTTAAAAGACCTGAAAGATGGCAAAACAATGACTGGATACTTCACGTCGATAATGCGCGGCTGCACACAGCCCATGTTGTTTTGCAGTTCTTGGCCAAGCATTCAATCATACAGATCCCTCATCCACCCTATTCCCCCGACATAGCCCCAATGACTTTTTCCTCTATCCTAAATTGAAAATGAAGTAAAAAGGAAGGAAATTTGACAGCGTTGATATGATACAAGCTGAATCGAAGGCAACCTTGAGGAACCTCTCAAAAAGTGATTTTATCTCCTGCTTCGATATTTGGAAAAAAAAGATGGAACAGGTGTATTGAGGCAGGATGGACATATTTTGAAAAATATTAAATTAGTTTTTTTATTTGTTTTATTTTTTCAAAGATACAGAGCAGTCCTGGAAATTAATGAACGCACCTTGTATATATGTATATATTAATTATTCTCTAGTTTCTATATAGTAGCCTGTTGAAGGACGTCATAGTCCGTGCCAAGATTATATCTCTGTAATAAATAATCTCGTCGCCGTCAGCTTTTCTTCCTTCTTTGAAATGATGTCTGGTGATTCCTTCCCTTGTAAATACGTCATTATAACTTCCTAAAAGTTTTGTCCATGAATGTACATCGCTGTCTCTGGTGTGACAGGGTATTCGACCCCCACACCGACCTGCTGGCCGCCCCGTGGTCCCCGTGGAGCCAGCCTGCCTGGGTCCTGCCCATGTTGTGGCAACTGGACTCCTGGAGGGGTCACATGGCTGAGATTGAGGAAGAACTGCCTCCGGACCGCAACGTCCTCTTCGTGGCGGACTTCCCCGGTACAGCTAGCTGAGACCTGGTCATATCAATGATATATATGGGAGAGAATCTACATTTGGTCTCTCATCAATATAGTCGCAGAAACTGTGGGTCTCTATCATCAGCTAGCGGAGACCTGGTCAAATTACTGCTATATTGGAGATAATCTACATTTGGTCTCTCATCAATATAGTCACAGAAACTGTGGGTCTCTATTATCAGCTAGCTGAGACCTGGTCAAATTACTGCTATATATGGGAGAGAATCTACATTTGGTCTCTCATCAATATAGTCACAGAAACTGTGGGTCTCTATTATCAGCTAGCTGAGACCTGGTCAAATTACTGCTATATATGGGAGAGAATCTACATTTGGTCTCTCATCAATATAGTCACAGAAACTGTGGGTCTCTATTATCAGCTAGCTGAGACCTGGTCAAATTACTGCTATATCGGAGAGAATCTACATTTGGTCTCTCATCAATATAGTCACAGAAACTGTGGGTCTCTATTATCAGCTAGCTGAGACCTGGTCAAATTACTGCTATATATGGGAGAGAATCTACATTTGGTCTCTCATCAATATAGTCACAGAAACTGTGGGTCTCTATTATCAGCTAGCTGAGACCTGGTCAAATTACTGCTATATATCGGAGAGAATCTACATTTGGTCTCTCATCAATATAGTCACAGAAACTGTGGGTCTCTATTATCAGCTAGCTGAGACCTGGTCAAATTACTGCTATATATTGGAGAGAATCTACATTTCAATAAAATAATCTTTTGTATCAATATTGAGTAAAATTAATCAGACCTTCAGGGAAAAGTGTCTTTTCAAACAAGTTTTCTCCTATAAAATAAAAGGACTTAAAATCGCGAATGTTTCTTTTAAACATAATACAAATTTCTACTGTCCTTACTGCGATGAAAAAATATATTGGGAGGGCTTGGCTAATTGGCCTAATTTAAATTGACGAAACCGCTGGGAGGGTTCACCACTGATGAGCCAAGCCCTCCCAATATATTTTTTTCATCGCAGTAAGGACAGTAGAAATTTGTATTATGTTTAAAAGAAACATTCGCGCTTTTAAGTCCTTTTATTTTATATGTATAGATGGCGCGTTATTGCTTTGTGTTAAGTTTTCTCCTGTAGATGGGCGTCCCTGCCCGAAAGCTAGAGGAAAAACATGTTTTTGAAAAGACACCTTTCCCTGAAGATCTGATTGATTTTACTCAAGAATCTATATTTGGTAAAGGCTCTCATTAATATAGAGTCTCAGAAACTGTGCGTCATCTATCGATCCTCTTTGTCCTCTTCCAGACTCATGTCAGTAACATAGCCACAGCATAAACTTTAGCAAACTCGGAACACTACCTGAAGTCCAATGTTTCAGGATTCATCAGTTCTTGGCGGGCTTTCATTCCATGAGAGTAGTAGTAAAATAAAGGTAACCCAGGCTCATGTAACGTATCCTTAAATCGCTAACTACCCGGGCTGTCCTTTGGTTTAGGAGTCTGTCTTGATAGCTTTAGTGAACCAGTTCACCAAGTGTTTCCAGGCCGGTTTGTTTCTTGGTATATTCAATAGGGCAGTGTCATTGAATGAGGGCAGTCCAATAAGTGTAGCCGTTTGAAATCGCTTTAGTTTAAATTCTGGGCAGCTGAAGAGAACATGCTCTAAGGTTTGATCTTCCTCTTGGTGATGTGCATGAGATCTGGAAAGGATTCCTGTAGTATTCCAAATTTGCCTAAGAGGCGTTTAGATAGACATCTCTGAGGCCAAAATATAGATAAATATTTATAAATTGCAATTTTTCCTTAATTTGAAGATAATATTCAGTACCTTGGTTTAAATCGAATTGATTTTCTCCCTAGCGTGTGTGAAGGAATAATGATCTACTTCCTCTTTATTTATCTCATTATAATTATTAATTATTTTCTTCAAATTAAAGATACTTCGGCCAATAAATCTTTTTATTATCTCGACGTTTCGACAAAAATATTTTGTCCTCATCAGGAGCGAACAAAAATTAAAACATTTGACAAAGCGTTACAAAATTCCTGACAAGGACAAAAGATAATTTTTAACTCTTTTCCAAATGTTTTAATTTTTGTTTGCTCCTGACGAGGACAAAATATTTTTGTTGAAACATCGATATAATAAAAAGATTTACTGGACAAAGTATCTTTAATTTGAAGAGCTATGAATGCCGGCCAGGCAGCCTCTATCTTTACGATTAATTATTATATCGGGGTGTTTCTTCTCATTAGTGTCTATTTCTTATTACATGAAGGTATATTCCCGCCCCTGGACACTTTTATTTTTCCGTTTGTCATTACTCTTCACAATTCATCCTATCATACTTCATCCTTAAAGTTGGAAATAATCGTTATTTCTCTTTAAAAATAGATTTCGATTTTTGTTTAAAAGAAACATTCGCGGTATAATTGCAATTTTCGTTTTACAATCATCAGCCGCGTTATATTGTATTTTAAATGAAGGTATATTGTCAGTGAATAATCCATTTTACAATTGACTATCACACTGAATAAAAAGCTGATATAATACAGAATCAAATCCGATCCACTTCTGCTTCGTACCTGGCACCGTGAAGTATTATTTATGAATAATATATATTTTTGTTGTGTATATATATAATTTTTATGATGTTTACGGAAGAGCGATTGCTCGAAACATATTATATATGTAAAACGACGTTTGACAAAATTTTACCGTAAATGTTTCTTTTAAACGAAAAATCAACAACAACAACAAAAAGCCTTTATTTAGGGTCACTGACCCTATACAGGATTCACCAGAGGTATGCATAAGAACAAAGCAGTGAGACAAAGGAAATTTAAACGAAAAATCGTAATTTATTTTAAGGAGAAATAACGACTATTTCTATCTTTAAGAATTAAGTATGAAAGGATGAATTGTGAAGAGTAATGAGGGTGTTCATCATTACTCTTCATAATTCATCCTTTCATACTTCATCCCTAAGCATAGAAATAGTCGTTATTTCTCCTTAAAATAAATTACGATTTTTATTTCAAAAGAAACATTTGCGGTAAAACTTGTCAAACGTCGTTTTACAATCATAAGCTCATCACAATTTCATCTAAAATACCCATTCCAAAAGTCTAGCATCAGTATCACTATAAAAGGAAGATCGAAAAATGCAATATAACAACGGTATGGTAGATTCAACTGGAGAAACCGCTGGGAGGGTTCACCACCGATGAGTCAGACCCACCCATTAATTTTTCCATTACAGTAAGGCCTGTAGAAATTGCTAAATTTTTAAAAATAATCATACGCGTCTATACTAGTTTCGAATATATAAATTTAACATTTTCAATTCCCCCTCTCTTTTTGAATGTGATACATCGTCTTCACTACCTTGACAACATGGAGGAGAAGCTGAACTATCCCTCCCCCACAGGCCGTTAGAAGAAACCGAAGACTTCAAGGATTTGAACATCTAAATCAATTTACTATGCAAACTCAAGAAAACACATCCTAAAGAGTAATCACCATTTTCAACCTTTTCCAGAAACGTTTCTATTTTTACTGGAGAATCGAATCCTAATCCAGAGAAATAGCTGAAAGAGTACCATTGTGTTGCTCTGTGCAGCTCCTGGGACAATACAATATTCCTAGAGATTATAATGACCATTGTTATAATAATGTATTCATAGATGTAGAAGCCCTAGACAACAGACGGTAAATAATGTTGTAGATCTATATCAATTTGTAAATACTAGAGATAATTGTCATAGATTTAACTTTTTGTAAATATATTTATGAGTAAATATATCTTCTAACCTGGAAGGATTAGGTTACTTATATATCTTATTGTATATATATTTTTTAATTTATTTATTTTTTGTATAACGGTTCAACGGTTCAAAAACGCTTTATTAGGTACCGCTCAACAAGAGCAACATAGTTTAATAATTGAAACAGTGAATAATATGTGAAGGTTATTCACATATTAAACAAAATGTTAACGTGGGATTCAATCCCGGTTCATGACTGTCAGGAATCGAGGGGATTACCCGCTTGTCCACCGACTTTTTTTTTTTTTTGTATAATATGTTTATAAGTGCTTCTGTTTAAAAATGTAAATCGACGCAATTATCCTTAGACTAGATATCGCGTTTTGTGTGTTGAAATAAAGACATAGAAGTATGTATTCGCAATTGCACTAAATTGTCACAGCATGGAGACAATATCGGTGTGTCGTTGTGAAGGAATGGTCCTGGAGAACTTTGTCACCAGCCTCAACACCACACTGGAGGTACTGGAGGGACAGCTGGAGGTCAGGTTCGACGACGGGAATGTCACCATGCTGATCCCAGGCCAGACGGTGGAGGTGGGTGCTCTTTATAACATGGAACTGTTACTTAGCGGGTCTTACTTCTGTCTGAGCCATCGTCTCTATAGCATACTAGCCGAATGACCCGGGCAACGCTCGTGTTTTACCCGATTGAATGTTTTGATTCAAATACTATTTGTTACAATTATAAATTGGCGCCTTAAATAATTGCATATGTTAGTTAATAACTATAGCCTATGTGCTTTATCTGTCTATGTACTGTTGGCTTCCGTAGGCGTCTCTTACTGGGAAAAAGAAAGAGAGGATTCCATTTGGTTATTAACTAATATATGCATTTATTTAAGGAGCGACCCGCTCCAACACAATAGTTACAAAAACGAAATAGCGAGTGAGGGGGGGGCAAAGGTGGCGTGACCGTAGCCAACCAATAGGAGGGCGCCATTCCAAAAAAAAAAAAAAGCAAACGGTGACAGAGAGGAAAACTGATGACTGATTGATTAGGAGATGAGGAATGACGCTCGTAACTGTATATAGAATAACTGTCACTAAGTATAGTCTTTTTGAAAATAGACAATCCATAAATAAATCTTTAATAAAAAGGCATATCTATATATATATAAATCAATGTTTGTATGTTTGTTTGTTTGTATGTCCGGTATACAAATTCGCAGTAGTTCACTAATTCAAACCAAAATTTCCATACATAGGTAAAAAAAATACGGGGAAGACGATAGGCTATTTAAAAAAATATATAAATCAATTATTAAAACTATATATTCAAATTATTCTACTTAGCTCACGAACAGCGCCCTCTATCAAAGATTAGATTAAACTATCGAGGGTGTTACCCACTTGTCCACCAACTCTTATGCTTGAAGGATATATATATGCAAATGCTTATCATTATTTCATATTTTAAAACTGTACTTATGATATTAAGAGAAATACATACACTATAATAGTTTCGAATTTTCATATATACGTCTATATAGGAAAATAGAGCAATCCATAAATAAATATTTAAATAAAAAGGCATATATTGGATCAAAATATAATTTATTTTACCAATAGTTCAGTTGGCTGAACGTCAACCTTTTTCAAGGTATTATAACTTATCAATGTGTGTCAACAACAAACTCTTTTTGTTGTTTGTTGTTAACACACATTAATATGTTATAATACCTTGATAAAGGTTGGCGTTCAGCCAACTGAACTATTGGTAAAATAAATTATATTTTGATCTAACATATGCCTTTTTAATTAAATACTTCTATATTAAAAATAAAAGAAGCATATCTCCTGACTGTTCTCACACGAGTATTTATAGAAGAAGAAATTAGGTTGACCAAATATCACGGAACAAGTTAAATAAAAGTTTAGTTTAATTTTGTTCCACTAGATGGCGCTCTGCCATCTAGAAATTCTCATGTGAGCACGGTCAGGATATGTCTCTTTTCTTTTTAATATCAACACCTGACCTTTTTTATATTTTGAATTATTTTTTACATACTTCTATATAGATGGAAATTTTCCCGGGAGGATATTGATCTATGAAGATAAAGGTCACCTCTCCCGTCAAAATAGACGTCAAAACTAGACACCATCTATTGACCGTCACCGCAAACTAGCGGCCTCGGGTCGGTGACAAAGCCACAACATCAGCTTTGGAAAACTGAGAAGCGTCCACCTAGAGACCATGGTTTCGGGCTAATGTCCCTCGTGGCTTTGTCACCGACTCGAAGCCGCTAGTTTGCGACGACGGTCAATAGATGGCGTCTAGTTTTGACATCTATTTTAACGGGAGAGGTAAACCTTATCTTTATAAATACAGTTAAACCTGTCTGTGTGTAGCGCCTCCTCTCTATAGCCTCCTCTCCGTCTTCCTCTCTATAGCGCCCGATTTTAAATACGTAGTATGATGCGATTTACATTAAAAGTGACCTGTCTATAGCACTCCCTCTCTATGGCACCCTATTTTGGTGAGTCCCAAGAGGGGACTCTATGTACAGGTTTAACTGTATTTCTATATGTACATACAATTGTGATGGGCGGGAGATGACTGTGAGTACATCTCGAGAAACCTAGTCTCCCAATATTACGCTATAGCATTTACCCTAGAGCATATTACGCTAGAGCTAGATCATATTACGTTAATGCTAGATCATATTACGCTAGAGTTAGTATTTCAAACCAAGTTGATGTGCAGGTACCGTTCCAGAAGTTCCACCGAGTGCTGGCCCGCCACCACCAGCCGGTGATGTACATGTACCAGTACTCGCTGCCGCCCGCTGAGACCGTCGATCCACCTTGTGAGACACCTCTACTACTTCACAACCGTTAAATTAACACACAAACATATACTCATGGACAAAACTTGAGCAAGTTTCATATTTTGATATCGCTGGTCGCCTATTTTTGAGAAAGAGACAGAGGCAACACACACACAACACAAACACCAAAAACACACAATACACAAAACACAATACAAAACAAAACAAAAACACAACACACAATTTTGTTCACACTTGGTTATCTCGTGTGTACCCAACAAAGATCACTATAATATCTTTCAGAGTTATTGTCTGAATCCCGATATACACGCTAAAAGGTACAACTTCCTTAAGTTTTGTCCTAAGTGTTTTTTGGTTCCACACATATTGTCTATATAGATATACCCACATAATCTTCTTGCTTTTATTGTTCTTTGACGATTGGATGACCTATAATCGTCTGCTTGTATAGAATTCTAAAAGTTCCAGAAGTCTGAAATTTTGTCAAATTTCATTGCCATTAGGTTTGAATAAGCGTTTAAATTTCAGACATCTATATATAGGGCTGTGTGTGCTCTGTATCTAAAAAATATCGATGACAATTTTGTGGATAAGCAGACAGACAGACATGTGGTGGTGGTGGAGTATTTAGATGCGTTTCCTGTTGATGGGACATCTGAAGTAGGTAGGACTGTTAACATTTAGCTGGACATAGTGGGATTCATGTCTTGGGTACCAGGAGTTCAGAACTCCAGACATACTGTCCCGTCCAGGGTCACCCTCCCCCGCCACTTTGAGGCAGTTAGCATGTCTTGGGGAGGAGACAGACATGTGGAAGCAAGTTAAGTAAAATATATAAAAAAAGGGATATTATTTTGATGGAGGCTAAGAGAGAAATGATTAAAAAGGGCACGAACAAGGCGTATGGATGGCAGATATAGTGAGATTTTACAAGAAATCAACATCAGCGTTTTAAGCGAGAATTTATACAATTCTACATTCTATAATCCATGCAGAATCACCTTACCCAATTCTTTTAGATTTATGTGCATTTAAACTACTGAATACAAAGACTAAAAAATAGAGACTGTCTTTAGTTGACGACTTCTGTAAAAGTTTCATGAAGCTTAGGAAGAAATCAATATATAAGTCTAATAACATAAACAACGTATCGTTATGTTTTTAAATGTTCAATTAGCAATAATAAACTAAATATAAATAAAACTTGAAATAATACATGTATAGCGTTTCAAATTTGCTATTTCAGGGAATAGCACTATGAATATATTTACACACCCAAGATAGAGGACTTTGCGACTGCTGTGATAGAGATGTATGGAGACATCTGAGGCTCTTTATTGGACACGCAAGCAACAATGCCCATCTATATTTTAGTTTTATTTCAATTTTTAATGTAAATTATTGACAAGAAGTCAATAAAATTTGTTTCAATTGTCAACAATAAGGTATACACACCCAAGATAGTAAACATTGCGACTGCTGTGATAGAGATATATGTGGACATCTAAGGCTCTTCATTGGACACGACAACAACAATACAGTATACACACCCAAGATAGTGGACATTGAGACAGCTGTGATAGAGATGTAAAGGGACATCTGAGGCTCTTCATTTGACACGGCAACAACAATACAGTATACATATCCAAGATAGTGGACATTGCAACTGCTGTGATAGAGATGCATGGGGACATCTGAGGCCCTTCATTGGACACGACAACTACAATACAGTATACACACCCAAGATAGTGGACATTGCAACTGCCGTGATAGAGATGTATGGGGACATCTAAGGCTCTTCATTGGACACGACAACAACAATACAGTATACACACCCAAGATAGGACATTGCGACTGCTGTGATAGATATACATGGAGACATCTGAGGCTCTTCATTGGACACGACAACATCAATACAGTATACACACCCAAGATAGTGAACATAGCCACTGCTGTGATAAAGATACATGGAGACATCTGAGGATCTTCATTGGATACGACAACAACAATACAGTATACATATCCAAGATAGTGGACATTGCGACTGTTGTGATAGAGATGTATGGAGACATCTGAGGCTCTTTATTGGACACGACAACAACAATACAGTATACATATCCAAGATAGTGGACATTGCGACTGTTGTGATAGAGATGTATGGAGACATCTGAGGCTCTTTATTGGACACGACAACAACAATACCTATATACACCCAAGATAGAGGACATTGCGACTGCTGTGATAGAGATGCATGGAGACATCTGAGGCTCTTTATTGGACACGACAACAACAATACCTATATACACCCAAGATAGAGGACATTGCGACTGCTGTGATAGAGATGCATGGAGACATCTGAGGCTCTTTATTGGACACGACAACAACAATACCTATATACACCCAAGATAGAGGACATTGCGACTGCTGTGATAGAGATGCATGGAGACATCTGAGGCTCTTTATTGGACACGACAACAACAATACCTATATACACCCAAGATAGAGGACATTGCGACTGCTGTGATAGAGATGCATGGAGACATCTGAGGCTCTTTATTGGACACGACAACAACAATACCTATATACACCCAAGATAGAGGACATTGCGACTGCTGTGATAGAGATGTATGGAGACATCTGAGGCTCTTCATTGGACACGACAACAACAACTCTGAATATTTGGAACATATATAGCTACATGAACCAATGCTTTTATTTAGCTCTCTACGTTTCAGTGACTCGTCCTCTCCTCAAGAGAATGAGGAAAGAAAATGACAGCGAGTCATTGAACGTCGGGAAATAGATAAAACATTGATTCATGCAGCCATATATTTTCCATATGAACTTTCAACCAACAAATGATTCTCAAAACTCAGCATGTACATATTTGACGCTGTCAAAAGCACGAATATGTTCAACAAAGTATTTTTTATTTAGAATTTCTTGATAAATTCAAGCACTAAACATCATTAAACACAGGTCATCTTCATTATGAGTATGTTAATAGCTTACTAATTGGTTTTTGATCATAATTGCAATGTTATGTTGTCAGGTGACCAGGGAGGAGCTGTTGGGAAATGGATAATAGAAAAAGCTTTCCTTTGGCTAAACAGGTAAATTCTTTGTGTTCTTTATACCAGTGATGTAATATATACACACACAAGCCTTTATTAAGACATTCCGTCTTATAAGACGATTCTCCTGTTATAAATGAATCTAAAAAAGAAATAAGAAGCAGGGGAAGAAATTTAATCCTCGCTCAAAAAAAGAGAAAAAGAAGAAAAGGAAAGAATATCTATGTATAAAAGTTGAACTATATACATCGTTTTTCGTGCATAGAACACAGTGAAGAAGTAGACTGTTGGGTAAATGGTTACATCTTGTGAAGAAAAAAATATTTCCACACAGTTCAATTACTTTGTTAGGTCTTTTTTACTTCCTTGTAGTACCAGTGATGTAATATGTATTTCTATACCTTGTATAATAATATGTTTTAGGATGTAGACATCTACATTACCATAACTATATTGTAAGATTATAAACTCAGCTTCTTCTATAGATAATGTTTATTTTGCTAGCTTTCGAACGACATCGTTATTCAACGGTCGTAAAGACTTTATTTGTAAGTTTATGTAAGTTGTCTTTACGCCCATTGAAGAACTATGTCCTTCGAAAGCTAGCTAAAAATTGTTGTTGTTACTTATTCCTCAAGTCGTTTAAACGATCTCCATTAGGTTCCATTGTCTCAGCTTTTCTATTATAGTCCTGGGGTTTTCTCAGAGGTCTTTTTTTGAGGATTTGATACAATTCAATAGATGTTCAGGACTGGCTGATTGGGAATCGTATTTGGGGCATTTCGAAAAATGTTTTGATTTTTCCATTAAATTAGAGCATTCTAAGATGTCCTGTTTGTAATCTTGAAATTACCGTTTGTTCTTCCCTAGTAAGGGTGTGGAAAGAAGATTCGTTAGGAATGGGGATGTACCAGGGGTGATTTAGGGTGGATTTCCAGAGATAAATTAATTTTTGTTTTTGGATGGAAGAAATTTCAGAATAGGTGAGTTGGGAGTTTTCAGGCTGGCCTTTACAGCCTTCTTTAGCCAACTGGTCAGCCATCTCGTTGCCGTCTATGTTAACGTGAGAGGGGATCCATTGGAACGTGATCTGGTTTTCCTGTGAGATTTATTTTGAGGAGAAGAAGCTCCTTTTTAGTTTATAATCTAACAATACAAATATGATGTTTTATATCTCCATCTGTTGTAAGAAATATAAACTATTTTTGACGCGTGGGTCTTTTTTTTTTAAATAAAACAATATTCTACTGCTCTTACTGCAATGATAATAATTAATAATTAAAATACATATAGAAAAAAACAGATAACCCAGAAGTTTGAATATTTGTCAACTTACATTGTCATCGGGGTCTGAAAAGTGTACCAAATTTAATATTACTACGTGTTCTAGAAGTATATTAAAAATTGATTGCAAGATTTGTGGACAGACAGACGGACAAGCAGGGAAGTAAGTTAAATAAAAGATTTTAATAA
This sequence comes from Cordylochernes scorpioides, assembly GCA_030710605.1. Lineage (NCBI taxonomy): Eukaryota > Metazoa > Arthropoda > Arachnida > Pseudoscorpiones > Chernetidae > Cordylochernes > Cordylochernes scorpioides. The sequence goes on from CP092882.1 coordinate 56,365,340, forward strand.
TGGGAGGGCTCACTACTGATAAACATGTCCCTCTCATTATTATATCATTGAAGTAAGGGCAGTAGACATACCTGGTTTATGACATTTAAAAATTATCCCGCATGTGTTTCTTTTGAACGAAAAATCGAAATTTATTTTAAGGTGAAATAACGATTATTTCTAACCTTATTTTTTAGCCTAGTGGACATGGCATCTGCCCGGTAAGCGGAACACTGTGGGTTCGATTCCCATCCCTGGACACTTTTATTTTTCCGTTTATCATTACTCTTCACAATTCATCCTTTCATACTTCATCCCTAAGGTTAGAAATAATCGTTATTTCTCCTTAAAATAAATTTCGATTTTTCGTTCAAAAGAAACACATGTGGGATAATTTTCAAATGTCGTTCTACATTCATAAGCCGCATTATATTGTATTATAATATATATTGTATATATTAGGATTATATAAATATTATGCCTCACTAATTGTGAAAATGTATTCACAAATTTATTATATTTATATACATTAAAGGATTTTAGATTTCTGAGATCAATTATCATTAAAAAGTATGAGTAAAAGTAATTATAATTTTAAAAAGAAGAAACTATACAGTAGAACTTGAATAATTCTAACATCTTTAATTCAAATATTTATCTTGGTCTCTAGAATTTCCTATAAATAGAATTTCCGTTTTTAATTCGAATTTTTGGATAATTAAAAAAAAATCTTTTTTTTTTTTGGTTCCTTGAGCTTTGAATTATCCAAGTTCAACTGTAAAATGTAAAAAAAATAAGTGAAGGAAAAGTTTAAGAAAATGTTCCTATTAATTTAAAACTTTATAAAAAATATGATCAAGTCACTCTTTTTTTTTTTTTTTTTGCTTATCCCTAGAAAACGTGATTCAGGCAATGCTAATCATGATGGGTAGAAGAAGGCGACTGCTTTTACTGTAAATGCACCACATGTCTACACATGTGAAAATCAGTTCGACTTTGTACTTACAAATATGCCATAGCACCGTTTGGTTACTTGCACTCGCTGGTGGGGTTAGATTTTTTGCAAGAATCGGGGGCCATTGAAGCATTTTTTTTTATCATGAAAAAGTGCCCAATGCGGGAATCGAATCCGAGTCGTAGCGGTCGAAAACCAACGGTTTAGACCATCCTTCCACCGACCCCTGAAATTCCTCGATATAACTCCAGAAGTGATATTTCATAAGCTGAAGGGATGTAAAGTCAAACCTGTCTTGGGAGTTTTCCTGTCTTAACAAACGGCATTTAGCAGTATTAATTTGTTTTCCATTAATTTAGTTTTCTCAGATATCTGACTCTGCCCACTCATAAAAAATGTAAGCCCTTAAAAGTTAAATATGTTGAAATTTATAATACAATATAATGCGACTTATGATTATAGAAAAATGTTTAACAATTATCTCCGCAAATGTTTCTTTTGAACGAAAATTCGTAATTTATTTTAAGGAGAAATAACGATTATTCCTATCCTTAGGGATGAAGTATGAAAGGATGAATTGTGAAGAGTAATGATGAACGGAAAATTAATTCCCATCCCTGGACACTTTTATTTTTTTGTTCATCATTACTTTTCGCGATTCATCATTTCATACTTCATCCCAAAGGATAGGAATAGTCGTTATTTCTCCTTAAAATAAATTACGATTTTTCGTTCAAAAGAAAGATTTGCGGTAAAACTTGTCAAACGTCGTTCTAGAAATATGTTGAAAATCTTATACTAAGAACATTATTAAAATGTATACACATATTATGATTAATAACGAAGCGAATTTGAAATTTAATTAAAACACACTATAATGTGAAAAAAATAGTACTTTATAGCCTTTTTCTTAACACACTATAATGTGTTTAAATAAAAAAAGGCATATATTGGATCAAAATATCATTTATTTTTACCAATATTTCAGTTGGCTTAACGCCAACCTTTATCAAGGTATGTTATAATACCTTGATAAAGGTTGGCGTTCAGCCAACTGAAATATTGGCAAAAATAAATGATATTTTGATCCAATATATGCCTTTTTATTTAAAGATTTATTTATGGATTGCTCTATTTTCAAAACTATAAGGTGTTCTTCACAATTATACCTCGTCATTAGTAATATATTTTAACCTATGAATTTTTGTATTATTCCTTAAAAAAACATATCATTATATTCAGATGAATATTGTATGAGGCTGATAACCTAAATAAAAGGTATTGTGTATGACTGCTTGGTAGCCTTTTTACCCGCTCTTTTTTAAAAAATTACATCCTAGTTAAAGTGTGGATACGTATAGAGAAACAGAGGGTTGTGGTGTACTGGTTGAATTCGCCTTAGTATTTTACGATTATTTGGGATTTGATCTTCTGGAGAATACATATTTAATAATATAATAACATGTAGTATCAATATTAAGAAAGAAAAAAGGCATCTTCCTTATAATGAAACTGATAGTTCCTGATGGCTTGCGCAATCTATCGGAATAAATATCAACTGATAAAGATGGCGCAAGCCATCAGAAACTTTCTGTTGCAAGATAAGGAGATGCCTTTTTTTTTTTCTTAATTTATGCACCTTATCCCAGTAAAATATCACATTTGTACTATTTTTTTTACATAGTATGTATATTTATTTCATTTTTTATCATTTCATTATTCATTTTTTCTCGTGTAAAGCTTATTTACGCAAGTTTGGCCTTGAATACCCATTTCTTGGTTTTTGAAGAAGCCTCTGGGACCAAAAAGATTTTTGGTCGCAGTGGTACAGTCTACTCCACGATGACGAGCGCCAAAAGCGCGAAACGCGTTCGTGGATGGCTTTTCTTGATTTATCAAGAAATTGGGTTAGCCAAATATCAGGGAACAGGTTAAATCAATGTTTAGTTTATATCTGTTCCACCAGATGGCGCTTTGCCTTCTGTAAAGCACATGTGCTTCTGGTCAGGATATTCCATTTTTATTTTTAGTATGTATATGTAATAGAAATGCTGTCCCTATTTTAGAGAATTAATCCAATTCTATTATAAAGTAACCAAATGGGACACTGACAAGTTAAGCAGATCTTTATTTATTGGCATCAACAACAGAATCGAGAGGGATCTTTGAAAATTATGAAAGCGCATTGAAATAATCCTCTTTTTGGACTGTGGTTTTTGATACGAGCGTATTCCTCGGCAGAGATGGTGTACCAGCCGAAGGTGAAGAGCCTGTTCTTGCCGTTGTAGCTCGCTCCAATCTCCATCGCCGAATAGAAATAGACGCGGCAGTTGGAGCTGTGGACCGCGCAGCACACCGCTCGGTCAAAGTCAGGATTCCTCGAGCTTGGCTCAAGCTCCTCCAGTTCTAGGAGAATGTCGCGACTTCCAGGAGAAACTTCCTTCTGATCAATTCTTAGAAGAAATGGTACGCCATTGATTGTACGTCTCCCAAGTTCTTTCTTTCTAAGATTATCAAGATCGATGTCTGAAGCAATGACGGTTACATTAGGAAGATCCTTATCGTTCTTGTTGTGAATTTGTAGAGCAAGAATGGTCGTCATTTCATCCATGGTACGACCATCGTCCCAAATTTCTCGTTCGAAAATCGACGAATTTGGTTTTCCAGAAGTCACATGCAAGCAAAATATATCTTGAGAATCATCTTGCAATATCTGGAATTGCTCAGCCATATTTTGGTGGCATTTTGAAACTTTGTTCGACCGAATTTGTAATTCACTTTGAATACTCTTCAGATTCTCTACTGATTGGCCTTCTCTTGAAGTACTTTGCACTAAGCATTCAATTTTCCGAATGTTAGTACTCGACGATTTCTTCAATTTTTCAAGAGCATCATCAAGATCTCTCAGACGATCCTTGATAGTCGCTACTTCTTCTTTAATGGTGTCCTCCACGATATCCTCTTTTCTCGTGGTATTATCCGTGGTAGCTTCGTCCCAGCAGTCCCCTTTCAAATTTAGCGAATCCATCCTAGATGGTTTAGATAGCAATTTACAAATTTGAGGCTGGCGAGATTTGAATTATTTATTTAGAGATTTGATTAATTGTTTCATAAAAATATATATATTTGCCTTAATATATCATTTTGATATTTACTTTAATACTATTATTATATAGTTCAGAAAAAATACAGCCATATAAACCAATGGTTTATTTAACTCTCTACGTTTCAGTGACTTCTTTTCATTATCTTCAGGGGAATGATTTAGAATCCTATTTCTAATTATACACGGTTTTCTAAAATAGATCTATTTTAGAAAACAGTGTATGTATATAAGTAGAACTAGGATTCAAAATCATCCCCCTGAAGATAATGAAAAGAAGTCACTGAAACGTAGAGAGTTAAATAAACCATTGGTTTATATGGCTGTATTTTTTCTGAACCAACTTCCAACCAAAATATTATCTTCGGAACTATATATTGTGCCACGTGGAAAATTAGGGAAGACAAACTTCAGGATGAGGCAACAATTTATTTCAGGCAAGAACAAACTATGAATGGTAAACAAAATATAAGCAAAAGAGGTAGTGTACAGAGTATAGAAAAATATAAACATAAAAAATAATACTCTGCTAATAAAATAATAAATACTTTGTTACAATATAGTTGCATATCTGCGCAGATTTAATTCATTGAATATTGTTTGGCCTATGGCCCTCATCACGCGAAACGGGCGGTTTCAATTTGCTAACAACCTACGAGAAAATATATAAAATCGGCCAATCTGATCGAAAGGCATTTTGTCTGGTTTAATGAGAGGACCGATTCCATTCAGAATGCATTGTTAACATTTAGATAGGATACTCTAAAAGACATCGCTACCCTATATAAATAAACAAGAAACATCATTTAAATACAATATATATATCCTCTTTTAAATCAAACGCTTATAAATTCACTAAGTATAGAGGAGACCCTCTCACTGTAAAACTATATTTGTTAGCGTCTTGAAAAGAAGCGAAAATTCTATTTCAAGATTTTATACTCGTAATTATTTAGTGTAGTTAACCTTGTGTCTTTGGCAAGCATGACTCTCCTGCAGTCTACCATGATATCATCTATTTTCTTGGAAACTAACGGCATTGGGTTTTTAGCTATGTTGTCGTGATTCCAATGGATTGGTTTAAATTAACAAACAATAGCATTATTGAATTTAGGATATATAATCCTTTGCTAGCACTTTTAGACAATAAAGTAAACGTCTAAGGATAAGTATATTTTATTAAATGTTTTCGAGCTTTCGGGATAACGCCTATTGAGGGGTTCTTCTCAATATAGATTGCCGTCTCTCTTTACCTTGAGAGACGACCTAGTGTCCAGCTACTTGACCAGCTCGGTAACTTCAAGGAAGAGGCTCTAAGGACGACTATCAATTGTCCAAAAACTTATCCAGAACTCTTTTTTATTGAAAAACACGCTCAATTTATACATTGAAGAAATCTACATACTAATTTATACATTCAAAGAAATTTACATACTTTTCCTCTTATTTTTAAAGTTACAAATATATTTACATAAAGTTGACTACTCTAGTAGTCGTAACAACGCCCTTCTACAGGAAAATTGATACATTTTGTATCCGCGGGCGTTATCCCGAAAGCTCGAAAACGTTTAATAAAAGATACTCATCCTTAGATGTTTACTTTCTTATCTAAAATAGCATTATTGAAGAAAAAATACAAGTCGGGGAGAAAAGCTTCTTTTATAAGAAGACAAACGTATAAGCTATCAGCCAAGACGCCCTTTTATACGGGTACCTGTAGAATGGAATTTTACCTGAAAACTTGTACAATCATCCTCTCATAAAAGAAGCTCTTCTCCCTGACTTTTGTTTCTGTTTCCACTAGCCGAATGACCCGGGCAACGCCCGTGTTTTACCCGATTGAATGTTTTTATTCAAATACTATTTGTTACAATTATAAATTGGCGCCTTAAATAAATGCATATTTTAGTTAATAACTATAGCCTATGTGCTTTATCTGTCTATGTACTGTTGGCTTCCGTAGGCGTCTCTTACTGGGAAAAAGAAAGAGAGGATTCCATTTAGTTATTAACTAATATATGCATTTATTTAAGGAGCGACCCGCTCCAACACAATAGTTACAAAAACGAAAAAGCGAGTGGGGGGGGGGGGGGCAAAGGTGGCGTGATCGTGGCCAACCAATAGGAGAGCGCCATTCCAAAAAAAAAAAAAAGCAAACAGTGACAGAGATGAAAACTGAAGAATTGATTAAGAACGCATGACGCTCGTAACTGTATATAGAATGGTGAGTAGGGAGCTTATTGTTGTCTAATGATCGTAATATAAAAATAACCTTCAAATAAAAATCAATATGCTTAAAATATATTTTGATAGAAATTTATTAACCTTGAATCAAAATAAGTCAAAAAATTATTGTTTTCAGAAACGGCGGTCGATTAGCACAAAATAAAAAAATGGTTTTGGGATGAGCGGTAGCTGTCTGTTAATACGAAATAGCAATAATTAAAATACCCACTTACAACTGCAAACTCACTAAACAAAGTATCTGCCTATTACAAGGGCAAATCCCTGGCAGCAATTGGTGCCATATGGGAAGTCTTGACAAAATCCAAGGTGAACTCTTTGAAGGCAGTAATGAAATTACTTGACTCGACAATCTTGCCTCATGTTATACGCCGCCCCCTTTTGGGCACTTGACAAGATAAAAGTAGAAGCATAGGGCGTCTCTACCGTCACAATAAACGTCAAAACTTGACGCCATCTATTGACCGTTGCCGCAAATTAGCGACCTCTGGTCGGTGACAAAGTCACAACACCAGCTTTGGCAAACTGAAAAGCGTCCACCTAGAGACTATGGTTTCGGGCTAATGGCCCTCGTCAGCCTAGGGCAGACTTTATTCCAAGAAATCCACACGGAATCTAATGAAATCTTCACAATCTACCAAAGAGGTGTTTTGCTGCCAAAGTGGCTGGGCTTAATCTATGGCCACAATATAGATGGAAAATTTGACGGGAGAGGCGCCCTATGCTTCAATGGATCAATTTCATCCCGAAAATTTTCCATCTATATAAGATAAAAGTAGTTGACCGGTGGTCTTAATAAAGCTGTATGTGTATGTATGATTATCATTGTATTAATCACATTAACTTTTATATAGGGAATCTATTTTTTACTTGAAAAACTGCTCACAAAACTACAAATTTTATACAAGATCTTGTTTGTATTTCGACCATTGTGGATTATCAGTGTGCTAATTCTACCTCCGTACAACATGTTCGAAATGTATTATCAAATATATTCTTACAATACAAGGACATACATAAGGACTCTAAGTATGTTTAAATGTATGTTGCAGTTATCAACTCATCTTCAACACTATCATCTATGCTTTAGTTTGACGAAACATATGCAACGGATGTCCAATATTTACAACTTATAAATCGCAACACATTTGTCTAAACCTACAACACAACAGAGCCTATGCATGTTTCAACAAGTCCAGCACGATACCAAATATATAAAATACTCTTAAACACAAACCACATTTTGTGTTTTTTCGTTTTTATAGAGCAATTAAATTTCCATTACCTTAATTTGTATAGCCAAATAAATTTCATTCTATATACTTTAAACTGCATTAAATAATCATTTTATTCTTTTCTATACTTTGAACTCTTTTTAAATATCGGTTTATTAAAGAATTATTTTTTAAAATTGCTAGTGCGTTATTACACTTTTTGAAATTTCTATTTAATATAAAACTCTTTTTAAGATATGAAAAAAAGCTGTTGCAAAAAAAAAAAAAATCAAAAAAATTTGCATGATAAGGAGATGCCCCCTTTTTTTCTTTTTAAAATGTTTATTAAGTTGTACATATTTAATTTTTTTTTTGCCTTTTTTAGAAAGAAAAGAAGTGTGCCTCATTTAGTTTATATTCCAATTTAGAAAGAGGATGGTGTGTGTGCTATAAACGAATCGCTCCTTTTAAATGCTTTGATTTTTTACAGATATATATTTTCATATCTATTATAAGGAAGAAAATAAAATATTTCTCTCTATGATTATATATTTAATACAAATTCTTTTTCCTCTTCTCTGAGGAGATAGCTGCTATTATATGATATATGTATAAAAGCTCCATATTGTTTCCTAGAAAAAGCTATTGGTGAAAATCTTGTGTGATAAACCTATATAGATGTTTATAAAGCTAGATTGCATGATATGTTTTGTGAACATGTGACCTTAATAAATATATTTCCTGATTTTTCTGTGTCTTTGCGTGTCAAATCTACACTGTCCACTGTGGTTACCTACACTCATTAACAAAACTTAAGGAAGTTGTACTTTTTAGCATGTATATTTCGGGATTCAGACAATAACTCTGTAAGATACACTCATGGACAAAATTTAAGAAAGTTGTACTTTTTAGCATTGTATATCCAGACATTAACCCCATGGTTCCATTGCCTGATATTACTAGTAAAGACATTTGGTGTACCTAAAGTATGAGTAGTCACAAACATCTTACCACCGTGATTTTCATGACCAGTACTGTATGTACAAGAAGTAAAAACAAACTATATATTTTACACATTACACAATCACTTTGTTCTTTAAATAAAAGACACTTCGGCCAGACAATAAAAAGATTTACTGGTCGAAGTGTCTTATATTTGAAGAACAATGAATGCCGGCCAGGCAGCCTCTATCTTTACGACAATCACTTTGAATGTGTTATTAATATTACACTGATATTATCAAGTCGCCGTATAGAAAATAATTTTAAGAAACAGAGTCCAATTGCTAGATGCTATCCAGCTACCAGAATTTCAAGAACTACATGTAGGAATATCACCACACAGTCATCAAATACAATCAATCTTATAATCTTAATAATTTTCCTTGAGGATCTTGTCAGATATCATCTCTAGCATAGATGAACCATTAAATTAACTTTGTAAAAAAAGTTTCATTTTCTGGAATTATAAATCAATTATATCCCAACATCATATGAAATTGTGAAAATGATTTTCTTATTTTCATAGCTTATAACATATTTAAAATTTATATCAAATTTATTTTAGTTTGTGAAATTATTCAGTTTCCTGGGACACGAGTCTTCAACAATTGGTCAGTTCTAGGGCCCTAGCTTTGCTGGCGCCATCAGGTCAGATCCGATGGTGGGGTTAGTAAAAGCTAGAAGTGGAATAGGACTTCTCAGGACCATTTAGGGCTCCTGGGGGGTGAACCGCCAAAAAGGGTAACGCGCCGAGGCAGGTACTTCCAGAGTGGTGAGGAAACTCTGCCGGATAAAAGTTTATTTTTTCAGGAGATACCTTTTATCCAAAATAATATATATATATTAATAATGCATTGATATATATATAATAGAAATATATAATTTAAAGTGATAAAATGCACACACCTTGAGAAAAAATGTCAAACTTTTATCCAAGGTAGGATCAAAACATTCTCGAACTTTTTAAAAATTAATTATTTATTCATAGTATAGTAATTTAAACATGAAATTTTTCAAAATAGGAGCCTTGGTTATCTACACATTTTTTGCAGCGTGAAAAAAGCTGTTGAAATGCTAGTTCAAAGTCAATTTTTCTAAGCTTGTTTAGCTCCACCGTCGCATTTTCAATTACTTCTGATGAAAATGAAAAGCGCCTCCCTTTTAACGTCATTTTATGTTTTGGAAAGAATAAGAAATCACATGTGTGGATTTCGAGCCACACAAGCTCCATATCGTCGCCACTAAACGTGCCACATCCATTAACAGCCAAAATATCTCGATGTGTTTTGTACAACCACCGCCAATGACCAGTAAATTTGTTATCCACACTTCCTGTGTGGATTATTAATAATTATGCATGTAAAAGGAAAGTATTGTTGATGTCAATGGCCGACCTGACCTTGAATCATCCGCGATGCTCTTGCGGCCATCTTTAAAACGTTTATACCAGAAATAAACCTGCGTTCGTGACAAATTTTCGTCTTCATAAGCCTCATTCATTAATGCTAATGTCTATGTGAAAGACTTTTTAAAATTTACACAAAATATAATATTTGCACTTTGCTCAAATGATGAAATTGCAGAAACCGACGCGAGCTAAATACAGTACTTACAACAAAAATATGTCTAAAATAAAAACTACGCATTAGAATTTACTGGCGTTGCAAAATTAAATTATATTTTAGACATTATGATTTACATTAAAATTGATTTTACATTTTTAAAAAGTTGTTTATATTTTATTTTTTAAAAGTTCGGGAACTTTTTTATTCTACCGTGTATTTCGCTATACAATCATCTTCCTTGTTACTGTAATAATAAAATCTCCTCCTTTTAATGTGAACTCGTTCTGGATTCTTCTACGGCATCACTAGTGAACAAAGGCCATCTACATCCCAACAATTACAATATGATAATCGAGAAGGCGCCATAATCGTTTCTCGGCGTGCCGAGAGGAGACTAAAACAGACATTGGATTTTCTTAATCTACCAGAACACACTGTTTAACATGTGCACAGAAGCAGTCTGATGAGGTCGGCAGTGACGAAGAAGGAACGTCTGCAAGAAAAAGCCCTCGCGTCGATCGGAAAGGGTAAGCGATGAAGAATTTGTCAAATGTCAAGATTGATGGAGACCCTGGAAAAAAGATCATGAGAGCCATAGACAAGAAGTTAGGTATTGACCTATTACAATTAGAACTTTCCATTAGAGCAACTATGGTCTCAAGCCTATGCCCTTTAGAAATACCAATTGATGACTGAGGCTATGAAGGAAAGCAGAAAAGGAAAGGCTACTGCTTTCCTCAGAAACCTGACACATGACTCTTGTGACGTTCTGAGGTTCCTCTCTGATGAAAAGAACGTTGAATAGGACCAAATATAAATGCCAGGAATGATCGTTGGATTTGTAAAGACCCCTCAAATGCACCTTTCGTGATGCACACGAGATTCCTTGCTCGTTTTCTTCTTTGGCGTCATCAGCACTGAAGGGGATGTCATGTCTCCCCACATCTTTGAATAGAGCTTCAAGGTGAACGCTGACACCTACATAAATGTCCTGGAGGCCGTTTTAAAGCCCTGAATGCACATGGTGGCCCCAGAAAAGAAGTTTTTCTTTTAACACAACTCAGTTCTAGTTTATAAGGCAAAGAAGACAGACTTGGCTGACATTTAACATCCCCAGGCACTGGATATCCGAGTTTTACTCTATTCAACAGCATAGACTAGAAAAAAAATATTCTCTAATATTTTATCCATTATCTGCTAGACCTTTTCAGGCCGAGTTAATACAAAATTAAACACTGAAGTGTGAGAGACCCTCGTAGACTTATTCCCAGGAAAAACCGATGTCATCTACACAAAGTTTGTCGCACCTAAAATACTTTGAAAATTACTCCAAGACCAAATAACTCTTGTACCTCAACTACATATACGTTAAGAGGTAATTATTATGAACACCGAGACTGAAGGATTGTACACACAAGACCAACTTTTAGTCAGAATAGTGCACCCGACAACGCTCTCCGAGTAGAAGAACTCGACCCCTAATTTCGAGGCACCTATTCTTCATCACTACGTGGTACGCATTACAAGAATTCCAAATTTTTGAACCTCTGCCTCAGCACTCTAAGACCTACTCCAGTGCTCCAGTGACGCCCAGCTACCCCCGATGCTCCTATCAGCCTTCAAGTACTGCAAAGGCATCACAGGTACACCTGATGGGAAGGTGGCAAAAGGTGGGGAGGCGCTATGCAGGCTGTCTAGATTGTCTCTGAACAGAAGGGGAAAGGAGGGTACCATTTTAAAAACCTCTAACTTTCCTGCGTCGAGCCAATACTACTATACTACGCTTCCAGGGCCTGGTGGCAGCGAAATAGGGACCACAAGGTGGCATCGGAAAGGGTGCAAAAGACGGCGGCCGTTGGGATCACAGGGAGATACCATACTACCAGCACTGAGGCACTGTTGATCCTCGCTGGGTTAGTCTCCCTGGGGTTGAACCTAGAGGAGGAAGCCATCAGGAAAAACATTTGGATACTATACTACGCTTCCAGGGCCTGGTGGCAGAGAAATAGGGACCACAAGGTGGCATCGGAAAGGGTGCAAAAGACGGCGGCCGTTGGGATCACAGGGAGATACCATACTACCAGCACAGAGGCACTGTTGGTCCTCTCTGGGTTAGTCTCCCTGGGGTTGAACCTAGAGGAGGAAGCCATCAGGAAAAACATTTGGATAGATAGGAAAGACGCCTTGTGGTGATAGAAGTGCTATGGGATGAAAGAGGGTCCCGAATAAACTAGCATCATTGAAGGAAATTAGTTGGCAGATAGGCTCGCGAAGGATGGATGCCAGAAAGGAATATCAGTGGATTTCCCAATAACCAAGAAAGAGGTGTATAGGAGAGTCAGGGGGCACGTCCAGGACCTGTGGCTAGACAGATTTAGGAACAGCGGAAAAAGAGGGAGGTATACAATTGAGTGTACACGCCCAAGTACTATGTAAAGGCTATGTCCCTCAAACTTAGTGGTATCGGAACATGGATTCTTCTCCAGGAGTCTCCACAGATTTAAAAATTAAAAGAAATCCTGATTGCATCTGTGGAGAAAGGGATCTGGGAGCACGCCAGGGTCCAAGAGTGGTGGGTGTGAAAGAGGAGGGAAGAAGAGCGGGGAACGCTATCGAAACTGAGCTGCTGAGATTTCACAGCAAACTATATAAATGCGTATATAAAAATTCTAAACCTTTCCATAGCTTTGTCTTCAATATTGTTATGACGCTTTTCAGAGGTCGTTGTTTGCGTACAAGGTTTAATGTAGGTTCATTGTGGATACAGATTAGTTCGTTATACTTTTTTGCCAGGAGCTGTTGATGGGATTGAGAATTAGGTACATCTAGATGGACTTGTCTCAAATGTCCGCTATCAGAAGGATCTTCCTTGTCAACGTCCAGCCTGTGCTACACCACCTTGTGGGCCGCTCTGATGCCGTGGTCCTGGTACCGTCTTGCAGGATCATCCACACTCCTGGAGGCAACTCTCCGCGTCTTCCACTCTCCGCAGATGTGACCAGACTCTGACCTCCCCCCCACACGAATGCCATTTTTTGGCACCTGTTCCCCTGACACATGGCCATCCCCCGCAGCTGGAGTACACCCATCTTCCTTCAACTTTACTTTGTAATCTTTGCTTCTCAGATAGTTTGTCTTCCATTTTACAACATATACGAAAATATATAACACTCTCAAGAATCATACCACCTGAATTATCTATCTATAAGAATATGATACCCAAACCATCGCTATAAAAATTGTATATATTCATTGTACAATATTCATAATAAGGTTTTACATGTAGAGAAAGTATTTTTAGATTAGATAAAACAACCTCCCCTCGCGCCATGATTACTTAGGTTACATGTGAATGTCCTCCTTTTTGAAACCACTTTTCACCTATAAATCGGATTTCATACATAGTACCTATGACATATTAATAAAATATTTTCTAACATTTGAATTCTGTTAGAGCAGCAATTTTTTTGACAATAAATTAGGCTTTTATTAATTATTTAGTCCCTTTGGCATTTAAAAAATTGATTTCGTTATTTATTGCTCTCTAACATTTTCTTAATATATATCCCGACATTAACCCCATGGTTCCATTGCCTGATATTACTAGTAAAGACATTTGGTGTACCTAAAGTATGAGTAGTCACAAACCTCTTATCAAGGTGATTTTCATGACCAGTACTGTATGTACAAGAAGTAAAAACAAAATATACCTTTTACACATACACAATCACTTTGTTCTTTAAATAAAAGACACTTCGGCCAGACAATAAAAAGATTTACTGGTCGAAGTGTCTTATATTTGAAGAACAATGAATGCCGGCCAGGCAGCCTCTATCTTTACGACAATCACTTTGAATGTGTTATTAATATTACACTGATATTATCAAGTCGCCGTATAGAAAATAATTTTAAGAAACAGAGTCCAATTGCTAGATGCTATCCAGCTACCAGAATTTCAAGAACTACATGTAGGAATATCACCACACAGTCATCAAATACAATCAATCTTATAATCTAAAAAATGTTCCTTGAGAATCTTGTCAGATATCATCTCTATCATAAGATGAACCATTAAATTAACTTTGTAAAAAAAAGTTTCATTTTCTGGAATTATAAATCAATCATATCCCAACATCATATGAAATTGTGAAAATGATTTTCTTATTTTCATAGCTTATAACATATTTAAAATTTATATCAAATTTATTTTAGTTTGTAAAATTATTCAGTTTCCTGGGACACGAGTCTTCAACAATTGGTCAGTTCTAGGGCCCTAGCTTTGCTGGCGCCATCAGGTCAGATCCGATGGTGGGGTTAGTAAAAGCTAGAAGTGGAATAGGACTTCTCAGGACCATTTAGGGCTCCTGGGGGGTGAACCGCCAAAAAGGGTAACGCGCCGAGGCAGGTACTTCCAGAGTGGTGAGGAAACTCTGCCGGATAAAAGTTTATTTTTTCAGGAGATACCTTTTATCCAAAATAATATATATATATTAATAATGCATTGATATATATATAATAGACATATAATTTAAAGTGATAAAATGCACACACCTTGAGAAAAAAATGTCAAACTTTTATCCAAGGTATTTTACTGAGAGTGTTTACAATGTCAGAGGTCCTGAGGACTATGATATCATGGCGGTTGAGGACAAAGTCAATGCTACAGAGATGCTAGATGATAATCCTCAAGAAGTCCCTCTTCAAGTGACACAATTCCTCCTTGATGTATTCGACCAAGATCATGATACTGATGATGATTCTGATCTTCCCAATCATAGAATGTTGGGGCTTTTCGAAGTCGTCAGTGTTCTTCAAAATACTACTATATTTTCTGAAAATAGAGAAATATATATTTAAATCTTTAGATAATAAAATGGTATATATTGGATTGAATAAAATATTTATTTACCAATATTTCGGTTGGCTGAACGCCAACCTTTGTCATGATATTACATTTTTGTTCAAACAAACTCAGCACCGCTTAGTATTATAATACCACAATTAAAATATAAAATTTTAATTATATTAATTTTTAAAAATTATTTTAACTGTGATTTTATAACATTATATGAGGCGCTGAGTTTGTTTATACAAAAATGTAATTACTTGACAAAGGTTGGCGTTCAGCCAACCGATATATTGGAAAATAAATCTTTTATTCAATCCAATATATACATTTTTATCATTTAATTACTATATACATGTATATAAACGTTTTTATAGAATATATTGAAAACTCATGATGCCTCCTTACTTTCAAATAGTGTGAATATTTCTTGTTTATAATAATATACAAAATGATTATTGTATTATTATATTTTCACAATCCAATATGCCAGCCGAATACCTGCCCAACAGAAAAATAACCATAATCACGCCTGAAGAATAGTCTAGGTTATAATGATAATTTATCCTTTCATTCTCTATTTCTTTTATTTCAAAAGTTCTTAGCTTCAAATGAATTAATTATATAATAATACTAGCGGATGTGTACCCGGCTTCGCCCGGGTTTTATCCGAGTGAAAGTTTGCCTAACGAATATTATATATTATGAAGTATAATAAACAATGTTAAAGATTAGTTTTAATTATTAATCAAGATTGTGTGTGAATATGTGAGAAAGATGTAATATCGTTGTTGTTTTCTTGGCCGACTGTTTTACATATGGTGTTATCTTAAAATTGCTTGTTTTGAATATTTTTTTAGATTGAGTTGAATGAATTGCTGAATTTTTTTTTTTGTATTTATATATAAATAAAATTAACTCTGTTGATTTTTTTTTGTATTTAATCGATAACAGCGAAGTTACGCATATTAAAGTTAGGAAAAATATTTTGATGTTAAGCAAAACCTGCTCCATCTCGTTTTACATAAATGTTGAAAATTTGGTCGAAATTGATGCATTGTAACGAAAGTTTTTAGCGAACACCACTTATGAAATTTGCATTTTATTAATATAGATTATAAAAATATATATATATATTTAAATTACTTATTTTGCCTTTATAATTTTGTGTACTTTGAAGAATTTTATTAGTCTAAATAAAAACTATTTAGCCAAAAAGGAAAGGCTAATTCCTAATTTAATATTTTTTCCCTAGCCGGTGCAGAGATCTCTACATGTGCCATAGACGAATAAATTTGTTGTTATCAGCAATCACAGACGTCCATCTTTTTGGACATGTAGAGATTTGGAAACAGCTATATTAAAAGTAACAGCAACGAGGAAAAACCTCCACAATTTTTCTTATTATATATATTTATATCCTATATATATATATATTTAAAAGTATTTAGATTGTGCATTTATTTTATATTTTTAACGAAAATATTTTTCCGACTATAGAAAAAAAGGGGTTATAGTTCAAGTGTGCCATTAGTGAAACGAGAATATAAGTAAAATCAAATGTATTTTAAAGGACAGTTTTCACTTGCAAAATTATCATTTTACTATTAAGCAACTATCCGGTAATATGACACCTCTCCCTAAAGGGCACTTTAGCTCTGCAATTAGGCGTTGTCCTTTACAGGGAGGTTCTACTGTATTTAGCAACTCTCTGGTAAGAGGACACCTCTCCCTAAAGGACACTTTAGCTCTGCAATTAGGCATTGTCCTTTACAGGGAGGTTCTACTGTATTTAGAAATTCTCTGGTAAGAGGACACCTCTCCCTAAAGGACACTTTAGCTCTGCAATTAGGTGTTGTCCTTTACAGGGAGGTTCTGCTGTATTTAGCAACTCTCTGGTAAGAGGACACCTCTCCCTAAAGGACACTTTAGCTCTGCAATTAGGTGTTGTCCTTTACAGGGAGGTTCTACTGTATTTAGCAACTCTCTGGTAAGAGGACACCTCTCCCTAAAGGACACTTTAGCTCTGCAATTAGGTGTTGTCCTTTACAGGGAAGTTCTACTGTATTTAGCAACTCTCTGGTAAGAGGACACCTCTCCCTAAAGGACACTTTAGCTCTGCAATTAGGTGTTGTCCTTTACAGGGAGGTTCTACTGTATTTAGCAACTCTCTGGTAAGAGGACACCTCTCCCTAAAGGACACTTTAGCTCTGCAATTAGGTGTTGTCCTTTACAGGGAGGTTCTGCTGTATTTAGAAACTCTCTGGCAAGAGGACACCTCTCCCTAAAGGACACTTTAGCTCTGTAATTAGGCGTTGTCCTTTACAGGGAAGTTCTACTGTATTTAGAAACTCTCTGGTAAGAGGACACCTCTCCCTAAAGGACACTTTAGCTCTGCAATTAGGCGTTGTACTTTACAGGGAGGTTCTACTGTATTTAGCAACTCTCTGGTAAGAGGACACCTCTCCCTAAAGGACACTTTAGCTCTGCAATTAGGTGTTGTCCTTTACAGGGAGGTTCTACTGTATTTAGAAACTCTCTGGTAAGAGGACACCTCTCCCTAAAGGACACTTTAGCTCTGTAATTAGGCGTTGTACTTTACAGGGAGGTTCTACTATATTTAGCAACTCTCTGGTAAGAGGACACCTCTCCCTAAAGGACACTTTAGCTCTGCAATTAGGTGTTGTCCTTTACAGGGAGGCTCTACTGTATTTAGCAACTCTCTGGTAAGAGGACACCTCTCCCTAAAGGACACTTTAGCTCTGCAATTAGGTGTTGTCCTTTACAGGGAGGTTCTACTGTATTTAGCAACTCTCTGGTAAGAGGACACCTCTCCCTAAAGGACACTTTAGCTCTGCAATTAGGCGTTGTCCTTTACAGGGAGGTTCTACTGTATTTAGCAACTCTCTGGTAAGAGGACACCTCTCCCTAAAGGACACTTTAGCTCTGCAATTAGGCGTTGTCCTTTACAGGGAGGTTCTACTGTATTTAGCAACTCTCTGGTAAGAGGACACCTCTCCCTAAAGGACACTTTAGCTCTGCAATTAGGTGTTGTCCTTTACAGGGAGGTTCTACTGTACTTGGTTTAAATCTCCTGGATATTAATCAAACAAATGCTACAGGTTTCTGGAGATGTGTTTATTTATCTTTATTAAACCTAATCTCGAGCTTTCGGGCATCTCTGCCCTGGAGTACATGGAAATATCTTTCACCTATGTTTCTATGTACTCCTGTAGACGGGCAAAGAAAGCCGAGATTAGGTTTAATAAAGATAAATAAACACATCTCCAGAAACCTGTACCATTTGTTTGATATTACATGTATCTATAAAAAATATATGGATATTTTTGAATTGGAAAAATAAATCCTATGCGCAAAGTTCGCCTCAAGATCAGCAGCCCCAAATCTAAAAACCAAAGAAATCTTTACAGAAACAAGCTTTCAAAAACTGACTTCACTATTTGAATCCCATTTAGTTTTAAAATCCTATGACCTTACTGAAATTCTATCTGAAACTCTGAGAGAACTTCGGGAAATAGAGCCATCACGCCTTAGAAGCGACATGGTATCTTCAATAGAAGGGAAATGGAAGCTTGTTCTTCACACTCAACTGCAGAAGGAGCTACAGCTTTGGCATCCGAGCTACAACAAAAGTCCCAGCCAACCGCTCCTGTAGTCAATATCTCATAAGAACGCGCATGACTAGAACACGGGCTGAGCCTCTCGAGAAGATCAGGCAACCACAGTCTTGAATGAGAGGATTCGAACTTTACGTGGAAAGATTTAGGCTGCAAGCACAGTACAGAGGTTGGTGTTCTCGTGAACATATCCTAGGTTTCATAAATATTGCCGAGTTACTAATTAAGGACAGTATTGGAGGTATCTGCGCGACACAGTGAGTTAATGATTGAAGGAGTGACTTGGCTTTTCGTTCTCTTTGTTCGGGGGCCGCTGCTCTTTTATATAGTATAGTGTCGTGCGTACACATGGCGTGCACTGTAGATAGGTACACAAGATGGGTACTATAAGGGAACATGGCGAGCAGCAGTCCTCTTAACAGTCCCACCACGAGAAGGTAGAGAACATGGGACCGCCTGAAACACATGGGTTAGATACGTGGAGACTTCCCTCATTGTGCGCGAATCAGTTTCGAATGTTTGTCACCCGCTCTGATCGCCCTTATCGTACTTGAGGCGCATATGCCCGCTCGTACTCGACTGTGGTTGTTAAGATATATGAGGTTAAACTAAAAAAGAAACCTCCTTTAACAAATAAAACTTTTACCTAAAGTTTTGATATAGTTTGGGCTGCCTCGGGTGATCAAGCAAGAAAGAAAAGGAAGACGAAACCAGTGGCTACACCTATAGAGATCTTCTGCTCTACTACTATTCCACACTCTATTTGAACAGCACGGCTAATTTATATACATTCAAAGGAAATTTACATAATAATTTATACACTCAAAAGAAATTTACATTCCAAGTTATACATTCAAAAGATATTTACATACTATATGCCATGACTTTTAACATACCCCCACCTTTTCTTTTTTGTAAAAACAAGAAAGAAAAAAATCTGTTCCACCGTGATGGGGGGATCCTGGTAGGTGGGACACTGTTGCAGGGAGCCTTGCGCACCTGCTGCAAAACCCTTCCCAGCTCCTCCAGCGCAGGGTGCCTCTCAGTATACTCCCCGACTCACCTCACCACCGGGTCTCCAATTTCCACTGAGCCCGTCCACCCTGGCAACATAGCCACTCTTGATCTGGTTCTCCCCCTCGTCATAGAACCAGTTCTCTTTCTCCCTCAAGATATTCATTAAGTGACTCCGGTCACTCTCTGTCACGTAAGGCCTGTACAACTCCTCCAGGCCTGCCCTCATCTCGTATATATATTCCTCCATGGAGTTTTTGGCATCCACCCTCTCCCTCTCCAGCTTGTCCTGAGCCACCATCTTGCCCTCTCTCTCAAAAGAGGTTGTCCAGCTCTGTTCCTGAAAGACTGTACACCATAGCCTCAACATCCAGGTCTATGGATTTCATCTTTGACTTCTTGCTTTGGGAGGAAGTGGCAGAGGCCCTTCTTGGAATCAGTTTTGGAAGCATCGAAAACAGGACGGAGTGGCGTCGTCCTACCTTCAGCCTTGAACACCGGCCTATGCGGTAAATAATGGCCCTTCTTTTGAGGCCTAGTCTCCTCTATCCTCTCAATTAGGCCCTCTTTCTCCCATTCTTGAAGAATAGTAGAATATTCAACAACCCTCTTCTCCTTCCTTAATTTACTAGTGCATGCTTCCAATCTCCTCTGCGCTATTTCTAAATTCGAGGGTATATTATTTCTTTCACATTTCCATGGTAGCGCGACTGAATATCGCCGATCTTCATCCCTCTTTATATTTTTTTATGAAATGTTCCTCTAGTTCAGTTTCCCTTTTCTTTTTTGAGACAACTTCGATTTTGTCCTCCGCTATGGTTTCATCCTCCAGAAGGAGCTCCTGATACCTTGAATCAATTTTACTTATTTCCTTAAAGAGAGCACAAATTCGGTTATATTTAACTCCGTATTTTTCTGTATCGAAATCCGGTTTCTCTATCTCAGTCCAAAATTCTGTGGACAACCGAGTAAAAATAGCTCTTTTGGGAGCTCTAACCCTTTTTAATATATCCATCTTCTGCATTTTTTCTTCACCGTATATTATTCCTAGAAGTCTTTTTCTTTTCATCAACTTCTACAACAGGTTTTTTCCCAACCTGAGATCCAACTTCTACAACAGGTTTTTTCCCAACCTGAGCTCCGACTTCTACAACAGGTTTTTTTCCCAACCTGAGCTCCGACTTCTACAACAGGTTTTTTTCTCAACTTGACCAGCCTATGCAGCCCACCCGGGGACGCCAAAAAATGTTAAGATATATGAGGTTAAACTAAAAAAGAAACCTCCTTTAACAAATAAAACTTTTACCTAAAGTTTTGATGTAGTTTGGGCTGCCTCGGGTGATCAAGCAAAAAAGAAAAGGAAGACGAAACCAGCGGCTACACCTATAGAGATCTTCTGCTCTACTACTATTCCACACTTTATTTGAACAGCACGGCTAATTTATATACATTCAAAGGAAATATACATAATAATTTATACACTCAAAAGAAATTTACATTCCAAGTTATACATTCAAAAGAAATTTACATTCCAAGTTATACATTCAAAAGATATTTACATACTATATGCCATGACTTTTAAATGTGGTAGTCTCGACACCACAGTCTTGCGTACATGGTAAGGCTGCGCCTCGTTCCTCAGGGCTGAGGGGTCATTCTACTAATGGTGGGCTCTCAGAAAGTATCTCCCTAAACTATAAGAGGGTAGGGGTAGAGTATCTGCACGCAGGAAGTCAGAAACGGCTCCTACCTGAACGAACGCCAAACTGGCAGCGTCTTAAGCGTCTCCTGGAAACGTAAGTGGTCATTAGTTTCAATAAAGAGCTGACACAGGCCTGGAAATATAGAACAAGTTTTGGTGGTAGAGGTTGAAAGTTGAAGCAGGTCCCTGGGGTTTAGGCTGCAACAATGAGAGGTTAAAAAATGTGACTTACCAGGCGTCCACCTAGGGACACATTCGGTAACTTGCTTGACCTGAACGTGAAACATGAGATGTTAAATCCAAGTTTGGCATCAACATCCATCTTGGCTAACCTGAGTGAGAATCTTCACTTCGGAGAACTTTTCATCTTCATGTGGAACAGTCATCTCCGAGGAACAGGAACACACAGCCTCCTCCCTCTCTCTAGCTATACACACTTACTCTCTGGGCTCCACCATTGAAGAACAGAAATACACAACTTACTTTATATTAATATCATTATTTTATACACCATACATAGAAGATGAAATGTCTTACGAGTTCCATTTATAAAGTCTGAGTAAGAAATCAGAAATTATGTTTTCCAGGTAAAAAGAAACAGTTCACTCAGCGACACCTTCACACAGAATCCCACTTCTAACAACTGCAGCTGTTATACCACCGGTCAAGTCAATACAACAGCAGCGGTCTGGACTAAACTGATGGTTTCACTACTGATGAGCCATGCCTTTCCCCCAATATATTAAAGTTCTGTGAAGAAAAATTTTTAAATGAAAATATTTGTTACAATAATATAATAGTTCGAAGTATTTTCATTTTCTACTTATATATTGCGCGCAATGTATCTTCATTTAACGCCAAATATTTATAGTGTGGCGTGTAAGTGCGATGTTTGAAATGGGTATTTTTAATTATATTTCAGAATCCCGTTTATGTTGACAGAATATTACATCAACTTCTTTAAGCAGATCAAGCTAAACAACAGCAGAAACCGTGATATGTGGCCACTAACTGAATCAACCAGTTCTTTGCTAACCTGCCGCTCTAGCTACAGCCAGCTACCTCGCGGCCTTGCCCATCTTTCCCGCGTTTCGACGTACCCCTGCCTTCAATCCGTTCTTGGCGCGCGCTGTACCTACAGGTTCCTGTCTTTATAAAGCTTGAGGAAGAGAGACTAGGACAAATTATCTGGCTTCATATAGAAGACCGAATGTGTATCGTTCTGGTGATATTGGTTGGATGAAGGATCCCGATAAGGATGTCGCTGAATGGGACTAGTGCAGGGGTCGGCAATCTTTTGAGTAGGAAGAGTCAAAAATTACAATTTATAAAATATCAGAGTGTTTTTAAAGAGCCACAATATATATATATTTTTGCCAAAATAAATAGTACACAGCATAAATAATATTTGCGTTTGGAACTATACGAACTATACTATAAAGAGCCGCAGTTTGTCATCCAAAGAGCCGCATGTGGCTCGCGAGTTGTTGACCCCTGAGTGTTGTCAGACAGTAAATAGGAAGCTGGTAGCACCATAGTTAGAGGGGATGTGAAGCTGGTAGCACCATAGTTAGCCGGGATGTGAAGCTGGTAGCACCATAGTTAGCCGGGATGTGAAGCTGGTAGCACCATAATAGCCGGGATGTGAAGCTGGTAGCACCATAGTTAGTCGGGATGTGAAGCTGGTAGCACCGTAGTTAGTCGGGATGTGAGCTGGTAGCACCATAATAGCCGGGATGTGAAGCTGGTAGCACCATAATAGCCGGGATGTGAAGCTGGTAGCACCATAGTTAGTCGGGATGTGAAGCTGGTAGCACCGTAGTTAGTCGGGATGTGAGCTGGTAGCACCATAATAGCCGGGATGTGAAGCTGGTAGCACCATAGTTAGCCGGGATGTGAAGCTGGTAGCACCGTAGTTAGTCGGGATGTGAGCTGGTAGCACCATAATAGCCGGGATGTGAAGCTGGTAGCACCATAGTTAGCCGGGATGTGAAGCTGGTAGCACCATAGTTAGCCGGGATGTGAAGCTGGTAGCACCATAGTTAGCCGGGATGTGAAGGATGGTGAGTTTCCAGTAGAAGTGGTTGCTATAAAGGATAGTACATGAGAGAGGATGTGTTTCCCAGAGAACTCAATACTCGGATTGCAGGTCTGCGCTGATATCCATTGGCCTGGAGCATGGTCAAATTGTGGAGTCCACTTCGACGACCTCCACAAAGCTCACCCACAGTAGCTAATAGAAAGCTGGTGGACAATGGTGAAGCTGCCTCGACAATAACGAAGTCGAGCATTCATCATTGTCAAACCAACCCATCTCTTCACCTTTCTTTTATTACTTAATTTTTAATAAATATAATTTATTATATTATAATAAATTTCCTTTTTTTAAAATAACTAATCAGCTATTTTTTAAAAAATATTTTCAAATAATATTCGTTTATTAAAATAATATTTTGAATAATAATTTTTAATTATAATTTTTATTATATATATATCATTTTTTTATATTTTAACAGTTGGAATATTTTAGAAATTTTTTTTTTACTCTGTTAAAAAAAATTGGCGAAAATTTTGAGGAAGGCGATAAAAAGAAGAGAGGGAAGGCAGCAGTAGAGACAGATCGGGGAGAGGTTCTAAGAAAATCGTCTAAAAATGTAGTTTTTAAATTTTAGTGGAAGAATTTTCCAGCCCTCCAACTGAAGCATCAAAAAAGGTAAGTAACTTCTCATAATATATTTTTTAACAGGTTAATTTTATGTATATTTCCCCATTTCATTCTCATTGCCTATTTTATTCTTTTCTGTTTGACCATTCCAATAGAACAATAAATATAAAAATGTTTTGAATATCAACTTTGGCTTGAGTCTTTAATTTGGTTTAGAGTCGATTATTTTCAACCCCAGTGCGTACAGGATATTTACAAGTTGTATTTGTTATTTCCGAAATCAGCTCACATCTTCAACATGAAATTGTGGAGATGCTGAGGGGAATAGACAGACGCTATTTTGGGTCAGAGGACACTCTCTCATCGAGGGCATTGAATTTATTGATTGACTGGCAAAGGAAGGATGCGATGGTCGTGGAATTTTCAATCCCCAGGGATGAGGTTTATAAGCGCATAAAGATAAATCCAGGATGGAGGGTGGGAACTGTACGTGAACCCGTCGATTCTGACGAAAAAAGAGGGATGATCTATGTAATATATAATATGTTTATATGGTTTTGACCAAGGACTTGGTTGTTGTTGCGTGATGTAATCAATATATAGCGCGAGATATTCATGTTTTTAGTTCTTATGATAATTCTGTAATAATAAAATATTATGCATATATATAACTTTTCAATAGCATTCAATCTCATTTAATAGAAACTACACTACCTAATATTCAATAATGATTGAATGATGATTCAATAATGAATCTTGATGCAAGCAGTTCCGCATCTTGCTTTGAAAGTCTCCGGTCACGTGTCAAATCATTCAGTTTTGGTTGTGAAAAACGTTTTGGATATTCTTGTTCTCCATAGTTCTCACTATCAGAATCATCCAATTCGATATATTTTTGTGTGGTGTGTTCTGTTTCATTATAAAGAGGATTATTAGCACTGGATGAAAAAACTGGGAGAGGACTATTTGGGCTGTGTGGCATTGGAAGTCTAGCTGAATATAGGTCTTTGTATATAAGCTTTTTCTTACCATTCCTGTTAAAGTGTTTCAAGTCTTGTACGCAAAAGTAAGAATCATTGTCATGATTTTTTGGCCCTCGTCAAACCATAGGAATCCCAAATGTCAGTTGCCTTTCACCCTTTGTCCACAGGCGCAGTGTTTCGACACACGTTTTTCATACCTTATGTGGAGCCCATGTCTTGTCCTGGTCTCCTAATTTTATATCAAAATATGCTAAATACGCCCGCTTTACAAAGTCTGTTATTGCATTTCTTTGCGCTTTTACAGTATATGCGCCACATATACACTGGTCTGCAAAATTAAAGGAACAACATTTTTTTTCATTTATCTCAAATTTTATTGAACATTTATCAATGAAATTTTATACACAAATTTATTATTCCATTATTGATTAGAATACCCGAAATCAAAGAATTCTAACACGTATTTTATGCAAATTAGCCGGTCAAGCAATGATCTTCTTGCAGTCAGTGCATAAATATCTTGGATTTTGTTGTTAATATTGGGTGTGATCGCCTTTAACTGATAGATAGGCTCTACATCGGTGACCCATACTAAGAATTAGGGAGTTTATCAGCTCCTGTGGAATCAACGCCCACTCTTGTGTTAAGGCTGTTTCTAGCTCATGCGTGTTTCTAGGAGGGGGTTGGAGGGATGAGATCCGCCGTCCTAGGTTGTCCCATACATGCTCAATGGGATTTAGGTCTGGGGATCGAGCTGGCCAATTCATCCGAGCAATTGCATGGTTTTTGAGAAAAGTGTCGACCACACCAACCCTACGTGGACGGACATTATCATCCATTAGAAGAAAGTTTTCTCCCATTTCCAATGCTTGAGGCATCACATATGCTGCCAAGATCTCGTCCCGATACCTCTGTCCAGTCAGGGTTCCTTGCCGAAAAAATGGAGTGCTGTGCGACCGCCCAAGAAGATTCTAGCCCAGACCATAAAACCTTGGCTTCTGTAGAGATCCCTTTCAACCACATTCCGGGGATTATTTCTGGTTCCTACCTCTCTCCAGAGAAAGACACGACGAGAATCGCTGTTTAGAGAGAATCTGGACTCATCAGTGAACATTACACGCCTGCATTCATCTGGATTCCAGGCGACATGTTGTCTGCACCAAAGTTTCCTTGCTCTCTTTCGAGGTGGTGTCAATGGCACACAAATTATGGGTCGTCGAGCATTGAGGCCCTTCTTTTTAAGCCTTCTGCGTATTGTATCAGTTGATACTAAGACTCCTGTAGCTGCATTGAGGTCACTTCGTAGTTGTGATGCTGTCATTCTTCTATTGCGACGCACAAGGAGACTCAAATAACGGTCTTGATTTAACGTTGTGACCCTTGGCCGTCCTTGTCCGGGTGTTCTGGCAACATTAGTTGTCGTTTGAATTTTTTTCCAAAGCCTTGAGACAACGTTTCTTGTCACTCCAAGCCATCTTGCT
Source organism: Cordylochernes scorpioides (assembly GCA_030710605.1). NCBI lineage: Eukaryota > Metazoa > Arthropoda > Arachnida > Pseudoscorpiones > Chernetidae > Cordylochernes > Cordylochernes scorpioides. The sequence goes on from CP092882.1 coordinate 56,391,731, forward strand.
ACTTCTGCCTGTGATTGGCCTGCTTCCATCCTTCCAATAGCTTGTTATTTTTTTTCTTGTGATAAATGTTGCCTATAAGCCATGAAAACTTTAAAAAACAAAAAAGTTCAATAAAAATCTAGTGGAGCGTAAAATTAGGACGCTTTGAGAAAGACTCAGGCACGTGCTGGAGGCGGAGTCAACGTAGACGGTGGTATTTTGCATATTGGGAACAACTTTATTTGTTTTTCTGTTTTACATACTCTCTTAATTCACGGAAGCTTCTGAATATACCAAAACTTGATATATATCCCTTAATATAACTTTTCTTTTTCTTAAACATGTGTTGTTCCTTTAATTTTGCGCGGACCAGTGAATAACAGAAAATATTTGAGTCGTTTTTGCAGGATGTCTGGAAACGAATTTATTAATGTGTTAAAATTTTAATTTCATAAAGTTGATGGCATATCTTTTAAATGAATGATGCTTGAAATAATAATTTTTATTAAATTTAATCTGTGTGAAGAAAATATATTTTCACTAAAAATTTAAATACTTGTTTAATTTTTGACAATTTCAAATTAGAAGTGATGGTATAATGTTTGGAAGTGATTTATTTATATTAATTGTTAAAATTTTATTTTTATATGAAGTTAATGGCGTATGTTTTAGAAGAACTTTGAGATGTGATTATTGTAAAATTTTTTGAAGCAATCATGATGACTTGGAAGTTTTCTTTATGAAAATATTATTTTGGTGAAATACACTTTATGGTCATTATCTATAGATTTTGATGACATACAGAAAAACTAAGTGCAGATACGGAATCAGCGCCATTTGATTACCAAAAAAGCATTTTAAATGCTCAAACATCAAAAACTTTTTAAAATTTTGTAGACCTGTGTAATCGATACTGAGAAAGAGTTGAATTAAAAAATTAGAAATTTATTATCTTCGAAATTTAAATCGCTGAGAGGATTCCAGCAAACTACAATATCAAGTTTTTTTTTTTTGCTACATGTTTTAATTTGCATTTACCTATTTTCCATATCTCAGATTGTATTTGAAAATCGTTAACCAATTCTTCTACTTTTGACAAAGTGGTGTTTATTAATTTATCATTTGATATTATTAGGTTCTTTCCTGGTATTCAAAAAGGAAAAATACGCGTCGATCAGTTATATTTTTCAATTTATCAAACAATTTAGCCGCTGAATATCTGATTCTGGTAGAGCGCCATCTAGTGAATACTATTGTAACTAAAAACAATTTCGAATTTTTCACATTTTGCCATAAAAAATCCCATTGCGTCCTGAACATAATGGTGTTTACCGCATTGCTCTAGCGCAAATATTTGCGGAGTTATTAAATTTTAAAATTTTGGAAGACTTTTGGATCACCCTGTATATCGGGATTGAGACAATAACTTTGAAAGATAACACTCATGGATAAAACTTAAGGAATTTGTATCTTTTAGCATGTATATCGGGATTAAGACAATAACTCTGAAAGATACACTCATGAACAAAACTTATAGAAGTTGTACCTTTTAGCATGTATATATATCGGGATTCAGACAATAACTCTGAAAGATACACTCACAGAGACAAAACTTAAGGAAGTCGTACCTTTTAGCATGTATATCGGGATTCAGACAATAACTCTGTAAGATACACTAATGGATAAAACTTAAGGAAGTTGTACCTTTTAACATGTATATCGGGATTCAGACAATAACTCTGAAAGATACACTCACAGAGACAAAACTTAAGGAAGTTGTACCTTTTAGCATGTATATCGGGATTCAGACAATAACTCTGAAAGAGAGACTCATGGATAAAACTTAAGGAAGTTGTACCTTTTAACATGTATATCGGGATTCAGACAATAACTCTGAAAGACACAAGTATTTGTTACACAGTTACCTTTATTGAAGACACAAGAGATAACCAAGAGTGAACAAAATTGCCTCTGTCTTCTTTAAAAAAGACAGACAACCAGCGACATTAAAGATTTTCCACTTTCTTAAGTTTTGTCCATGAGTGGATGTCGGTTTTCTAACATCGTCCACAGATTCACTCGCCTGTAGAATAACAGAGATGTCTGAAAGTTTATGTTAATGAACGCAAATAAAAGACACTCTTTACCTTTGTCTTATTCTTCTGAATTTACAGTACCTCGGGGGGCTCAAGGTTATTTTCCCCCAACCTTTACCAATCTTTGTCGTTATATCGTTTAATCTTTTATTGAGAGATTTTATCCTTGAATCAGACCATTATACCGATGCCATATAGCAATGATATGAGAAAACTGAGGAGAGATGTATATTTTATTCAGTGAGCATTTTTGTAAATCTTTAGGAAATGTCTTCGTTTCAACAGGTAGATTGAATTGCAAGAAATGAGGTACAATGAAGGGTTTTATATTTGCAACTTATCAGTGTTACATATTGTTACGTGTAAGGCCTCTAAACGGTTGCAATCTCCGCCAATAGATGGCGCTTTCGCCGGATTCCCTTGCTGGCTGATGTGGGAGTCGCCGACTGCTGTGGTCCCGTTTCCTGGGGAGGTTGGCTGTAAATACGCTTTTGTGTTGGCCCCAGGATGTAGGGTAATGTAAATACACATTGTCTGTTATTTTATTTAGATGTAATGTTTAGTAATAGATGACAATAAAAGTGTGCTTCAAGTCTCCGTGCTGCCTCCTGTCGTTACTACCGCCACTGCCATCGTCACCGGGCTACTGCTGCTACTACTACTCTTCTGGTAAGTCTCTCGTGTCCCCCCACCAGTGGTAAGGCCGAGAGATACTGCCAGAGGAAGGGAGTTTCCACTGCGGAGGTGGAACTCGGACGTCTTTGGGTGGCCTGCGGAGAAAAGCCGCAGGAAAGAGCAACGGGAGCCTAATTAAGGGAAGAAGCGCGTTGTCGCAAAGAACCAGTAGGGTAAACACGCGACAACTGGTGTGAGAAGTGGGATTCTTCCTCGTGGAGGTCACCAGGAGGCTTTTTATTTAAAAGTTTTTTTTTGTTGCTGACAAAGGCCCATTGACGGGAGAGGCCAAGGGATGGCCTCTGAGCAGGACTCGCTGGCCGAGATCGACCGGAGGCTGCAGGAACACCGGGAGAAGTGGGACAATTTAAAGCGCCGAACGGAGGAGGAAAGACTTCAGAGAGAAAAAGAGTTCGAAGAGAGAAGGCGTCGTAGAAGAGAAGAATGGCTTCTGTTAGAAAAGGAAAGCTAAGAGAAATGTCTTCTGTTGGAAAGGGAAAGTGAGGAAAGAAGGCGTCGAAGAAAAGAGGAATGGCTTCTGTTAGAAAAGGAAAGCGAAGAGAAACTTAGAGAAGAGAAACTTCGCAGAAACTTAGAGATGGAGAGGCTGCTGTCTCAAATGAAGGCCCACTGGCAGAATGGGACAGGTACGGCCGAGACAGCTGTGGATGATGACAGCGTGGCCCGGGCAGAGTCCCGAGGACTGGAGGTCGAGCCGGGTCACATGGGGGAATTGCGTGGAGTGAAGGGCCTGATTGAGAGGCCTCCTGGACAGACCCTGAATCTGCTCCACGCGGACCCGCGAATGAAGCGGCCCCAGCGTGAGAAACGGTGCCAGCGAGAGAAGCGGTGCCAGGGAGAAAAACGGCTACGACGAGAGAGGCGGTGCCCTCGGGAGAGGAGGTCCCGGCGAGAGGAGAGGTCCCGGCGAAAGGAGTGGTCCCGGCGAGAGGAATGGTCCCGGTGAGAGAAGCAGTACCGGCGAAAGGAGAGGTCCCGGCGAAAGGAGTGGTCCCGGCGAGAGGAATGGTCCCGGCGAGAGAAGCAGTACCGGCGAGAGGAGAGGTCCCGGCGAAAGGAGTGGTCCCGGCGAGAGGAATGGTCCCGGCGAGAGAAGCAGTACCGGCGAAAGGAGAGGTCCCGGCGAAAGGAGTGGTCCCGGCGAGAGGAATGGTCCCGGCGAGAGAAGCAGTACCGGCGAGAGGAGAGGTCCCGGCGAGAGGAATGGTCCCGGCGAGAGGAGACCCAGCGGGATGAATGGCCCTGGCGAGAGAGGTGGTCTCGGCGAGAAAGGTGGTCCCAGCATAAGAGGCGGTGCCGGCATGAGAAGCGCCTCCGGCACGAAAGGCGGTACCGCTATAAGAAGCGGAGTCGGCATAAGAGGCTGAGTCAGCATGAGAGGTGCCTCCGGCGTGAGAAGCGGGTACCGGCGAAAGGGGCGGCTCCGGCGAGAGGGACGGCTCCGGAGAAAGGGGCGGCTCCGGCGGGAGAGGCGATCCCGGCGAGAAGGACGGCTCCGGCGAGGGGGCGACTCCGGCGAGAGGGGCGGCTCCAGCGAGAAAGATTGGCTCCTGCGAGAAAGGCGATTCCAGCGAGATGGGCAGTTCCAGCAAGAGAAGCGGCACCAGCGAGAAGCGTGACATCGGGGCGACGGAAGCGATGAGGCCGGATCGGGACGATCCGCCTTGAGGGGGAGGCAGTGTTACGTGTAAGGCCTCTAAACGGTTGCAATCTCCGCCAATAGATGGCGCTATCGCCGGATTCCCTTGCTGGCTGATGTGGGAGTCGCCGACTGCTGTGGTCCCGTTTCCTGGGGAGGTTGGATGTAAATACGCTTTTGTGTCGGCCCCAGGATGTAGGGTCATGTAAATACACATTGTCTGTTGTTTTATTTAGATTTAATGTTAGTAATAGATGACAATAAAAGAGTGCTTCAAGTCTCCGTGCCGCCTCCTGTCGTTACTACCGCCACTGCCATCGTCACCGGGCTACTACTGCTGCTGCTACTACTCTTCTGGTAAGTCTCTCGTGTCCCCCCACCAGTGGTAAGGCCGAGAGATACTGCCAGAGGAAGGGAGTTTCCACTGTGGAGGTGGAACTCGGACGTCTTTGGGTGGCCTGCGGAGAAAAGCCGCAGGAAAGAGCAACGGGAGCCTAATTAGGTGAACCACGAAGGGAAGAAGCGCGTTGTCGCAAAGAACCAGTAGGGTAAACACGCGACAATATATACTCATGGACAAAACTTAAGGAAGTTATATCTTTTAGCATTTTTATAGGGATTCAGACAATAACTTATTTAAAATACGTGAGATTACCAAATGTGATCAAAATTACCTCTGCCAAAAAAAAAAAAAAAAAAAAACAGACGACTGCGACATCAAATATGAAACTTTTTAAAGTTTTGCCCATGAGTGTAAATAGCCTTTTCTTTTAGCTAATTTCTTGCAAATTCTATGCATCTGTTGAAGTTCAGATAAGTCCGAAAGCCTGTAATGAGAAGGATTACAAATTAAAGAAACACTTCTTTCAGTATTTTCACTTTTATCATTTTATATTTCACACACGGTTTTGAGAAATTGAAATAATTTTTAACGAGTATGATTCATTTCAAAATAAAATAATTTTTCTATTGTCCTTATTGCAATAAGTGAATTAGAAAATTATTTAATTTGAAAAGAATCATAAGCGTCAAAAATAGTTTCAATTTCACATAACAGATGGCGCGCAAGTGCATCATATGAACACAAGTTTTCACGAACAAATTTGAATGTCCTTCAATTGTTGTGGAAATCAATAAATTCTTTGTTGAAAGCCAGTGTAAATATTTGTATTTATTTTTGTATTTTGATTTGTTTATTTATGTTCTTTTTAAAAATATTCGATTTTTTAAATATATACTAATTATATCTTTGATTTATATTTGTTGGCGGATGTAAATTTAGAAGAATTTTGATGATTTACATTTGTATGTTTAGATAGATTCATTTTTTTATTTTCTTTTTTAATCGGTGTAGATAGTGAGTTGGGAATTAAAAGTATTTTGGTTCAGTCGCTGTGTGGATGTTGCTACGTTTAGATATAGGCTTTCTTTTTGAAGAACACGTGAACCCAATCCCTGGAAAGTTGGGTGGGTATTGCATTGGATCTACGCAGTCGCAACTTTCTTTGTTGATTCTTTTTTCGTCGATAATTCGTCGTTTTTCAATAAATTTTTGATGGAAATGGCACTATAGTGTTGTCCCCATCGATCTGTCTTACATTCAGGATTTCAAGTCCCATCTCTTTCTCTAAAAACGCGGAGCTCGTTCTCCACGCGGCCTAGATAGACATTTATTTATTTTTATTGACACCAACTATCAATTGTGATAAAACTAAACAAGTCAATTAAAATAATATATATATATATATATTGACAAAAATAAAATAATAAATATAATATAAAGGGCAGAAAATTTGTGTGCACGGTCAATGAGGCCCTTCCAGCTATAAAGAGAATTCCTCCATGCTTTGAGAGTGTCTTCATTGATACAGAGGGTGTTCCTTTTTAAAAATAACGATTTTAGTGCTTCATTAAAAGTAATTTACAAATGTTTGTACAACTTATTGTTTTATATATGTAAGTCTTGACGTTTAGCAACAGCCTGTGTATCGATGTTTCCATGAAATAAGACTTCGTTTTAAAATATTTTGATCAAGACCATCTCAACAGTCCTTAACGACTTTCTAGAGATTATCTAACGTTTTCGGTTTTATAGATCTAAGAACAGTTTTCAGCAAGCCAAAAACACAAAAATTCATGAGATCAAGTTTGGGGATTTGTCAGGGATGTTTTTAAAAGGGATGAACGTAATGCCGGTATCATACTTATGTTGAACGTGTTGAACGTGTAGTATGACTCGTGGCTTTATCCTGGTGCAGCCACACGGATCTTGAGTCACTTGGATACAACAACGGGACCTCATTGTCGAATAATGGGTCTAAAACAAGTCTTTGGTAGATTTGCGAATTTATCTTGACATTTGGGTCCACCTTCTTTATTGGAAGCTTCCCATTGTAGCAGAAACCTGCAAAGATCATGAAACCTTTTGAGAAACTTTCCTTACATTGCTTGACCCAGTTCTGAAAGATGTTTATTTGAGAGTTAGCGTAGTAAATGGCACGGAGTTGGTTGCTATAATTGAGGTAAACCCATGCCTCGTCCAGTGTAACAACATTCTTCCATTTTACATCGGCCAGGTACTTTTCATGAAGGTCCCTGCAGCAGGTCTTTCGTTCTTCGATATGGACGGTTTGAGAACATGAACTTTAGCCTTTTTACGTATTTTAAACTGATTTTTTCTTGATATTACGGTTAACGGCAGAAAGTGGTACGTTGGTTATTGTGGAAATGTTCCTTTGAGAAGGTGGATTCTCTCTGACTACCATTTCCTTTCGGTTGGAGTTAAAGGTTTATTCAGACAACCTTTTTTCAAAGGAATTTTTTTGCTTAACCTAATATACATCAAAATTATATTTTCCCTTTATTATTTGATTGGTTGTGAACTTAGTTATAGTAATATTATTTTTTATAATTTTTATTAATTTGGGTAAACGAGTATTTCTCCTCGGAAAGTCTGACAATGTAACCTTTTACAAAATTACTTATAATTACAGGTATTGCGAATATTTACAAATTGTTTTGTTTTTTTCATGAAATGCAAACCAATGTTTGTTCTTTCTAATTAATAAAACCTCACTCGAATCGCGCGCTTCTTCGCGAGATTCAGCGTTTCAAAATCACTATTTTAAAAATGGAATGGAATCTCTTGGAATGGAACACCTTCAGGAATTGTATATTCTAGCCTCCACAGAGGCAGTGATCGAAGGTCCTCTCCCTAATCATTCTTTTTCTAAAATTTCTAAGACTGTATGTCTGGTGTCTGCTGGAGGATGGGAAAGCACTCTAATGAGAGGCCGGAGGCGACTTCAGGTCAAGTACCTGTAACTAGTGACGCTAAAACCACAGGCGGGAACGGACAACACCGCCTTGACAAGAAGGATGTGCGGAGTGGGACAGGGAATGTAAGCCAGACAAAAAGCCGCGTCGGAATCATACCCAGGGAAACAGGAGCGTCGGAATACTATCCATCTCAACCCCGAACAGAGGCAGATCCACGTTGGCTTCCCACCTCTTCAGGAGCCGGGAGATTGGGTCCGCAGCAAATCGCGGCAGGTCCAGCAAGCGACGTGCGGTGCGAGATGTAGGCCGCTGGAAGGATCTGGTCGTACCTCACACGACGATTTTCTCGACCAGATTAAACTCGCGATGATGTACCAGAGAATTTTCCTCGATCAACCGCGTGGAGAAGGGATTCAGAGTACCATTTGGAGGATTGGTGCAGGCCCAATGAAGTACCTTTTTCGCAAGTCTAACCATCCCGTGGGAGCCAAGAGCTCGGGAGGTCGCAGGAAGCAGCAATTGCCCATCACTCGAAGATCTCGGAGAGTCGCCGGAGGTTGAAGACGGTGTTCCTGCAGTAGAATTTTCGCAGCGGACTCGAAACTGTGAAAACTCAACGACACCGCAGTGGGAGACAGACGTCAGAAGTGGGAGAAGAGGTCAGCCATATTCCACTCTCAGCAATCCGGGAGTAATATTTGCGATCACATAGAGCAACCTGAACGCCCTTAAGGCACGAAAGCCGGAGCTGGGTCGAGGAGTATCATTTCTCCTACGGATATATGCCTCGCCAGAGCGTTGCCGGGAAACCACGCAGTGCGGTCAACCTCCCTTCCCACCTCCTCAAACCTTCCTAGTCTTGCCTTTAGTCTTAAGATGGTGGTCCCTTACCTCTCTCGGGCAGGTAGGCCTGAAGATGGTACAAGACCGATGCGAGCATCAGACTATTGACCACCTTCGCTTGCTCAGCAAGAGAGAGACCGCGGAGAAACGGAGACCATCTAGTAATGGCTAACTTAGGTGCTGGCCTTAGACCGAATTTGATTTTTTTCCAAAAATGCACATCGGGATGTCGATCCGCTTCCTTCACTCATCTCACAGGAGTTTCTGGCTTTTGCCAAAGTTGACTTTTATTCCTGACGCACTCCTGAAGTACTCGAAGATATTGATGAGCTCCAACTGCCCATCCTCGCGGATAAGCAGGACGAGGTCGTCGGCTTACCCCAGGGCATTATTCCGGCCGTTCAGTTGCTCCAGGCGAAGCAGGAGGGGACCGTGGAGATAGTTAAGAGTGCGGCGCTTGAAGCGCAGCCGTGTCTCGTATTGTTAAGCAGGTAGAATACAGTACTTCCCTGGCTTTCGATTCTAACGTCGCCTCTGCTCCACCGTAGAGTAAGAGCACCCATTCTAAGAACACCGGCGGCCGAACGCTGGAGAGCAAAAGCGACACCAGGAAACATCGTTGTGACGACCTCGTTCGAGACGCGGGAATTGTTTCGGGACGGTATTCTCCCTGGAACTGCATACCTCTGACTCCCCGGTACGAATTCCCGGGGCGCCCGTAGAGGACTCCGCTAAGGACTTGGTAGTCAGAAAGAGCTCGTAATCCTGAGAAAACTGTACCTCCGTGCAGTTTGGTGATGAGGCACAATAAGACGCGGCGCATGGATGGGGTAGGATGCTGCAGTGCTGAGACTCCTCGAAGACTCAATGGAGGGTAGCCATAAAGCCGCAGATGATCTCGCAAGACAACTTGTCTTATCCGGCCTGCTATTCCTCTCGGCAGACGACCTATGACCTCCTCATCCTCACCGATCTCGTAGTGGTGTAAAGGATCGCTTTGATCTGAATAAATTCTCAAAGTAACGACTCCCAGGAAGTCACTTATATTCAGCGGAGAGTACGAAGTGCGAGCGAAGAGATATTTTAAGCTAGCGAATGAGATAAGAGGATGCCAGCGGGCGACGCTGGCATGGGACGCCGGGAATTCTGCGAGCTGGCCAGCCGGCCTGCGCGCGCACCGGGGGCTGCGCGCGCACTTTTCGAACACCGCCTGATGTCGCCGGCTGTTTACCGCGCGTCGCTACAACCTGCAGCGGTTCCTTCCATTATATAATACTCTAGGCGCTGGTGGAGTAAAAAAACTGTACTCCACCTGCCTCTTATAATTGTATGTAATTTTTGGACACTTATTAAAATATAAATTATTAATTTATAGTTCTCACTGCAGCTCGAACCTTTACCCTAACGCGGTAGAACATGGCGCAGTCGACATTCGGTTAATTATAGCCGTTTTTTAAGTGACAACTCAGTGACAATTAGTAATCAAGATGCCCTCAAGAAGGAATCGCCGACCATCCCAAACCCCTCCAGAGAACCCTGCCTCGCCGACCAGCACCGACATCCTCAGGTCCATGGCCGCACTGTTGCAGCAGATGGCTACTCGGAATCCGACACCGACAGTCCCATTAGGAGCTCCTCCTCACCACGCCACAAAAATCATCCAGCTTCCTAAACTGGCTTCCCCGGAGGAGTTAACGATGTCTTTTTTCCGCGATTGGAAACAACGTTGGAACGACTACGTGGACGCCCAACAAGTAGCCACCTTCCCGCTATCCACACAGCAAGTGACTTTGCGTGCCGCCCTCCATTCCGAATGGACCATCCTTTGGCAATCAGGCCGCCTTCATATTTCTACCACCACCACCCTCGATGAAGCCGTGAATGCTCTCGAGGCCTACCTACGCAAGAAGCGAAACCCCCTCCTTGATCGGCAAGATTTTCATCGTAGGGACCAACAAACCGGAGAATCGGTGGATCGCTACTTCGCAGCCCTTAAAGCTCTTGATGACTCGTGTGCATATGAGCTGGATTTTAAGTGCAGCACATGCGGCGACCCGTGTATTACAATATGCACAAAAAGAGCTTGTGGGAAAACGTTTGCCCTTGCTGGTTATCAACAGCAACTCCGTATCCGTGACAGGTTAATATGTGGCCTGTTTGATAAAGACCTCCAACGAAAAGTACTGGCGGAGCAGTACAATTCCGACCTCTCCCTGGGCCGAGTCCTCTCAATTTGCATCGCACATGAGAGTGCTACCGCCGTGGGCGCGACTCTTTCACCCTCCCCAACCACCTCCCCCGAAGCCTTCATTGCAACCAGACGTGCACCATCAACCTACAAGCATCAACAAGCCAGCTCGTCTGAAACCTCACCTAAGGCCAACCGTTTCTTTCAGAAACCCTATGATCCTAACGACCCCTGCTCCGGATGTGGGGCGAACCCAAGACACCGCCGTGACCAGTGCCCAGCAAAAGACATAGAGTGTAACAAATGCGGCATCACCGGGCATTACGGAAGGGTTTGCCGACAACTGAAACGGAAACCCACAACCAAACCTAATATCCCGCCACCCGCAACCAGAAACAATCAGTCCCAACCAGGACCCTCAAACACAGTTGTTGCAGCTGGAGTACGCAACGAACTCATAACCATTACGACCGATATCAACCATAAGTTACACCAAATCCGTTGGCTGGCGGACCCGGGGTCAGATCTGGATCTAATCCCAGAATCAGAATTCCTGTTACTGGATGAGCAGACCCGATCAGCACTCAACCCGAAGAACGTCCCTTGCGTAGGAGCCAACGGCATCAGCTTAAGTCCTTGTGGATCGTTCGTCGCGGCACTGCATCTCAACGGGAAAACATACAGTACTACCGTTGGAGTCTGCAAGCACCTGAACGCCCCTCTCTTGAGCAAGAGCGGATGCAAAGCCTTAGGACTTCTGCCGGATAACTGGCCCCATTCAATGATCGTCAATGCCATAACCAACGGACAAGTTCTAACGTTCCCGCCGACCCCGGTGAGAGCCAATGAGATCGATAAGCAGTCTATCCTTACCCATTATGCTAGAGCGTTCGACGACACAGTGTTAAAACACATGCAAGGACCCCCCATGTCTATCGAACTAGTTAAAGATGCCGTTCCTTGCAAACGCTACCGGGCATACAACGTTCCCTTTCACTGGAGAGACCCCGTCAAAACTCAACTCGTTACCATGTTGGCGAAAGGGATAATCGAACAGGTACCCGTCGGCGAAGCCATCGATTGGTGCCATCCTATGGTAGTCGTCCCGAAAAAAGGCTCATCACAAGTCACTATACCAAATGATCTCGCCGGTGCCATCATTGGGAAAGGTGGTCAACGCATCAGGAAGATCCGGCGCGAGTCTGGTGCGGGGATCACCATAGATGAGTCTCAACCTGGTAGCAACGAACGGGTCATCACCATCTCTGGCACGCCCCAGCAGATCCAGATGGCCCAGTACCTCTTGCAGCAAAATGTAAGAGAACATTCCTTCCGGAAGCGATACAATCGCAACGCCAAGCCACTCTCACATTTGGAAGTGGGAGCAATAGTCCTTGTCCAGGATCACCGCACAAAACATTGGACCCTCCTTGCTGAGGTTCTCGAACAACTTCCACGCGGTCGCAGCTACCTCATCCGGACCGACGCCGGACGCCTTCTTCGCCGTAATCGCAGATTCTTACGACCTTTCGTGCCTCCACCGTACACCACCCCACCCAACTCAGCTCAACATCAGCAGACCTTATCCCCTCGAACCCGAGAACCGAACCCGCGTTATACCAACTACGTTGGATCGGTCCCAAGTCCCAATCTCCAGGGGGGGCATGAGATAAGAGGATGCCAGCGGGCGACGCTGGCATGGGACGCCGGGAATTCTGCGTGCTGGCCAGCCGGCCTGCGCGCGCACCGGGGGCTGCGCGCGCACTTTTCGAACACCGCCTGATGTCGCCGGCTGTTTACCGCGCGTCGCTACAACCTGCAGCGGTTCCTTCCATTATATAATACTCTAGGCGCTGGTGGAGTAAAAACTGTACTCCACCTGCCTCTTATAATTGTATGTAATTTTTGGACACTTATTAAAATATAAATTATTAATTTATAGTTCTCACTGCAGCTCGAACCTTTACCCTAACGCGGTAGAACAGCGAAAGCCATATCTCTCATCGCTTGTCCTTCGATGATATGACCCGCGCTGTCGTCGATGCCAGTCGCGGAGGTACTTCTGGGACGGAAGTGGAGCGCACGTCCGAGATCAGACAGTGATGGATAATCTGCCCTGATCGATGCGTTCTCGAGGCTTGATCGGACAAACAGTCTAGCTCGAGTGACGTAATCCTCCCTGTGCGGGTCCTGGAAGGACTTTATGGACGAGGCTAGAGTACCCTTGATCTTACCTCAGTTTCTTCAAATTTCTTAAACTAGCGTGTCCTCGACGTTCGTTCCCAAAGGCTTCATCAAAAATTGTTTTCATTCTTGAGATGACCAGACTGAAACGAAGCATGCTGTCGATGCATGGTAATCGAGGCTCAAAGGCGTCGCCAATTTGTAGGAGGACCGCACGGTGGTCCGAGTTTTTTATAGTAGAGGTTATAATAATGGTAACACGGTTAAATAGGCTCGATGGTATCAGCATTCTGCCCAAACTACTTGCATCTAACCAGTTTCCACAATTGTAGATCTTCGTAGTAAGTGCGCGGCGTCGAAGATATCTGCGGCGTCTACTAGGTTTGCCCGATCCAGAAGCTCCCCAAGGGCTTCGTCGGAACATAACTCAAAGTTACTGGTAGACTCTTCGGCGATGTTTAGGTCACCGAGAACCTATGCGCTATCGTTAATGATAGTAGCCGTGATGACCTGCAACTGCTGGAGCCGATGGTGAGGAGCAAGAGATAGGTAGCAGTCGAAGAACGTCGATCGTAGATCCCGGATAGTGACTTGAAGGCGGTGATCTTTCCCGGTTATAGAACCTGTTGTCCAAGGACATTAACATCTGGCGCGAAGATGCAGGTGAAGCAGGATCCCCTGGCGACAGCTGCTGGCTTGATTGTTGAAGAGTTCCAAGGCAGGGATCTTCGGCGCTGTTCAGAGTCTTAACACTCGTTTCCTGTACAAAGACGATATCCAATGCATGCTGTTCAAGCAGCGCACCTCAATGTTCTTGTGCCGAGCGGCAATGCCGCAAACATTAATCGACGCAAGGCGATAGCTCTTGCGAGCGCTTTGTTCTTGTTCTGATGTTAGCGAGCCTTTTTATAAAGGGTTGGTTTGAAACAATCAAATCTCTTAATTAATTATTCATTCAATATATATATGAGCTTTTACACGAGCTGCCTTAGCTTATAAAGGAGGTGATGGCCTTCTTTATCTCTTCTTCCTTCATTCTTAAAAGTTCAACCTCTCCGAAGAGGGAGCTTGGCAGGTGCTCGAGGAGAGTATCTAGCTGCTTTTGAGCCATTGATCCTGTCTTTTGCGTCAAGGTCCTGGATCTATTCTTGCTGTTGGAACAGCTGGAGTTTCCGTCTTTTTTTTCAATTGGGTCTGTATGGCTTGATGTTTCTAGAGCACTGATAATAGTTACAGCCTCAGGAATTACGGCGTCTTGGACTTAAGGTATGTAAAACGTCTGTGCCAGGGAATCCTTTGGCGCAAAGTGTCTGAATGCTACAGGTGATGATGTTATGCTGCAGTGATATCAAGAACAGACGCCGTTCCTTTAAAAGTGCTCTTTTGGCTTGAGGGCTGGGAAGTGCTTGCCGTCCTGATAATCTGGGCACGCTTCATCCCCTTGTGACCTATTCGGTAGCATTTGGAGTAGCGAATTCCGTACTTCAAATAGACCAAGGCAGAGTCACCCTTAGCAAGCGCCCTGATATTTTTTGAAAGGTCCGTGATTTTCTTTCAATCAATCATAAGGATGAATGCCGTTTTCTTCAGGTCCATCTAGGTATAGCCCCCGGAAGAGTTAACATCAGGAGTGAGGGGGTGAAACACCTATTAGTAAGGTTCTAAGGTCTGGATGATGTCCGGGTCTAGGATGAAGTATGGCATTCCACTGATGGTGATTTTATTTTTCGGTTTTCATTTGATATGAAAGGGCTAGAGAAGAGTTCCGTTTATCAACAGACCATCTTCGGTTACTGTTTCCGCCTTCTCAGGCAGCTCCAGGCCAACCAAGACCTGCCCGGAATTCTTTCCAAGCTGCATTACGCAGCTTTTACCTAATTTGTTCTCTAGGACCTTGTTAGAGACCAACGGAATTAACTCCAGAGACAAAACTTATACAGCATCCGGATCCAGCTGCAGGTTTCCTCAGGCTTGTTCGATATTTCTTGGTAGCCTTAAATTTCTCGATTTTGTCTTAAAGCTGTAATGTCGCAGCCTTTAGTGATGTTGGCTTGGCGTGATGGACCAGGAAGAAGTCGGCGTTCCTTCGTCGAAGAAAGCGAATACTTCCTTTGCTCGAAGTTGGCCTAGTTGTCGTCCATAATTTCAGCCCAAACCCAGATTTTCTTGACTTTCAGGATTCTTGAATTTGGATTTCTGCCATTTGTTAAGGCCCAATTAATATATTCATCAATTGTTATAGAATCTCTAAAATTCTTTTATCTTTAATTTTACACCGTCGATGATTCTATGATTTTTTCAGATATTTAAATTGGATAAACACCATCGTGTTTTGCTTATTATCTTGACTCCTATAATTTTTCACCCGAAGGAAATAAAGCATCGAACGCTGATAAGTTATCAAATAGAGCTTTACCTAAACAATACTTTTTTGAGAGCTATTTACAATATCATATTGTAATATAATGTAATATTTACTTTTTTTATGTTAAAGTTCTAGAAACCTGGACAATACCCATCTAGTGGTTCCAGACAGTTAACTAACCTATCTTCAAAAACGTTTATTCGAATAAACCCTGAAATTATAGGAGAAATTTCTATGATAAGTAATACCTCAAAACACAATACGTCAATAATAAACACTTTAATACGCCAATGTTTCTTTTACAAATAAATCAAACTTCTACTGTCCTCAGTAGCATAGAAAAGCAGAATGATACAATACAGTATTAGAGCTATGGTGGATTAAATTGGAGAAACCGCTGGGAGGTTTAACCACTAATGAACCAAGCCTTCCCAATATATATTTTTTTCATTGCAGTAAGGACAGTAGAAGTTTGATTTATTTATGAAAGAAATAATCGCGTCTTAATGTCTTCATTCGTTATATATAGATGGCGCGTTTTTGCTTTGTATTAATAAACACTTTATCAAATAAGTAGGCTCCAAAATGGATGGATTAGTGATGAACTCAGTTTTTTTTTTTTTTCAGGAAAGTATACTATTACCTTGATTCTTTTCTTTTATGACTCCTATCCAATTGACACGGAATCGTAAAAAGATAAAGTTGTATGTATTTTTATTGATCTAAGAAATATCTTCGATTTTGTTGGTCTCGAGGACCACGCCATCACCTCAGCGGCGAAGTACGCGATCTACGTATTCTTCGTAGACCACGAAATGCGTGGTGTCGCTGGAGACCCACTGTAGATTCTCCACCAAACTCTGCAGCGCTGGCAGAGGCGCCATGTTCATTGTACATAGTGTATATAATCCATATTATCTTTTTTTTTTAAATAGTGCAGACTGTGCACTTTGCATGTATTGACAAGATGTCAATAAAATTATTTTAATTGTCAATTGTCTTCGATTTTGTTCCATGATCTCTCTTATGGCGCAAACTAGCCGTTATCGGATTAAGTTAGCCCCTTTATCAATCTTGTTCAAAATTTCAATATACAAATGACAGTTGTGTGAATGGCCGGCTGGCTCACAGAATCTATCAAGATATAAGCAGTAGTGTTACAACCTCTTTCACCTTTGTACTTATTTATCCTTAAAAAATAGATACTTCGGCCAGTTAAAGTTTTATTTTCTCAACGTTTCAACAAAAATCTTTTGGCTTCGTCGGGAGAAATAAAAATAAAGCATTTGGCAAGGCGTTAAAAAATAATTAGAACAATTTTTAACGTCTTGCCATATGATTTATTTTTATTTTTCCTGACGAAGACAAGAGAATTTTGTTGAAACGTTAAGAAAATAAAACTTTAACTAGGTGAATTGTCTATTTTTAAAGAAATATGAATATCGGACAGGCAACTTCTATCTTCAAAATATTTATCCTTGTTTTAAATTGTCTGATCTTTATGTTTGGTTATCTTGGTTTATCTAGGATTTATTTGCCGAACTTCGGAACTGTACATCTGCCTCTTTACCCAGATGATTCTGTAATTCTGGGAGAATCAAAGATTAAGCTGAAAGAAAAATGTATTTACTCTAAAAATACTTTGAAAACAACTGTCTTACTTTGAATCAAAATAAATTTAAATTAATAATTTTTTGAAATTGAGGTTGCTTGGCTCGCTCTGACAATAGGTTAGAGAAAATCATCCCCTGTCCATCTAAACTAAGTATAAAAATAAAACGACATTCAACAAGTTTACCGCAAATGTTTATTTTTTTCAGAACGAAAAATCTTAATTTTTTAATTAATTAAGGAGTAAATAACAACTATTCCTATCCTTAGGGATGAAGTATGAAAGGATGAATTGTGAAGAATAATGATGAACGGAAGAATAAAAGTGTCCAGGGATGGGAATTTTTATTTTTCTGTTCATCATTACCCTTCACAATTAATTCTTTCATACTTCTTCCCTAAAGATAGAAATAGTCGTTATTTCTCCTTAGATAATTAAAATTACGATTTTTCGTTCTGTAAAAAGAAATATTTGAGGTAAACTTGTTAAATATCGTTCTATAATCATAGCCGCATTATATTGTATTATAAGTATTTATATTTGGGTGACTCATCAATTTTATCTAACTTAATTAGTCATGTGAAAAAATAGCACAAATGTGATATTGTACTGTGATAAGGTGCATAAATTATGAAAAAGGCATCTCCTTATCGTGCAACTGAAAGTTGTTGATGGCTTGCGCCATCTATCGGAATAAATATCAACTATTCTTGTTAATTTTTAATTATTCCAGAATTGGCCTAATACCCATTCTTGATTAATAAATAAAAGATAACCATGACTAAAACTACCCGTTTAATGATTTTTCAGGATGCCTTAATGACCAGTTTTTTGGTCGTTGAGGTACAGCTTGCACCACGCTGATGAGGGCCAACAGCCCGAAACGCGTCCGTGGTTAGCTTTTCTTAATTAATCAAGAATAGGTATTTGGCCAATTCTGGAAAAATTAAAAATCAACGAGAATAGTTGATATTTATTCCGATAAATGGCGCAAGCCCCATCAGCAACTTTAAGTTGCACGATAAGGAGATGCCTTTTTCATAATTAATTAGTCATTTTTCTCAATATTTTACAAATGAATCACTAGATACTAAATATAAATTCGGCTTGGAACATAATGACTAGATCACATCTGTCATGAAATTTTGCATCGATGATACAATCTACATTTCTGTATGTGGCACCAAGTTTGGCCAATAACCAACAGTCAAACAACTCAGGATATTTTCCATCGACGTCTCTTAAACCTACCTAAGTTCACATCAGGTTTTTTACTGATAATGGAATGTGGATGAATGTCTATTGAGGTTACTGTAGTCAAATTAACTTTGAAATATTGGCTTCATATTTTAAAAATAGATAACTCTATATATAGCCGTATATTTGTTTGTCTAACATTTGTAAAACTTAATTAAGAACAGAGTAGGAAAGAGCGAAAACAAAGAAAACAATAACGAAACGATAGTAAATCATGATAGAACACTTCCTAGCCTAGTGGACATGGCATCTGCCCGGTAAGCGGAACACTGTGGGTTCGATTCCCATCCCTGGACACTTTATTTTTCGGTTTATCATTACTCTTCACATTTCATCCTTTCATACTTATCCCTAAGGTTGGAAATAGTCGTTATTTCTCCTTGAAATAAATTTCGATTTTTCGTTCAAAAGAAACACATGCGGGATAATTTTCAAATGTCGTTCTACAACACTTCATCTGCTTCAAAATAAAGAAGCAATTAATGTAATAATGATATTACTAAATACGTCATATACAACCTATGGAAAAATGTTGATTTTAATAATGAATATGATGAAGAAAAAGAGCTCGACTTAAATTTGGCGACTCAAATATAATCTACGAGTATAACTCTGTATACATTCTCTCTGGTATACTTATTATCATTTTATGTAAATAATTATACAATGTGTGTAAGGTCAAATGAATAATTTAAAAGAATTATTATTATTATATTACTTTATTCATTTATTTTTACTTAATTTATTATAATTTTTTTATTATATATTTTTATTTCCAAGATCATAGTCTTTGACGAGTTTAATGTTTGTTTTTTTGACTCGCGCTTTAGATGTTGTACTAAATTCGAAAAATCACGTGAGAACGCCCTTGCAAACCTCAGAACAATTTTTAACGCCTTGCCAAATGCTTTATTTTTATTTACTTCTCCTGACGAAGACAAAATATATTTGTCGAAACGTTGAGAAAATAAAAAACTCCAACTGGCCGAAGTGTCTATTTTTCATATAAATAAAAAAGAAGGTATCACATGTTAGGGAAGCAGTTAAATGAAGCGGCAGCTAAAAGCGTTAATTTTAAATAGTGAAAAACTCTCGAGTGACACTCTGTAATTTCTATTTTTGAATATAGATGGCGCGTTTTTGTCTTTAAGACAGTATAGATGCAGTGCAAAGAATTTCAATCCCAAAGCTGCAAGAAAGTCAGACTAATGAGAGTTAATGACGTTTGGTAATGAGGAAGCGGACAATTACACGAGGCGCCTTGCCTCAAATTAATTGCTCTACGGAAATGGAGGAAGGGGGATGACAGATGTAAGAATTCAGAGAAATCAAACAAGGTACATCACCACGTGTGAGCTGGAAAGATGAGTCTATAGTGGGTATTCTTGTGAATCAGCACCAGACATGATCAGTTGTTGTTGTTGTTATCGTTTCCAATGAAGAACCTCAGATGTCTCCATGCATCTCTATCACAGCCGCAGCAAAGTCCACTATCTTGGGTGTATATGCTGTATTGTTGTTGTTGTCGTGTCCAATGAAGAGCCTCAGAAGTCCCCATTCATCTCTATCACAACAGCAGCAATGTCCACTATCTTTGTGTGTATACTGTATTGTTATTGTTGTCGTGTCCAATGAAGAGCCTCAGATGTCTCCATGCATCTCTATCACAGCAGCAGCAATGTCCACTATTTTTGTGTGTATATTGTATTGTTATTGTTGTCGTGTCCAATGAAGAGCCTCAGATGTCTCCATGCATCTCTATCACAGCAGCAGCAATGTCCACTATTTTTGTGTGTATATTGTATTGTTATTGTTGTCGTGTCCAATTAAGAGCCTCAGATGTCTCCATGCATCTCTATCACAGCAGCAGCAATGTCCACTATTTTTGTGTGTATATTGTATTGTTATTGTTGTCGTGTCCAATGAAGAGCCTCAGATGTCTACATGCATCTCTATCACAGCAGCAGCAATGTCCACTATTTTTGTGTGTATATTGTATTGTTATTGTTGTCGTGTCCAATGAAGAGCCTCAGATGTCTCCATGCATCTCTATCACAGCAGCAGCAATGTCCACTATCTTGGGTATGTAAAGCTGCTGCTTTGGGTCCATGTCAAATTTTTGCAAGCCTGCGGCCATTGCTGGGCATGAGAATATGTAGGTAGGTGTTAGTTCCACACCAGGACAGTTGCTCTTCATTGGAAAATGGGTGCCGTTGCCCCGTTATGCACCTTGGAAACGAATCAGAATTTGGTCGAATATTCCAAGGGTCCAGGGGTGACCGCAGGGAGGACATGATCAGTGAAATCTATTTCAGATTGTCTTATATATTGTTACACCGTCCTGGGGTTTTGGCTTCATGTCAGTATTCGATGGTTCCATATCAATAAGTAAGACCAGAACGAGGTGTGTGTAATCATAAAACAAATTTATTTCAACACAAGGAAAGTATTTATCTCTATTCATGATGAAATTGTGAAAAACTTTTAAAATTACAACTCAAAAGAAACTCATTGTGAGGAAATAATTTGTAATACTAAAAGGAAAGTATTTATTCAATTTTCCATATGGCTCAAAACCACCGAGAAATATCTACACGCTATTTACAAATAAAATGCTGACTTAGCATCAGGATGATGACGTGATGTTGATGATGATTTTGCCGAGTAAACAGATTATTTATTCTGTGACAATATATATATTCAATTAACATTATACGTTCAATTCGATATCAAATTATTCTGAGGCTTTCTTTAAAAAATCATTATAAAACCCATATATATAGTAAGAGATAGCATAGAAAAAGATAAAATGATTCAAATTAGCTTTGAAGAGCTTTGAGAATCAGCTTTGAGATTGCTTTAGTTGTATGAAAACATAGCGGTTAAAACTTAAGATATCTGAACTATGTCGTTTTTTTATTTGATATTGACGAATAGTTAATTTTAAAATGGAAAGCATAGTTTTGGTTTTTAAAGGTTAATGTTGTCTCAGATAAATTTTAAAAGTTGACCCCAGTTTATTTATTTGAAAAAAAAAAGCATCAATATTTAGTTGAACTTATAACTGAGAGAATGTTTCTCTTTGTTGTTACAAAGTACCGGTCAGCCGATGGTGGTTTCAGGTGGAAGGTAGTGCCGAAAGTCTTAACATGGGATGGAATAGTAACAAAATATAACAAACAATATAGGAAGTAAATAAACATAATAAAAAGGGACTTCGCATATATTCAATCCTTGGTTCTAAAAAATAGTATGGAAATTATTTCAACAGAAAAGAATCAACCTCACGATAAGTCCCAGAAAAATAAAGAAACGGAAGCCATGGATAGATTGATGGAACGATGTAGGGAGCTGGCGTGTGGAGACGAGAAACACCGGACATGGAGCACAGGAATACGACGACCATAGAAGAGATCCAGGAGAACGACCTAGAGCAGATGACAGGAAACCTGACAGACAAGAATGGATCAAGGACAGGGGACCATTTTATCGAGGAGCCACCAGTCATAGAAAGACTGCTGCAGAGCTGCAGGACATCAGGGGACCATATCTGTGAGGGCCACAGCACTGACCAGGAGTCAAAAGATAGCAAATGTAAATATCTTTGTTTACTTTACAGTTATTATTTATTGAAGTTGTAAATAAAAATTTGTAAATAGACTGACCATTCGTTACACTTTTTAGAGAAAAACTTGTAACCTTTTTGAAAAATAAAGTTATTATTATTGTTGTTGTTGTTATCCACTTTACGTAAATGAATATATTCAAAATAAAATCTTTCAGGTGATCACAAAGAGTAAACTTTAGAAGGTATGATCGAAAATTTCTGAACATGAGAGTGCAGGAATAACACTCACGTGCCAAGTACAAAAAAGTGATACATAGAGTAATTAGTGTTAAAAAGTGTTATATTTCTCTACAATATAAATAGTGTTATATTGCGTAGATATTCTTAGAGCTATAATTTTTATCCAACTTTTCCTTATTGTTGGACCCAATTTTTATATCTATCATATGTATTAGGTATCATAATGTATTGGAGCCTCCTAGAGGCTCAGAAGTCTCTTCTCGGTGAAAGCCAAATATCAGGAACCGGCGGGGTTAGCCACGGCTGCGGACCAGCAGAGAGTATATGAAAGCAATTTTCAGCAATTCTGAATTTTATCCTGGGGGCAGCACTGGTTTATATTTTTGCACAATGTTTTTAAAACCAAAATTTAATAAGTGTTTAAGTGCTATAATTACTACCATTTATATAGACCAGCAGAGAGTAGCCGTTGGCGGCGCCGCGCAGTGAGGCCAGGACCCTCTTCAGTCAGGCGAGATGAAGCTGGCCCGCGGTGTTTAGCAGGTCGACAAAACTCTCGGAGATTGGGCGAGCCAGGATGCCCCCTGGAAGCCACGAGACTCAGCTCGTACCCCACACGAAGCGCGCCGGCAGCTGGTCGATGGTGGTTTCAGGTGGAAGGTAGCCGTGGATGTGGTACATGATGGATCCCAGGACCAAGCAGTTGGCCGGCCGGCACGACCCACAAGCGACAGACCGCGGGTGAAGGGTGACCACCTCGCGATGGCTCGCTCCGGCAGCCCCATCAGGTGGGAGGCCTGGGAGGCGACGATGTTCCCGGCAGTAATCGTGCAGCCCAGAAGAGTCAGCGACTCGGACATTCAGGAGATTCCCACAGATAAATCTTACTAGTGCTTCCAGGAACCGCACCAGAGCCCGCAGCTCTGGCTGAAGTTGATAGCCATTTCGGAGGCCATGCGGAACTCTTCGAAGATCAGGGGCACGAGATCAAACTGAGCATCATTCCTATGAAGAGTACGATGTCATCCGTAAAGGCGACCACGTATCCGAGGCCCAGATCCTCTCAAGGTGGCGTAGCAGAGGCCCAAATCGATGCTGAAGAGAGCGACGCTGAGGCGGGAGCCCTGCTTCACCCCGTTGAGAAGCGGAAAGGCCCTGGTGTTGGCATCTCCGACCCAAATGGTGGCGTCTGCTTATCCCTAGAGGATAGCAAGCCCACCAAGGAAGACAGACGGCAAGACTTTGAAGACTTTGTCAGACCTTGTTCAATGTTCCAGGAGGATTACCGGCGTACGTCTAACATTCGGGCACGAGGTCTGGCAAATGACGACGCAGGCAAGCCATGAGCACGCCGCTGAGGATTCTGTAGTAGGTCGTTGGGATCTGATTGGCCGGAGTGCTGTAGACCTGGACCACCGTGCGGCTTCAGCATCAAGACGACTTTGCTGCGTCTCGAAGATAGAGTCAAAGCCCCGACTTGCCAAAGAACATCTAAGAAATATTTAAAGGATTTGACCATCTCGCTGGGTAATTAATCTCATACCGAGGCACGGCCGTTTGGCAGGCGGTAGATGGCTGTTGTAATTTGGTCGTGGAAGATTTCGGGAAGAAATATCTGGTCCCACTCGTAGAACTCCAAGGGGGTAACTTCAAAGAGGATTAGAGCAATCGCTTCAGCCGATCTAGGAGCTTGGGCGAAACGACTGTTCAATCCTTCCATAATGAAACGTCTAAGCTGGCCCCAGGAGATGGCATTGCCATCGTCGTCAGTGTAGGTCGAAGGAGGGCGACTTCTGGCTCAGAGAGAATGCCCGAGGTCCGACAGGGAAGGAAAGTCGAAGTGGGCAGTGCCGTCCTCCAGTCTTCACCTCAGGAAGAGGCTTGCTCTCTCAATGTATCCACCGCCGGACTCGGCGACAGCAGGCGCGAGTGACCTATCTCCATAACCATTTCTGCCTTGATCCTGATCCATTGTTTCCATAACATCGGGATTGAAAGATTTGCTTGGTCTTCCGATATTTCATCGATGAACGTTTCGATTCGATCGACAAACAGGTCTGACCATAGCATCTTGCCGATGCAGGGGAATCTTGTAGGAGCTGGGTCTCCCACTTAGACCAGGACAGCACGTTGGTCCGAGAAGGCATAGTCTATAGTTTGGTATTGGGTAACGTGGTCGCAGAATTATGATGGAAGTAGGATTCAACCTCTACGAACTCCGTGAAACCACTATAGCATTCACTGCTTCAGCTCTTCCTTCTCCCATTTGAAGTTTCTTCCTTTGTACTGGCTTACTTCAAGTACGCGACGACTACCTCTCTACCCATAGAGTTGAATCCCACATCACTGCCATGGTTCTTTCTATCTCTCTTAAGGTAACCTGGATTTCTGGAGCGTACTAAAGTCACCAACTATCCGGGTCACCGCCATGACTATCACCTAATGTCACATAGTGTAAATATAGTTTTCAATCACAACTAGGAAATCATTGATAACTTCAAAATAAGTTTTATTTACATATTTCAATATATCACAATATTTACATATTTGAAGAAAAAGAATATTTCACATAAACTATAATGTAAATTTAATAGCCAGATAAATAGTGATGATAAAAAACGTCTATTAAATAATCTCATTTCAATTATTCAAATAAAACATCTCAAATATAAAAGCTATATAGAGAAATTCATCGGATTAAGTATATTGTGCATAACATTGCCATCTGGAGTAATCCAGGTTTGTTAATTATATCAAACGATCGTTGTCGCGATATCTCCATTGAATATCTACCAATCAGAAATCAGAGAACTAAAAATAATTTGATGAAGACTAAAATTTCAACATTTTTTATATATTATTTTTTCTGAACTTTCTTAAGATTAAAAATGTGATAACTAGCGATCAACGATCAATAGCTTCCCCTATTTTTAATAACTAAAGAAATTACAATAGGAAGAATTGCCGAATATCATTTCTAAGAAGAAAGCTGACAGCGAAAAGTTTCTTGGATAAAAAAGCAAAATCTTGGCGATCATTCGGACAATAATGTCCTTAAACAGACTGGATACAAATACAAGACATATAATAGAGCATACAAGACATTGTATTCGAGCAAGCAAGAGCATATAAGACATTGTATTCATGTCCAATCAGTTGAAGAACGCTATTGTCTGAAAGATCGCCAAGCTTTTACTTTTTTTATCAAAGAACTTCTTATAAAAGCTGGTGGCGCTCTTCTTAGAAACTAAAGAAATATTTTTAGAATCCTTTGATGAAATATTTTACCGATGGTTACTTTGCTAGGGACTTTAGAAGTTGTTGGTTTTCCGAATAAATCGAGCTCTGGAAAAAAAAAAAAAAAGAATGTAAGGAAGGCATTTTCCTATATGCCTACTTGAAGGATTATAATCATTTTATAAGCTTTGTTAGATATATTTGCATCATAGTTCTGTCTGTAATCTCCCTAAATAAATCAGAAGATAAACCTTTCATAATATCCAATATGCGATTGCCTCTCTGAAAGATAGGTCATTATAGATATTTGAGACTATCTTTGTTGGTATTTTTATGCTGATTGGGAGAAAGTATCTGCTTTAGATATTTGAAAAAGAAACTTTTTTAAAATTCGTTATCCTATTATCTCATCCTGTTTAGCTATTCAACTAAATGCTAGATGATGTTATCTTTGAAATAAAGTAATTTGAGTTAAGAGAGAAGAGAAGAATGTCTAATGGCATCCGCAGGACTTAACGACCATGTTCTTGTACTTCTTGAGAATGACGTTGGAGTTATCGTCAAAGTAGAGGACGGTGATGGGTAACAGCTGGGTAGGGGCGCAGCACGGTTTGGGCACGGCACCTGGCTCCAACAGATGCACGAGTGTCTGCACGATGGCGTGGTTGGTAGCATTCATCTGGGCGTGCAGAGGGAAGGAGCATTCGCCGTGGCAGTAATACGCTCCGTAGCCGTCAGGGGCGATGATCCAGTCCTGCAGATAACAGCCGTTGGGTTAGTTAGGAAGATACATAAGGTTATAATGTAGACCTATAGCTTTGATACACCTGAATTATCTCAAATCTACATGAAAAACAATTACAAGGGGTGTCCCATAAGTTTTACCACATGCACCCTATTCACCAGATCTAGCTCCGTCTGACTTCCACCTATTTCCCCATTTGAAAAAATCACTTTCAGGAATTCATTTTAGGTCAGATGAAGAGGTCATTGATGCTGTAACCTCATTTTTTGAGTCACTTGAAACATCGTTCTTTTTGGAGGGCATAAAAGCATTAGAACATCGCTGGAAAAAGTTTATAGACCTTAAAGGGGATTATGTTGAAAAATAAATCACAATCATTTTATTAGTCATTTTCTTTATATGTCGGGCCACCGATATGGGCCACTAATAAGTTAAACATAAGAGTATAAAGAGTTTGCCATATAGCTTGAGATAACTGGCGTGTAGGCTTCTCATAAAGGGAATGGTACACGCGGAAGAAATAAATTGTTGCATAGCGTCAGAACTGTAGATGTGAATTGATGTTGATCTCTTGGACGACGACTCTGCTCTCACATCAGCCTGATGACTAGAGAGAATTTCTTAAATTTTGACCATTTACATAACCTATGTATAGTATACTTTTTTTAAAAGATCAAGAAAATATTATAAGACTATTTTATATACGCGACACATTATTAGAAATATTATTTTTTCAGGGTAAATATTTATTTTTCACATAAAACATAGAATATCTTAGAATCGGCCTATTCTAAATTTGGTAATAATTTGATAAATAGTTTTTTATTTGCTGTTCTGTTTTAGAGACCCTTATATATCTTAATAATTAAGACACAATGATAAGCTTTCTATTCGCTATAGAAAAAACACAAGTCGGGGAGAAAAAAAGCTCTCCTCGACTTGTGTGCTTCATCTTCTATGTCTTACAAGGTTGTCCCAAAAGTTCGTAAACACTTGCAAAAAACAAAATACCAATATTATTCACCGTTATGTATAATGTCTTTGTATTATGTATAAAGTAATTGTATCATTATGTATTCGCCGTAATAATATTATTCGTCATGTAATAAGAAAAATACGAACTTAAGGAACAAACTTATAATGTTTGTCCATATCTTACTGTTAAGTGATGAGAGATATTGAGGTATCGTTTAGAAAATAGAGCAATCCATAAATAAATCTTTAAATAAAAAGGCATATATTGGATCAAAATATCATTTATTTTACCAATATTTCAGTTGGCTGAACGCCAACCTTTATTAAGGTATTATAACATTTCTCAATGTGTCTAATACCTTGATTATCCCTTGATTATAATATCTTGATAAAGGTTGGCGTTCAGCCAACTGAAATATTGGTAAAATAAATGATATTTTGATCCAATATATGTCTTTTTATTTAAATATTTAGGTATATATTTGGATAAATATAGATAAACACATCTCCAGAAATCTGTTGCATTATTTAATCCACGAGATTCACATCTATTGTATTGATTCTAAAACGTATATCTTACACGGAGTCGTACTTACTTGCCAGCCGAGGTCCTTGAAGCTGACGTACAGTGTCCATCGTTGACAGGTCCTCTTAGACGAAGGGTAGTATTCATAGTTTCCTGTACAATACCACACAGTCAGTAAGTTGTCATACTTGCTTCCTTCTATGGGTGTGTAGTGACACACACATATACATATATTGAATATAAGCAAAAAATATTTTAAAACTTAATTCTATTGACGTTATGTGGCGCTGAGTTTGTTGTTGACACACTTTAAATTGTTATAATACCTTGATAAAGGTTGGCGTTCAGCCAACTAAAATATTGGTAAAATAAATGATATGTTGATCCAATATATGCCCTTCTATTTAAATATTTATTTATGGATTGCTCTATCTTCAAAACATATATATATATATAGACATGTTTATTACAGCCTTTTGTCCATACCCCTTTCAACGTGTTCAGAACCTATTTCCAACTAAATTTCATTCCCGAGCTCGTTATTGGCGCTGGTTTCTCCAAAGAACACTCACTGCCTTTGCGGCATTCTTGGAGTCCGTTCTCTTCACGAATGAAGCGACCTTTGAAAGGATGGAATCATCAAATTCCACACTGCCCAGTTATCGGCAGAAGAAAGTCCCTATGAAAGACTCAGAAGTCACCATCAACATAAGTTCAGCATTAACGGAATAGGACACTTGGAGATCACCTGAGTGGACTCTTTCGCTTTACTCATCCAAATAAACCATGACATTCAGCGAATCCATTTCTGAAATAAATAAATATCTCTTTAATCTCAATATTATATATAACAATTGAACTACAAATAATTCTAAAGTTGAAAATCAGTTAATCAAGGCGATAGCATATGCAATGTAGAAGATGAAAATTATTAAAATTAGCAAGAGGATTTATTCAAATAATACAACAGGTTTCTGGAGATGAGTTCATTTTTATTAATGAAAAATTAAGCTTTCTGTCATTATTGTCCTTCTACTGGAGATTTAAAAAACGAATAATAATGTCATTTTATGTATTTCTATAGAAGGACAGAGATGCCTGAAATCTTGAGATTACATTAATAAAAAGAAACTCATCTCCAGAAACCTGTTGAATTCTTTTAATGTATTTTTAAGAAGGAATAAAAGGTTACAACAGCGAGATTCTTTATTAAGGCGATTTTAACTTGGCAAGCTTTCGGATAATAACGTCGTGATGCTGAACTTATGTTGATGGTAAGTCTTTCATAGAGACTGTTGGATTCAAATGTAAATATTCATTTATTCATTTATTTGCATTTATTTTATTCATTTGTTTTTTAATTTATTTATTTGTTCATTTTAATCTGTGAGTTTTATTTTTGTTGCTTGGCACTGTTGTTTGTTTTGTTGACTTGATCTCCGCCATTGTTGGGAGGCATTGTAATCTATTCGTGGTTAATAAAACCTATTCTATTCTTTGTAAAGTATTTATTTATTCATTCATTCTTCTTAAAATCAAATCTAAAACCTACTCTATTTTTTATAAAATATTCATACATTCTTATTAAATCAAATCTAAATAAACTACAAAAGAATCTGAATCTACAAAAAGCAGACGAACAGAGACTTTCTTCTACCTATAACTTGGTGGTGTGGAAGTTGATTTCTAAAAGTCGCTTCATTCGTGAAGAGGAAGGACTCAAAGAACGCAACACAGGCAGTGAGTCTTCTTTGGAGAAACCAGCGCCAAAAATGATCTCGGGGATGAAAGTCAGTTGGAAATAGGTTCTGAACACGTTGAAAGAGGTAATAAATGTGTAATAAACATGTCTATATATAAATATAGGTGTCATTACACAAACATAGAAAGCAGCAACAAGGGTCACTCCAAAGGTTTTTGCAATCAATATTAAATAATTAAAATATTAAAAAATAAATTATACCATTAAATTATACATGCATTTTTCACCTAACATTCAAATTTTCATAAAATAGTAATAGCAATGACTCATAGAGGGAGCGTTTTGTTTACAGCAGAAGCGGTAATTTCTAAACACTGCATGAGACACAATAGAGTTGACTAGAGAAAGTTTACGCGTCATGATCTTCTATGATTAGAAAAGTAATTAGGAGATATAAAATATCAAGTAAGAGGGTAAATTATACCATTAAATTCTACATGTATTTTTTACCATACATAAATATTTTCATAATATTTTAATAAAAATGACTAATAGAAGAAGCGTTTTGTTTACAGCGGTAATCCAAACATTGCAACAGACACAATGGAGTTGATTAGAGAAAGTTTACGAGCCCTTTTATGATTATAAGAGTATTTAGGATATTTAGATCAAGTAAGAGGGTTTATATTCACAGAAGCATAGGGCGCCTCTCTCGTCAAAATAAACGTCAAAACCTGACGTTCTATGGATCAATTTCCTCCCGGCAAATTTTCCATCTATAGGGTTTGTATTGTCGACCTCGGCGCCAAGAATCAAGGGCTTCTTTGTATTATTGTTGACGTCTTGGGGACAGTTTACAAGATTCTTCAGGGTCCGGGATTGTCATTCTCTCATAGCTAGGACGTCTTCTTAGAGGCTTCCATTGTAGCCTCTCCTCTTCACAAGATGTTCTACATCTTCCTGTCCATCTCGATCCAACATTACGGGTGGCTCAGGAATTTGATAATTGATAATGAGTGATGATTCATTCATCATTTTGATAACTGATTAGAATTATTGTTTCCGGGTAGTTAGCGTTTTGCACTCCAGGTACCCGGATATCTCTCTCTAAAATTTTTATAATTAAGGTCCTTCATCTCACGTTTTATTTTAATATCGTTGAAAATATCTTTATTTGAACTTATTTTACCATTTTTTAGTTCTCTTTGTCTAAAATCAATTTTTTTTAATTTAAAAAATATTATGAGAATTCGAGACTATTATAGACGCGTATGATTCTTTTAAAAATTAAACAATTATCTACTGTCCTTACTGCAATGGAAAAATTAGTAGAAATTTTTTAATTTTTAAGAGAATCATACATGTCTATAATAGTTTCGAAATTTCATAACAGATGGCGCGCTAATGCATCATAAAAAATATTATATATATATATAAAAAGGTCAGGCTTTGATATTACAAGCGTAATTGCTTTATCTGTGTATAATTTCTTCAGAAGAGTTATGAAGGATCTGATAAATTAGTCTTCCCATTATAATAATGATAATCTTCAAAACATTTTTCTTATCTTCTTCTTTTGTTAGACCATGCTTTTTACTGCATTTCATGTAATATTGTACATATAAAACCCCACTCATCCTGATCTTTGTTGTCCACACTCTGGAGAATCTGTGTAAGACCAATGGGGTCTTAATAAAGGCTGTGTGTGTGTGTTTGATATTACAAGTATAAACATCAGTATAAACAAGGATACTTGTATAAACAAAAAAAAGCATATCCTGACCGCTCACATGATCATTTTTAGATGGCAGAGCGCCATCTAGTGGAACAAAAATTAAAAATATAAGCAAAAAGTAGATTTGTAAGTGCAATAGACTAAATCAGTGGACGAGTGGGTAACCCCCTCGATTCCCGACAGTCATGAACCAGGATTGAATCCCGCGTTAAAAATTGTTTAATATGTGAATGGCCTTCACATATTATTCATTGTTCAATTATCATGAACTAGGTTGCTCTTGCTGAACGGTACCTATTAATGTGATTTGAACCAGTAAGTGCAATAAATCATTTTTGTTGATCAAAATATCTTAATTTATTCAAACTTCGGCGTTTTCAACTTCACATATTAACCTAGAGTTCTAATTTACGCTATTTAGAGAAGAAAATCACTTAGCATTGTAGAATAGGTGCTGAAGGGGTGAATGGACTCAATAGGAACATGTTTAATGATGAAATCTTTCTAAAGTTTCTTGTGTGCAATCAAGAAAATGAGATTTTCTCTAACAACATGAATCAGCCATCTAAAATATCACTCTTATAAACGTAACTATTAAAATTACAAATATATTCTCACAATGAGTATCTTTTTTATTTAAAAACCGCTAGCTTTCAAGCGTTAATCGCTCTTCAACGGGCTTACTATAATATCGACTTTATCCCACCAGAAATATTGACTTATTTGCTAATATAATAGTAAATATTTCTGGTGGGATAAAGTCGATATTATAGTAAGCCCGTTGAAGAGCGATTAATGCTTGAAAGCTAGCGTTTTTTAAATAAAAAAGATACTCATTGTGAGAATATATTTGTAATTTTAATACTTTTTTCACAATTTTATCATGAATAGAAACGTAACTATGTTTATCAATATATAAACTTGTAATCTTCATTTAAAAATACAGTATACAATACTCACTACATGTTTAGTGATTATTGTTGAATTCTTTGGAACCATCGTTATATGGAGTATCAGTATATTTTCTTTCTCTATTTATTCATATATTTCTCATCTTATAAGTCATTCATATTTATATTTATTTTATATATTTAACCTTATATATGTTATATTAAAATATTATTTTATTTAAAAATTATATTTCATAGATTCAAATACTCTGCTAAATCGACTGCCAGAAGTCACGCTTCCCCTATAAAAACTCATTGTTGTTGTTTCCCGATAGCCGGCTCAAACCTTTTGTACATTATGTAAATAAGTTTTCAATTTTTTTTTATTCTTACGCCTTAAGCCAGGCAGTACTTTTATCAAATTGTTTTTTTTTTATATATATTCACTAGTGGACCCGGCCACGCCTTGCTGTGGCTAAATTGTAATATGTTAAATTAACATTATACTAAACTATTCAGTACAGTAAAGTCAATATTCACTTATAAAGATAAAATGTATATGTATTGTATATCGTATATGTTATTATATGTATTGTTGTTTGTTTTCGAGATATTCTAATAGAACGTTCTCACATTTTCTGTAAAATATTTATATATGCACAAACACAGAATATTATCACTACGTCTTAATTTCGCTATATTTATTGCTATAAATATTATTCTAAAATAATTCGCCAGAAATCGTCCTGATAGTATACTACACAGCGAACCCGGCCACGCGTTGCAGTGGCTAAATTGTAATATGTTGAATTAACATTATACTAAACTATTCAGTAAAGTAAAGTTAATATTCACTAATAAAGATAAAAATGTTTAGCCGATCTAAAGCCCAACGGGATTGAGAATGGAACGTTACGTTAATATTTGAAAGTGATTTTTATATATATAGACAATATAGCCCTTCATTGTAATCATTGATTATAATCACTGCATTAATAAATGTCAGTCTTCCCAGTATTCTTTTACCTATGTATGGATATTTTGGTTTGAATTAGTGAACTACTGCGAATTTGTAGACGAATGACCCGGGCAACGCCCGGGTTTACACGATTAAATGTATATTACATATGGAAGATGGACGTAGTTCCCGGAGGGCACCCGCGAGGTCACTCTGCCCCCGCGCAACTGTCCAACCGGGAGCGCCCCGCGCCGTCAAAATCGTAACGCGTTCTAGAGGGCGCTGCTCGGCCGTCAGCCGGGAGATCTCATTTACTCGGCGGGGGGAGGCAGGGAGGTCACGTGCTGCGCCGGCAGCCAATCGTCGCGCGCCGCCATCCCCCGTCTGCCGCGAGAGGGGCGCAGATTGCGAGTGAATTTACGTTTTATTGTAAATAAAAATGCAACGAAAGGTTATTTCTAAAGAGTAATTAGCCATAAACCATCCCGGTAGTATACTAAACATCTTCCCAAAGTTTCATCACGATTGGTTGAGCGATGTAGAAGATTATCACTGACAAACGGACGGACGGACGGACGGACCAACAAACATCCATTTTTATATATATAGATTCAGCTCAATTAAAGCTATTACTGATCAGAACTATTTTTAGTATTATTGCCACGACTGCAGTTTCACATACTCATGTACCCTTCAACAACCTAAGAAAATCTTTATATATATATTTATTAATTAAAAGTCTTATTTTGGATTTAAAATAAAATAAAACATTTTACAGGGTGTACCAGGTAAATTGGGAATTTCAACAATGGTATTTTAACTGAAATTTTTTGCAAGTAAAAATTAAAATATCCGAATGAAATTTGACACAGTGTTAGATAAAAGGATATAGTTTTTATTTATTCAATGTAGTTTCCATTATTAGCTACAACAGTCTCGAGGCGAGTGCGGAATGAAGCACAGGCCTTGGCGACGATGACCTTGTCCATTTGGGTCATCACCGTGTGAACTGCTTTCTTGACAGACTGGATGGTGGTATGAGGAGCTTTGTTGACATCTCTCTCAACAACGCCCCATACATAGTAGTCGAGGGGATTGCAATCTGGAGAATTAGGGGGCCAAATATCAGGACCCCAGTGACTAGGGACGTTAAGTGTCAGCCACGTTTGTGTCTTTTTTACCTTATGGGCTGGAGCTGAGTCCTGTTGGAAGACATACTTCCTTCCTGCGGCCACCATGTCCATCCAAGGCTTCACAACGGTCTCCAGAACATTGATGTAGGTGTCAGCGTTCATCCTAAGGCCCTTCTCAAAGAAATGGGGAGGCATGACATCACCTTCACTGCTGATAACGCCAAGGACCATTACGGAGGCAGGAAATTTCGTGTGCATCACGACAGGTATCTCTGAGGGGTCTTTACAGATCCAGCGATCATTCCTGGGATTTACCTTTTGGTCCACGTCAAAGTTCTTTTCGTCAGAGAAGAACCTTAGCATGCCAAAAGAGTCGTGTTTCAGGTTGTTGAGGAGGGCAGCAGCCTTTCCTTTTCTGTTATTCTTCATATTCTCAGTCAGCAACTGACCTTTCCGAAGGGCATAAGACTTGAGACCAAGGTCCTCATGGATAGTTCTGACAATTGTCATAGAGCCAACGTCCATTTCCTTGGCTATGGCCCTCATGCTCTTCCCAGGGTTTCCATCAATCTTCTCCTTGACATTTTTGACAAATTCTTCGCCTCTTACCCTGTCCGATCGACGCGAGTGCTTTTTCCTTGTAGCTATCCCCTCTTTGTTACTGTCGGCCTCATCAAACTGCTTCTTGACACGATAATAGTGGTTTTGGGCAACTTAAGAAAATCCACTATCTCTTTGGGGCTCCTTCCGGCGCGCAGAGCAACGATGATGGCAGTTCGATTTTCAAATTCTCGGTTACTCTTCATCACTACACTGCGCACACATGTACTGTTGCATTTTACATGAATATGGCTACGTAATGAAAAAAAAACAAGTTTTTAATCTCAAGTAGTTTTTGTTTTATGGACTGTCAAAGTTAGTCCCAATTTACCTGGTACACCTGTATTTATAAGAAAATGCCAATATTTCAATAGGCTATACGCTTAACTTCGTCAGGGCTTTTCTTGTTTTCAAAATGTTTTGATTGATCACGTGATTCCTTCACGCGACGATATATAAAATATTTACAACAATGGGAATTAAAAATTTAAAATATATACACACAAATATAAATAAACTATAAAAATTAAATAATTATATATGATTCCTAATAAGTATAATAATATCGAAACCATTATAGACGCGTATGATTCTTTTAAAAATTAAACAATTTATACTGCCCTTACTGCAATAGAAAAATTAATGGGAGGGCCTGGCTCATCAGTAGTGAACCCTTTCGAATTATCATAACAGATGGCACGCTAATGGAGCATAATATATGAAATATACAATAAAAAAAGTAGTTTCAATCTCAAGTGTGGCGAAGGCTACCATCTACAAGTACCATCTTGGTCTTGAGTTGGGTAATGCCAGCCAACACCTCGACCCGTGGGAAAGAACTCTCGCAGTCCATCGGTGGCGGAGTCTTTCTCGCGGTGGGCGCCACCAATGAAGACCTTGTATATATATTTATATATTAACACAAATATTATTTTATATTTATATATATGTATATTTATCAATTATTTTATCTATTTATATATATTTATTCTCATATATCTATCATTATTAATCTTATTTATTCATTTTATGTATTTAACTTTATATAATCTTATATGGACGTTATAATGAATCAGCTTCAATCTCAATCTCTCTCTCTCTCATTCTCAAGTGACGACCTTTCATATTATCTGAGTTCTTCGTCAATTTTCTAACTTCCCTCAAATAAACATTGTAAACTACTCACCAAAAGGGTTCTGGGGATAAGGGTCCATCACAGAGGACTGGCGTTTCCTTGCAGATCTGATAGACCTCCTCTTGCCATCTTTCCAGGTGGCTAGGAAGGCCGCCATGAAGGGCTGTTCTTCTTCAGGGCCCCTGGGTCCTACCAGTCCTGCATCCTCCAGGGTCACGTCGGCCCCTGGCACAACAATGGGTTGGTGCTTGGAAGTAATGTGACCATGGGTGTGAATGCATGGTAATATAGCTCCGATCACTTTTGAAAAAATGGTCTCTTTCTCCTCGTTATTATCTTCATCTATTTATATATTTTTTCCATATATTTATCATTATATAATCATATTTATATTTATTCTGTATTTAACCTTATAAAATCTTATATGGACTTTGAAATAAAGTAGTTTCAATCTCAAATCTCTTCTTTAAAGAAAAATAATGTTAAATATTCCTTATCAAAGGTTTTAGGATTTCGATATATTACAAAAAGGTATAAGACGTTGCAAATCTTTTTTGTTATTGTATAAAGTAGCACACACAAAAACCTTTATTAAGACACACAGGTCTTACAGAGGATTCTCCTTGGGGTTACAAGACGGAGAAACCCATGAAAGTGGGAAATATACAAAGGGGTAAAAATGGAGAAAGATTATATACACATGATAAATATATACAGATTATTATTTGAATGATCCTATGGAAAATAAGAATATGGATTTGGAATTTTTTTTTGGAAATATGGATGGGAGAAGTGGAGAGCGAAAAGAGGAAAGAAAAGTATAAAGTAGCTTTCGGACAAGTCCTTTCTCAGCAAACAAAAACATGATATTTTAGTTTGCTGAGGAGTACTTTCCCGAAAGCTAATTTATACAATTAATAAAAAAAGAGTTACGGTGTCTTATACCTTTTTTTAATGTTAAATATATTAAATTTACACTTGTAAATACACACATAAAAGTAATTATATGGAATATTTACATTTGAAAAGGCTTACCTAGGGATCTTTGAAAGAAACAAAAACGTTTAAATATATATATTTTTTGGGAGGAGAAACTTTTTTTCTTTCACATATTCAGGTACACTTTTTTATATATGAATATATTCAATGAATCATATTTTTGCTTAATATAATTATATGAAATATTCATATTTCAATATATCCTATCTCTATTATGATGCATTAGCGCGCCATCTGTTATCAAAATTCGAAACTATTATAGACCCATATGATTCTTTTAAAAATAAACAATATCTACTGCCCTTACTGCAATAGAAAAACTTAAACTGGAGGGTTCACCACTGATGAACCAGACCCTCCCATTATTTTTTTCATTACAGTAAGGGCAGTAGATATTGTTTAATTTTTAAAAGAATCATATGCGTCTATAATAGTTTATATATAGAATTTTCATATCTCCAATCTCACTTTTTTTTTCTTATCCCTAGTACACGTGGTACAGGCCATGATAATCATGGTGGGTAGAAGTAGTCGACTGCTTTTACTGTAAGTGTACCACATGTCTACACATGTGAAAAGCAGTTCGACTTTGCACTTACAAATGTGCCATAGCCCCGTTTGGTTACTTGCACTCGCTGGTGGGGTTGAACTTTTGCAAGAATCGAGGGCCATTGGAACATTTTTTTTTTTTTAACATAAAAAAGTTCCCAATGCGGGAATCGAACCCGGGTCGTAGCGGTCGAAAACCAACGGTTTAGACCATCTTTCCACCGACCCCCAATCTCACTTTTTAAAATATGTAAATAAACTTTCACACTGGTGGACAAAATAATTAGCAAACCTTGTTTCTTAAATAATATTACGGCGATGAAAGAAATAAAGAATACATGAAGGTGAACAAAGAACAGTCAAACAGAGATCCTTACTGATCCCACGTACTTATTTGTCCATCATTGATACAGTAGCGGCGTAACAATATTGTAACAAATTATTATTTTATTAACAGAGTATCATTCTTGATGTTTATATTTTACTACTCTGTAAACTTTACTCATTGCTTATCTTTTGTTTATCATTCATAGTTTGTTCTTGCCTAAAATAGATTGTTGTGTTATCCTGAAGTTTGTCTTTTATTTTATATCAATTATTTTATATTTTTATATCTATTGATTCATATATTTATCATTATATAATCATATTTATTCATATTTATATTTATTCTGTATTTAACCTTATATAATCTTACTAGCGGATGTGCCCGGCTTCGCCCGGGTTTTACCCGAGTGAATAATGTTTTATATAATACTTTTATCTATTCTCTCAATATACACTTGTATTTAAACTTGTATTACACTTGTTTGTTGTTGACAAACATTAAAATGACATTTGAAAATTATCCCACACATGTGTTTCTTTTGAACGAAAAATCGAAATTTATTTTAAGGAGAAATAACGATTATTTCCAACCTTAGGGATGAAGTAAGAAAGGATGAATTATGAAGAGTATCCAGGGATGGGCTCAAAAGAAACATTCCGGTATAATTGTCAAATTTAATTTCATAAGCCGCATTATATTGTAATAAACATTAAAATATTATAACCAGTGCTGTAGTTGTAAAATTAGCATAGGGTATACGCTTGAGAATATAAATTTTTGGTAAAAATAAACAAGGTTATTTTTAATTATATTTTTATTTGAAAAAAAAAGAGGTAAAATATTACATACAACTTTTACATAAAAATGTCCCATAATGACTGCCGAGATGCATCTGTATTTTTTCTGGCACAAACTCTTGATCTAGTGTCAGTAGATGATCTATGATGTAAAAGCCATGATTGAACGTATTTTTTCGGCTGAAACATTTCGATTGGTGGTCCATTTGAATTTATGAACATTAAGTTCGAAACATTTGATATTAGCAAAGAAGTCCGCAAGTTTGTTATTATATCATTCATCAGGCTGAAACCTCGCTCACATTCAGCTGTTGAACAGGGCAATGTTGAAATTGCCCTGAAAAATGGTGGAAGTGTTTCGGGAACATTGTTTTTATCATTAACAAAATCTCTCAAGCCGTTAATGCATTTCATTTCATCTAAGTTAAACCTTCGACAAATACGTCTCATTTCGACCTCTCCATATCGAACCTTTTCTGCATCAAAATTGTTTGGTTCTAGAGCTGAAATATCCTTAATTATTTGCTCATTATCTTCATTTGATTCTGTACACAACCTTAATATTAA
Organism: Cordylochernes scorpioides; assembly: GCA_030710605.1. Classification (NCBI taxonomy): domain Eukaryota; kingdom Metazoa; phylum Arthropoda; class Arachnida; order Pseudoscorpiones; family Chernetidae; genus Cordylochernes; species Cordylochernes scorpioides. Next base: position 56,430,553 of record CP092882.1, read on the forward strand.
CTTTTCTATTATACTTAGAAGAAATTTTTTTCTATCAATCGGAATAATTTTGGCATTGGGAACTAATGTTACGCTCCTAAAAACTAAGTTTTCTGCCGCTTCAAGAGCTAGCAAGCTTTTTTCTCCTGGTGATGTTTTGAAGCTTTCTATGACTCTAATTGTTCTCTTTATTATATGTTCCGCCTTTTGTAAAGTAGTTGTTCTAGACTGCAGCTCTAAAGACAACATTGACATTTCCTGAAGCGTGTCGTACATTAAACCTAAATCTAATATAAATTCTGGACTCTCCAATCTTCTTAATAACCCTTGATATGTGGAATCGAGATATGTTGATGATTTGAAATGATGGTGCAATGACTCGTATAACTCCCAGACGGTTTTTATTGTTCTAAAACTACTTGAAATCCATCGTACTCCTAAAATTCGACCCACTTTAGCAAATCTTGTTCCTAATTCATGGCAAGCTTCCTCCAGAGCACGACAATTTTTGGGAGATTGGCTATAAAATGAATACAGTTTGTCCATAAAAGCTTTAAAATGGTTGATTCCGCGGACTTCTTTGATAGTATCGCCAACAGAAAGCTCTAATCTATGGTTGAGGCAGTGCCATGCAAAAAGTTTTGGAAACTTTTGCTTAAGTCGAGTTACGACTCCCGAATGTCTTCCTACCATGACACTTGCCCCATCAGTCGCAATTGCTATCCAATTTTCTTTTAAATATTCTTCGTTCAACCCATGTTTATACAAAGTATTCAAAAGCTCTTTTTCAATATTTTCTGAGTCTTGGCATTGTAATTCACACAAATCAAAGAAAATATAATCAATACTTTCTCCTCCTAAATATGCTTTCAAGAAAATGACCAAAGTTGATTTATTACTTAAGGTTGTTGATTCATCAATTAGTATAGTAATTTTTGAATTTGTTGACAAAATCTTCGCAACAAGCATTTTCCGCATTTCGCAGGCTATATGGTTTATTATTTGTGTAGCAGAATATCTGGAGTGAAGAGTCGATCCTAATTTAATGCCATTTAATGTTTGTAACGTGATATGATTTTCATAATCAGAATATGGTCTATTTGTTTTAGCGATATTATAAGCAGTTCTAAAAAGCTTAATATTTTCATTTTCTACTTCAATGTTCATATTGTTTGCATATTCTTCTAATTTATTTTTTTTTCTGTCTTTCTTAATATTCTCAGCTATTTTATGAGCTTCAGACTCACAATGCTTTTTAATTTTGATTCGAATGTTTGATAATTTGCTTGCCCGATCTTTTCCTGCTGCTTCTATTAGGTAGTTACTCCATTCTGGTGAAATATGAATTCTTTCACTTTTTGCAGCCCCTAAAGTTTTAACACTTGCGCAAATGTTACATCCGAGTCTACCTTTGGAAATTGAAAGCCATGGATACTTTTCCTTAAATTGAATATATTGGGAATCATTCCAAACTTCAAATTTGGAATCCTGGTCATTCATTTTCTCTGGTGAACTATTGATCAATATATCAGCTCTTTTTGAGATAGTACTTGCATTTGATGTACCAACAGTGTTTTTATTTCTTTTAACAGCTTCTTCTAGTTCATTCTTTTCTGCATCTTCTTCTAACTCCAAACTTCTTTTAGTACATAAAGTTCCTGTCTTCAACCAGCGGTTCATAATTAAACAGAAGAGTTATTTTCGAAAGCTAGTATAAGTACAGAAAATTTAAATTTCACTTATTTTAACATTAACAAAATTTAGATACTTACTTAGTCGATTTGTTTTGAATAAAATCTTTATTTTATTTATTTTTTTAAAAAACAAACATCAACTTTTCATCAACAATTAAAAACAATTTAAAAATGCTTTTAAGCCAGTATCAATAAACTTACTTAAAGAAGTTTTCAAAATTATATTTTTTTGAAAATCAATGTTATTTTGTCAACAGCTTTTGCTAACTTCAAATAAACTAAAGAATATGCAAAATTAACGTCCACAATAACGTAGTTTAGCATGGTTACCATAGCAACTTTAGTTAAAGAAGAGTATTTGATAAAATTCAAATATATTTTCAATTGTATAGAATTAGAAGAAAATCGTTTTAAATCGAAAACCAAATTGTTTATGTATTAGTTTACATCACTGCTGGATAAATACAGCATTGGTAATAAGAGAACATCTATCTTGAAGAAGTCGTTTTTACTTTTTTTGTAAATGATTTTAACATCAGAAAATATAACTTTATTTTTATTTAAACTTTAATTTTTTAACATATTTTCTATTAAGCACAAACATAATAACTTTTAAATATTAGGAAAGTTTAAAGTTTTCATTTCATTGTGATTTTAAACAAAATTACCATTTTCAAAAATTAAAGGTTCGGTTATATTCGTTTTCCGTTTTTCGTTAAAGGAGGCTTGTTTGATTATTAATTTGAATATAGTTGATATATTTTTCCCAAGAAATTTTTACTAAATGAATGAAATATTTTGTGTGAATTGTTAATTTGAAAATTTTTTGCAATTTTTCAGTACAATTTTTATCATCATTTTTTTTTACTATTACAAAGAAAGAAAATAATAAATTTTTAATAAAAAATTTGAACAAAATCATAGGGTATACGCTATTTTTAAGTAAAACCACTAGGTATACGCTATCTAAATTTTAAAAGCATAGGGTATACGGCGTATACCCCCGTATACCCTCCACTACAGCACTGATTATAACACCTTGATAAAGGTTGACATTCAGCCAACTGAAATATTGGTAAAATAAATGATATTTTGATTCAATATATGCCTTTTTATTTAAAGATTTATTTATGGATTGCTCTATTTTCAAAACGATAAACTTGTATATGATGTCATCTGCAACTTTACCCGCATTTTTATTCAAGTCTAATATCAGAGGTTTATGTAAATTAGACTATTTCGTTATTTAAACTTGCTCATTCGCGATGACAATGCAATTATTTGGAAAACAATTTTTACAGACGGAGAACAAAATATAAACATAATAACGAATAGATTCAAAAAGGATAAGTTTCTTTATTTGAAAAATCAAATCGAGCTTTCGGGCGCAAGCTGCCCTTCTACAGGAATTATGGATACAATTTTAAGTAATCATGTTTATTTTAAATGGGAAGCTATTTATGAAAATTATAAATATGTCTATCACACACACACACACAAATTGCGAAGAATTCTGACACAATATAAAAACTCGATATCTATTATAAAATATAAATTTATATAAAATAAAAAAGGCTATTATAAAATATTGCCACGTGGAAAATTAGGGAAGACCAACTTCGGGATGAGACAACAATTTATTTCAGGCAAGAACAAACTATGAGTGATAAAACAAAAGATAAGCGAAAGAGGGAAGTGTACAGAGTATAGAAAAATATAAACTTAAAAAATAATACTCTGCTAATAAAATAATAAATACTTTGTTACAATATAAATTAGTTATAAGATATAATTATAATTAGCTATAATTGAATTTCAAGTGCTCTGATATACATAAAATATTTATATATGTTTTGAAAATAGAGCAATCCATAAATAAATCTTTAATTAAAAAGGCATATATTGGATCAAAATATCATTTATTTTACCAATATTTGAATTCGCTGAACGCCAACCTTTATCAAGGTGTTATAACATATTATTTGTTGTTGACACACATTAATATGTTATAATACCTTGATAAAGGTTGGCATTCAGCCAACTGAAATATTGGTAGAATAAATGATATTTTGATCCAATATATGCCTTTTTAATTAAATATTTATATATATTATCTATCTCTTAATCAACGGATTATATATATATATATATTGTTCCATAATTTAAAATAAATCAATAAAAAAGAGTTATGAATTATTGCATTGGAATTGTTAGTGAGCAAATGGGAAGCTCAACTATACTTGGTTAAAAAATCGAAAGTAAGGCCTTTATATGAATAAAATAAAAATAATATATTGAGTGCTTAAGTAAAAAATTAAATGAAACATAATAATTTTCTGAATAGCTTTTTTAACATTATTTATATTAAATAGAGTTAAAAATTATCTATGAAAGACCTATGATTTCACATACTTGATTATTTAGTATGATCAAGGTAAAACTTTAATATAGAGTTTGATACTGGCTTTCTAAGAAAAATATATTTTTGAAAGAAAATTATCTCGAGTGTCTTCAATAAAGGTCACTGTGTATCTAATATCTTTCAGAGTTATTGTTTGAATCCCGATATACATGCTAATAGGTATAACTTCCTAAAGATTTGTCCATAAGTGTACGTGGCTATTACAAAATATATAAATGGATTTATTGATATATTTGTATGAAAAGTGTATAGTTTACTCATACATTTACATATTCGGGAATAAAATGCTCAATATTATATATCAACATATATATATTGAAAATAAAAAAGGCATATCCTGACCAGGAGCAAATGTGTTTTTCAGAAGTCAGAGTGGCATCTGGTGGAATACAAATCAACTAAACATTGATTTAGCCTGTTCCCTGATATATAAATAAATGTTTTGTTGATTTCTGTTCCACCAGATGGCGCTCTGCCTTCTGAAAAGCACATGTGCTCTTGGTCAGAATATGCCTTTTTATTTATTTTTAATATCAACACCTGACCTTTTCATTTTTTTTCTATTATTTTTCACAAACACATATATCATAAATATGAAGATTTTCTGCTTGATTTTGATTATCTTGAAGTTTATGCTATGGAATTATTTGCTGCTTCATTTTAGTACTTAATGGTATTGGTAATGCAGTCGTGGCAAAAATCTTGAAAATATAATAATAAAAATAGTTATGATCAGTAATTGCTTTAATTGAGCTAAAGGAACATAAAAAAGTTGATAAAAGTACTGCCTGGCTTAAGGCGTAAGAATAAAAAAATAAAAGACGTATTTACATAATTTACAAACGGTTTGAGCCGGCCAACGGAAAACAACAACAATAGGTTTTATATAGGGAAAGTCCAGACATCTGGTGGTCTATTTAACAGAGCATTTGAATTAATGAAATATAATTTTAAATAAAATAATATTTTTATATCCACTAGATGGCGCTCTGCCATCTAAAAAGCATATGTGCTCTTGGTCAGGATATGCTTTCTTTATTTTTAATATCAACACCTGACCCACTTATCTTTTATTTTATTTTTTTCTATTATTTTTTCATATATAGATTGCATCCAACTGTGTCATAACTGTGCTATACTTTTCCACTACGCTGGCTTGTAGATGATCAACTAACGGTTCCTAAGGACTTCCCGTGATATTATCTTGTTGGGTGGACAGCTGTAGGACGTTCTTGAGCACAGGACAGCCGAAGAGGAATAGATTGAAGACGTCCTAATTGAAAACAACTTTGACTCGGCCGAGGGATAGTGCACCACTCTTGAGGTCTGTACCTGGCCATCACCAGGGATCTCTTGTATAATGTCTGGAATCCTCGTTCTTTTTTTGTTTATCAATCTTATAGTGTATAGGGGTATAGTGATTGTATCAATTTGTTCATTTTAACTTGAACCAATCATGTTGGACATATATCCAAGGCTTAGCTATATAAAGCACCACTCTTGAGTCTGTAACTAGCCATCACCAGGAATCTCTTGTATTATGTCTGGAATCCTCGTTCCTTTTTTGTAGATCAATACAATAGTGTATAGATATAGTGATTGTGTCAATTTGTTCATTTTAACTTGAACCAATCATGTTGGGCATCCTGAAGATAGATGTTGCCTGTCCGGCATTCACATTCGTCGTGACGAAGACAAAATATTTTTGTCGAAACGTTGAGAAAATAAAAAAAAAAACTCTAACTGGCCGAAGTTTCTATTTTTCATAGTAACATGTTGGGCATATATCCAAGGCTTAGCTATATAAAGAAACAGGATGAAAAAGAATGATCTAGAAGTGGTATCGTTCTATGTGAGCTTACCAGTTTCCCTATCCGTGACGTCGAGCACCAGCCCCAAGTTGGAGTGGGGAAAGGCTACCCAGGTCATGAAGGAATCCGTGACGTTGGCAAGAAGCCATCCTTTATCTTTGGGTGTAAGAGGTAGGGTGAAGATCACTCTCTGTGAGTAGGCCTGATCTCTGGACAAGTTCAATCGTTACAGCAAGGAAAACATACAAGCCCAGAATAGCAAAGTACCCTTCTGGACGCAGCTCCGACACGGCCAGCTCAAAATGGCGTCTTCTGGTTGTCTTGCTGATGTTGCGGAAAATCCTCAGTTCGCAGTGTAAGACGGCATCCCCAGGCTTGATCTCACTCACGTCGAACCAGAGCCTGCGGTCGGCGTCGTGACGCAGCCGGGGCGCGGGGATATGGTGCGGAGCTGGACATCAGCTGGACGTGAGACAGACTAGATTTCACATACAATAGAATGCACTTTATATCACCCACACACGTTAGATATGAATTATCCTTTCAAATGTGCATTAGATATTCGACTCTTCAAAGCCTAAGAAGCGTAGGAAATGTCTCTACCACTCAATTACACCGCAAACGAAACTAATAACCGATATGAATCTCACAGTTCCTTTTAGATATGTCCAGTTTATAGAATGCTAGGTTATCTTGAATAACTATCTATATAGAGGTCACCTCTTTAGAAAACTAAAAGATGAGTTTGTTTAACATACAGGATATGGCCTTGATAAACCGGAGAATCGCGCTGATGCTCTAAGAAGCAAGGCAACGCAAAGATGTCCAAAGTTGGCCAGTCTGGATGACTCAGTCTCTTGCTCAATTCGGTGTCAGATGGACAGTTTCTGATATCATAGGGATAAAATATCGACGCAACATTTACTTAGCCTTCTAAAATGTATAAGTTCATCTTTCTTTCTTCCTCTGCAGTTTTATAATAAGAAGAAAATGTACAAAGATGGCGAGAGTATTGTTGGACGACTGCCATCTGGCGTCGAGTGAAGACTCCACTCAATTGGCCTGAGGAAGTCATTTATCAAAGCACCGTGATGTGAGGAGTATCAACACAATAATTATCTAATGTAGTCATTAATTCGATTTTCTTATTTCTCTCTCTTTCTCTTTAAAATTATTCGTCAAAAATATCAGGAATGGGTTTGATCTTGAATTCAACCATGACTAGATACTCTTTTTTTTTTTTTAATTATGTCCATTGTCCATGAAGACTTAATCCATAGATCAAATTTACAATCCATAAGTCTCCATGATGGAGAGTTGCTGTCGTTGGTTGGCTATCCACATGGAGGTGACTGTCAGACTTTGCTTCCAATCCATCAATATCAAATCAGAATTTAGTCCTAAGTGTCCATGATGTAGAGCTACTGTAGTTGGTTAGCTATCCACATGGAGATGACTGTCAGACTTTGCTTCCAATCCATCAATATCAAATCAGAATTTAGTCCTAAGTGTCCATGATGGAGAGCTACTGTCGTTGGTTAGCTATCCACATGGAGATGACTGTCAGACTTTGCCCCTGGATATTCTTATTTATGGTATCAAATTGATATAGAACCTTATTAGGAGTTCTTCAACGACGAGCTTTGTCATGTGGAACAAGTGTTGCAGGGAGACAACAGTTTTTTCCAAACAAGATTATCAATTTCTTGTCTGTCAACAATATGCTTTCATAGTTCTTTAAAATAAAACACACGTTGGCCAAGAGAAATGTTATTTTTCGACATTGCAAATGTATACATTTGTAAAGCCTTGCCAATATGTTTTATTTTCAATTTTTTCTGACGAGGACGAAAGATTTTTTTTGTCGAAATCCCAGCCAAGGGAAAACTCCTATATTCAAGAATCTATATTTGAAACATAGCGATTTTGTAAAAATGTTTATTGACTTAATCTACTCTGTAAAAACACACACCTCTGATATTTTATAATTGTTAATTTTTTTTTGTTCTTGACTTAAATAAATTGCAGTGTCATCGTGTTCCAGGAATTCGGGTTTACATCAAAAGAGAGCAAGCGAGCTGTTTCATCCTGAAATTTGTCATTCTCATTTTCTATATGACATTATAAAGACAAATGAAGCTTCGATTGATTCAAGGATAAACTATTGGGTGTTATATGTATTGAAGTCTAGGGAAAACGATCTTCTCATCGTATCTAGAATAATCCTAAGCGAAAAAAATCATAAAAACCATACTTATCGATTTCCAAACTGAATATCCATTTCGCCAAGTTCTGTATTTAGAAAATGAAAACGCTAAGACACGAATGTTTCTTTCATACATAAATCAAATTTCTACTGTCCTTACTGCGATGAAATTTTTTAAAATTTATTTGTGAAAGAAACATTCGCGTCTTAATACTTTCCTTTGCTATATATACAAGTATACTTTTTGATGGCGCGTTATTGCTTTGTATTAATTTATGCATAACTTGTCCTTATTGTTTGCGGAAGAGCATTGCTCGATGCAAATATTTATATGTAATTCTACTATCCTAAAAGCGTATGTCCATAGTTTACTTAAATAACATTTCTGAGATTCCACCCTTCAGTATAGCATATATAAGCAGAATGATATAATACAGAATTAGAGCTCTAAAGAAGCGGTCTGGTAGATTTAATTAGCGAAACTGCTGGGAGGGTTCACCACTGATCAGTCAAGCCCTCCCAATATTTTCATCGCAGTAAGGAGAGTAGAAATTAGATTTATGTGTGAAAGAAACATTCGCGTCTTAATGTTGTCATTTGCTTTATATTGATGACACGTTATTGTTTTATATTAAGCTCTGTATTTGATGATATCAGTTAGGTAAAATATAGTTTAAGCTGCTTCAACCCAACATAACTGGGGATCCCTTCCAACAATAATTGATGCAATTGATCCACGCAATGAAGTGAAGTAAAAAGGATCAGAATACGCGATAAAAAAGACACGGTGAAGTGATTCTCCAGCACGACAACGCTCGTCCACATATTGCGAAACTGGCCAAGGACAGGTTAGATGCGTTCAACTGAGATGTCCTATTGCACCCGATGTATTTATCGGTTATTGATTCTTTTGGTGGCTACCACTCTTTCGGCCGATGATTGATCTCAGCAGCCTTTTCGTTCTTATGATTGGGCCACTTCACGGATAGCTTTAAAAGATGAGTCGTTCTTTCAACATGAATCTACCTGTTACCTAAAAGAGAAGTAGTAGCTAGCAACATTTTAAATACACAATTTGCAACCATTTTATAAAGTGTATTTTCATACCAAATATTATCTTTAAAATTAATGCACAAACCTGATATACGTATATAGTACGTATAGATGCGACGTGTTTCTTTATATATAATAAAGATTTTTTTATTGAAACCACTTTACGAGCTTGATTAGAACTCTTGTCATCAACTCGGTCATTTTGGTTGTTAAAATACGGTTCAATTGATATTTCATCTGTGAAGAGTAATTTTAGTTACTGGATTTTTAGTAACGCTATCTGCAAAATGCGCTATGATTTCATGACTCTCTAATGCATGAGAGCTCTCGTAAGATATGCTTCTATTCGAAGCTTCAAGTCATAATTAAATTTGACTTCTCGTAACATCGAAATCTATGACCCAACCATTTCCCCGAACCATTATTGCTTGGCTTTTGACAGGATTTGTCATGATTCGACACGCTCTGATGTTCATGGTCATCTCACTCGTGTGGCATCTTTTACAACATTGGATATTGACACCTAATCATCACACTTACAAGGGATTTCACCACAAAAATTTTAAAATACTTTTTTCTATGAAGCCTAGGTTTGTTGTGCATTTGTAGGTTGTACGAATTTCTTGAGGCATGTCCTCTTCTTTCACACCCTGTAAAATTTCTCTTCAATTTGGGTAATTGGAGAAATTGTAACATCAAGGTGTGTGTTTGGTCGCTTTTATTTGCTGCTTTTGAGGTGTTAGGCTACATAAATAGAGTCAATATCAGCGTGAGGAAGACAAATATGTCTGCATAAACATCTGAACAAATTTGAAAATATTCCACAAACCGTATGTCTCTAGAAATTCGAATATACCTTCATAGAAATTGAGGTAGCAAGTGTCATAGTAACATCCCGAACGCCAAAAAATGTAGAGGGAGGGAGGTTTAAAAATGGAAAATAAACCTTCAGTTTCCTCGGCAGCAAGGAGGAAGTTGTAAAATAAATTCCCAAGAAAGTTGGGCCATAAATTCCTGCGTCTTTGCAGCGATAAACAAGAACGCAGAAGACAGACTTGAACTGCAAATCTGTTGGCAGGAGTTTGACGTGAGAGGAAGTTGGAACGGATCCAAGTTGCTTTCTGTATTCTTGAAATTGCTTTCTCTTTGGCCTTGTCATTTAAAGAGAGAGGCAGGAAACTATAAAGGAAAATATAATTCCAAAATACCTTGGAAATGACAAATTTTACATAAAACATCTATATATACATAAGCTCGTTGTATAGGCCCCTGAAGTGATAAGTGAGCATCTCAAAACAATCTTGTTTTTCGAAGAATTTTGGCGTGTTGCCACATGAAATATTGGAGAATAAAACATATTGGATCCAAAATAAGCATTTTTAAAAAATAAATGAATATATAGATTGCTCAATTTTCAAATATATATATACAGTTAAACCTGTCTATAGCGCTCCCTCTAAATAGCGCTTCCCTCTCTATAGCGCCTGATTTTAAGTACGTAGTACGATGCGATTTACATTAAAAGTGACCTGCCTATAGCACCCCCTCTTTATAGCACCCTATTTTGGTGAGTTCCAAGAAGGGGCGCTATAGATAGGTTTAACTGTATATATAAAGGCTATTTTAGGATTCACGTGTAAAACGTGTAATTTGCATATAACTATCAATATGTAAATTATCCTAATTTCAAGAATTTCCTCTTCACCATCTCACATGCATATGCGGTATAAGATTCGGGTGTCTGAAATTAATGAATAATAACTTTTTGAATAAATCTCAATGGTTATTGAAGATAAAAATGGCCGAAATTTGCAAACCTTTAGCAAATAATCTGATAAAGTCTCCTGATGCAATATTTTTTGTTAAACTTTGTAATATCTAAATATTCAATCGTTCTCGGAAAGCACTCGCTTTGTTGGAACATCGTCAACTTACATTTCGAAATAAATCTAACCTATGTATGACTTCACCTGTTCCAAAGTTTCACGATGCCCCATTAGGAAGATAGAAATCTTTATGTGAAACATCACCAAGACTGGTCTAGTCTAGACACTGAAGAGTCGAGAGAGAGAGCCGCTTCCATCACAATTAGAAAGAGACGATCTCATAGTCTAGGCTGGCTTTTTTTTAACATGAATGTTTGAGCGAAGAATAGATTGATTGTCAAAGTAACAGACAAAATATTCTTGAGCTCTTAGTGCTTTATATCTTTCAGCGATGTCATTGCATCTCCCAGTTCTTTTTATAGATGACAATGCTCACCCACATAGGGAAGTGTTAGTCTATAATATCCTTAAGAGTGGAACGCTTCACGATTTTGCGTGTCATCCTTGCGCAGGGGCCATGCTAATCTTCTCTGTATCGTTCCATATTCAGTATATGTACCGCCGAACAAGCGAGTACTTAAGAGTGAGGTTATTCAGAGTATGGATGGACCAGCCAGATCTTAAGACCTGAATCCAATAGAACATGTCTGGGATGTCTTAGAAAGACATATTGGAGTTCGTCAGTCTCCTCTCAGAATCCTACTAGAACTAAAATCTGTTCTTTTAGAGGAATGAGAGCCATTACCTCAATATCTCTACCAAGGTCTGCTGATCAACGCGAAACTTCTCTGTGAGATTTTTGATTGCTATTTGAGGAAATCTTACTTCTTACTGACATCTATTTTCTGGAGATATGCAGTCCCGTTTTGGTGCATCATAAAAATAATTTTAATATTTCCTTTTTGTCAAATCAATTGGGCGCGTTTAGGTTGAATGAGTGAATAATAAACGATTTGAGTATATAATTTTATAATTTAATAATTATTAATAAGGTATTTTTATTTTTAAATATATGCGTCTGGGGTATTATTTATAATTCCATGCAAAGAAACAGCACAAATTTCTCATATTAAACTCTAAGGCTAGGAACAGATTATTTTAAAAACAGATTATTTAAATATTTTGTTATACACATCATACTTTTTCTTTGCCTTCCAGTTCTTTAATGTGAATATGTGGAAATTATTTTATTATTAAAAATTGCATCGTCATTCTGAGATTTGTATTTCCTAATTTTTCTACATGTCATTTTAGAGAAGATACTGGGTAGATTAGGGAAGACAAACTGAAGATTTACGAACAGGCCTCGAGTCCATGGGTGCTGTTAATTTACATTTTTCCGCGACTGACTTCGAGATACTACCGCCGTGAAAAGACAAGAATTTCCATCAAGATATCGACAATATGACTATAACGCCGCTCTCTTCACAATGAAAGATTCAAAAGTACTGGAGACCAACTTTCAAGAGGCCGAAGACTATAGAATCGACAATAATTTAATTGCAACAGATCCAAGTATTTTAATTTCCAGTAAAGAAATGTATATTAAATTTAATACCTTTTGTAGATACTACTCTGATCAAAAAGTTTCGACACTTCGCTCATAAGTTAAAAAAAAACTTTATTATTCTACCAAATTCAAATTGGGATCGCCTTCATGGCCTTCTTCGATTCCACTTTGATCTCTTCTATGCTCTGAAATTTCCGACCCTTTAACTTTTTTTTTTGAGCTTTCCAAAAAGGAAGAAGTCGCAGGGGGCCAAATCGGGACTGTAGGGGGGTTGGAGGAACACAGAGGTTGAGTGGTCCTGCGGGAACTTCGAGATTTTGAGGGCTGTGTGCGCCGGCGCGTTATCGTGGTGGAGGAACCACGACTTGCTCCTCCACAGTTCGGGCCGTTTCTGCCTGATCGCTTCCCTCAATCGCCTCAAAACTCCCAGGTATGAGTCAGCAGTTATTGTAGAGTCTTGTTGTTGAAATTCATGATGAACGATGCCCTGGTAGTCGAAGAACACCGTCAACATGACCTTGACTTTGCTGGGAGCCTTCCTCGCTTTCTTTGGTCTCGGCTCATTTTTGAAGCGCCACTCCGATGCCTGTTGGTTAGTTTCCGAATCAAAGCCGTAAATCCATGTTTCGTCTCCAGTAATGACCCTCTTCAGCAATTCGGGGTCGTCGGTTGTCGCTTCGAGATTGAGACTGGCCGTTTCTTTCCGGGCGTTCTTTTGATCAAAAGTCAAATATTTGGGAACGAGAACGGCGTTGAGTCTTCTCACTCCCAAAATGTCCTTCATTATCGATTGAGTCGACCCGAATGATATCCCTGCTTCTTCGGCGACCTCCCTGACAGTTATTCGTCGGTCTTCACGCACCAGTTCCAACACCTTGTCCACTTTTTCAGGCGTGGTTGATGTGGACGGTCCCCAGGAACGCTCGTTGTTGGCGGTCTCTTCCCGACCCTCCTTGAAGCGCTTGTACCACTCGAAAACTCGTCTTCGGCTCATGACGGCATCCCCGTAGGCTGTTTGCAACATCCAAAAAATTTCGGCACCCTTGAATCCGTTTTTTACACAGAACTTGATGCAAATTCGTTGATCCTCCATTTCGGTAACTAACGAAATCGAAGCACGGGCAAAATGGCTTCACTTTCGAACAGCCGCTGCTCGCGCTGTTGTGGCGCGTGATTTTTGAAAATTGGCAGGTCTCCAAGCCAAGGGCGACGCTTGCGTTTGCCACAAACCGGGAAAAAATATATTGAGTTTTCAGAATTTTATGAGCAAAGTGTCGAAACTTTTTGATCAGAGAAGTATATTTCAAATTATATAGCAACAAATATATTTTAAGAAACTGATAATTTATTATGTTAATTGTAGATATATTGACAGACATTCCTTTCTTTTGTACAAAGTTCTCTGTTCTCGTTTTTTTTCTCTTTCTCCTTGTTAATATCATATGGCTATTCTTTACAACCTACAATTATTGTATATATGTATAGACAATTGTCATACATGTATGACAGCGCAAGTGTCCCTAGGGGGACATAGCGCTTTATAAATTGAAATAAAAAAATATCCATGTCAGAAGTAGAAATGTTACAGTTTCCATAGAAATGAGATATGTAACAGAATATTTATTTATTTATGAATTGATTATTAATTTTAATAGAGTTTTTTTTACTCAGAATATATCTCTGTTCTTTGGTGTGAAAAGATGGCCATTCTAAGATCGAAATAGTATTTTGACAGAACAATCTATCCAAAAGAATCACGCAAAACTAACAAAATCTTCCAAGCAGCCGCTATCAAAAATTAAATAAATTATTTCTGATTTAGGATTTTTAGTCTTCCACTTTCATTCGAAATACACAAGCAGAAAACACTTTACATATTTTCTCTTAAAAGTATCTTAAAAATCTGTAAATAGAATTTTGGTTGAATTTATGACTTGTGTGGATATGAAATCCAGAACAGATTGCGCACTTTTTTTACTGTCCCTTGCTACAAGAAGACATTTGTCTCATGGATGTCATTTGCTGTTGGGCCTCCCAATTAAGAATATTTTTGTGCAAGCTTTTCGTTTGGTTTTGTTTTTAAAATAGAATAAAACTTCAGCATTTTCACATATGTCTATTATATATACATATTTATATCACTGATTTGCAATTTACATAATGGAAAAAAATGATATAGCACTTGAATTTCGAAAATAATCATAAAAAATATGATAAACATGACCTAGAAATTTACGCTTACAAATCTTCCTTAAGACAATCTTTCTCGTTGATAAAAAAAAAACTTTGTTATCATTGATCTGTTCTATTTTATTCCAACTTCCCCCAATCGCATCCCTCCCTCCAATTAAAGAAGAGGGAACAAAATTTCCAGTAAAGGAAGGTCAAAATGGTGAATTTTCGTCAGAATGCCGCCATTTTGTCTGCCGCTATAATTAAATGGCGCAATAGAGGTCAGGGATGATTGGCCATTGGTAATGAGGCAGACGAATAACTCTCGCTTCATCGTCTGATATTCCAATATGTTTTGATATCTTAGATGTCAGACGACTTCTATCACTTTCAGGCTCTGTTACATTAGGTGATTGAACCTCGCAATGCAAATCAAAAGACTGAGCGATTGTATCATTAAGTCTTCTAAAATGTAATATAAAGGCATATATTGGATTTAATAAAATATTTATTTGCCAATATTTCTGTTGGCTGAACGCCAAACCTTTATCAAGTTGTTACATTTTTGTATACACAAACTCAGCGCCGCATAGTATTATTAACAATCATATAACAATTTTAACAATAACACTATGCGGCGCTGAGTTTGTTTATACAAAAATGTAACACCTTGATAAAGGTTTGGCGTTCAGCCAACCGAAATATTGGCAAATAAATCTTTTATCAAATCCAATATATGCCTTTTTATTATCTAATGATTTAAATATGAATTTCTCTATTTTCAAAATAATAATATTTGTAATATTTCTTCACTGTAATATACAATGGAATTGGAAGGTTATGTTCTTTGATGGAGAAGCATTAGCAAACAAACTGAGAAATTGCAGGTAGAAACATAATAATTACCATAAAACAATGACGTTTTAACAAGTTTTACCGCAAATGTTTCTTTTTACAGAACGAAAAAACGTAATTTTAATTATCTTAAGGAGAAATAACGACTATTCCTATCCTTAGGGATGTGAAGTATGAAAGTCAATACTATTCCTATCCTTAGGGATGTGAAGTATGAAAGTTCATACTAATCCTATCCTTAGGGATGTGAAGTATGAAAGTTCATACTATTCCTATCCTTAGGGATGTGAAGTATGAAAGTTCATACTATTCCTATCCTTAGGGATGTGAAGTATGAAAGTTCATACTAATCCTATCCTTAGGGATGTGAAGTATGAAAGTTCATACTATTCCTATCCTTAGGGATGTGAAGTATGAAAGTTCATACTATTCCTATCCTTAGGGATGTGAAGTATGAAAGTTCATACTATTCCTATCCTTAGGGATGTGAAGTATGAAAGTTCATACTATTCCTATCCTTAGGGATGTGAAGTATGAAAGTTCATACTATTCCTATCCTTAGGGATGTGAAGTATGAAAGTTCATACTAATCCTATCCTTAGGGATGTGAAGTATGAAAGTTCATACTATTCCTATCCTTAGGGATGTGAAGTATGAAAGTTCATACTATTCCTATCCTTAGGGATGTGAAGTATGAAAGTTCATACTATTCCTATCCTTAGGGATGTGAAGTATGAAAGTTCATACTATTCCTATCCTTAGGGATGTGAAGTATGAAAGTTCATACTATTCCTATCCTTAGGGATGAAGTATGAACTTTCATACTTTCATACTTCATCCCTAAGGATAGGAATAGTCATAAAACTTGTTAAAACGTCGTTTCTACAATCATAGCCGCATTATATTGTATTACCATAAAATAATACTAAGCACAACCAAAAATACAAATAAAATTTGATATTATGATGCATTAGCGCGCCATCTGTTATGAAAATTTGAAACTATTATAGACGCGTATGATTCTTTTAGTGATTGTTTAGTTTTTAAAAGAAGCATACGCGTTTATAATAGTTTCGAATTTTCATAAAAATGAATATAGCTGAGATATAGAATATAAATGAAACAATACAACAGGGGTATCTGGAGTTTCTTTTCTTCTTTAATAACGCAATCTTAAGCTTTCAGGCATCTCTGCCCTTCTACATGAGAACATAAAGACGAATAAAACTCCGTTAGATGCTGACCAATTATAAATATTTAAATGTATATATGTTATAATAGAAAAAAAATCTGTTTGATTTTTGATAATTAGTTATATAGAATTAATACTTGATGCTGATTATTTTGAGAATAGAGATATTTGTTGAGCAGTCGTGGCAATGATAAATAAAATCAGTTATCAAAATAGATTTAATTGATCTTATGGAATATATAAAAAAACATGGTTTGATAAAAGTAATGCCTGGCTTAAGGCGAGTAGAATAAGGAAAACAAAAGATTATTTACATAATGTACAAAAATTTTTAGCCGGCCATCGGGAAAGAGAGAGAGAAAATATGGTTTTACGGGCTACTAACCAAAAGTAATGATTTTTGAGCCCAAGCGCGATGTCAGGAGGCAAGGGATCCTAGGATCTGGCAGTGGAGGTGTCATCGCAGGGGGGGAGGAAGCTGGAGAGGTGAGGGAAACAGCGCCTTGACAGGTGAGAGGCCTGGATGGAAGCCAGTAAAGGAGGCAGGATGTCCTGGAAGCCTAGAACTTGAGGGTTCTAAGCTTCAAGGTGGGGCAGCTTGAGGCTCTCGCCTCGTGCTTGTCTGGGAGGCCCTTGGCACAGCAGTTGGCGCACTTGGAAGTGCGCCGGTCGGCAACGGAGGGGCAGGCACGGCCTTCATGGCCGCCTTCACCGCAGTGGAAGCACTTGGGATCTCTGGTGCATTGGGCAGAGTTGTGGCCGAAGCCACAACAGCAGAAGCAGACTCGTGCGCGGATGGACTCCTCGAAGTTGAGGATCACTCCATCCACCACGATCCTTCCGCGATTGCCCAGAGCTCTGAAGGTGTTGAGGTCCACCTCGATGAAGGCGGTGCAGGTCCCGTTTCTGGGTGCAGAACGGTGCGCCACGCGCACCACCTTGTCCCCAGGGAGTTGGCTAACAGCAGGAGTTTCCAGCAGCGTCTCTTCAATGGTGGAGTTGGATGTTTCCTCATCCACTTTGAAGAGGCAGATGCGAGGCAGGATCACCTTCTGTTGGCGGACCTTCATGCCATCCAGCTTGTTGGCCAGGGAGGAGGTGACAGCTGGGATGGTATCGGGGTTGCTGGAGTGGAGGACAAGCTTCCCTTTGGTTCGCAGGGAGGCCCAAACGCCTTGGGGTAGAGTGTGGGCAGCGCGGACAGCTTTGGGCATTGCTCTTGGGTCGGCCTGTGGGTCATCAGAGATGACCACTGTGTGGGCCGCCGATTTTTCCCCATGGAGGACCACTTGGGCGGCCGCAGGCTTGGGGACGCGGGAGGGCGCAGGTTTTGCGGGACCCTTGAAGTTGGTCCTTTTTGCGGGTGGGTAGGGAGCCTCAGGCTGCTTCCTTTTGGTTGGAGCCGGAGTGGCGGGCTTGGTGGGGTCGGTCTGGGAGCTGAATAGTAATATAGAATTCATTTTATAAAATCTATATTACTGTAAAAAATAATTTTATGTGTAATTTACTTCAAGTAATTCAAAATAAAAACTACTTGAAAAGTAAATAACTATCTTTCTTTTTTCACGACTGTACCTTAAATTCTCTATCTTTTCAACAACAAAACAAAATATTCATAACATATATTATAATTATAGTTTGCATATATAACGACGTTTCATTCGTTTTTTTTTTGTACTCCTGTACATAATCCTGGGCAGAAATACCCGAAAGCTTGTGATTGATTTATAAAGATAAAAGGAACTCATTTCCAGAAACCATTTGTATTCATTTATATTCAGGAGATTCTTTTTAAATAAATAGATATAGAATATGTAATTATTGTCACGAGTTATCAGTGAAAAAAAAACATATAGAACGTATCATCATCACAAAAGAAGGAAAAGAAGAAAAACAACAACAAAGAAACAACGGAAAAGAGGACTTTTTGTTATTTCGAAAATATATATATTTTTCTATTGTTTTTCATGTGTTAAGCGTATTTAGGCAAGTTTGGCTTTAAATACCCATTTCTTGATTTCTCAAGAAGCCACTGGAACCAAAAATCTTTTTGGTCATAGTGGTACAGTCTACTCCACGCTGACGAGCGCCAACAGCTCGAAACACGCTCGTGGATGGCACCTCTTGATTTATCAAGAAATTGGGTTGGCCAAATATCACGGAGCAAGTTAAATAAACGTTTAGTTTATTTTTGCTCCACTAGATAGCATTCTGCCATCTAAAAAGCACATGTGCTTTTGGTCAGGAGAAATGCCTTCTTTATTTTTAATATAGAAATTTGTTTGTAAAAATAGTAATAACGCTGTGTTATATATATATATATATATAATAAGCTATATTCAAATAAAAATATGCTGGTTAAAATAAGTAAGTTTTGATATTTTAAATACATAAGACTAATCGAAATTTTGGTAAAATAATACTATGCAAAAATATTAAATACATAACAATATTATTCTGAACACATAGAGCAATCCATAATATATGTATATTTTAAAAATAAGGCTTATTTTGGATTGTAATATGTGGTTCACCTGGGGCACGCGACCTGCTACGTACTTCACGGCAAAATACCTCGAAAAAGATAGAAGATTGATCCATCGAAATATCGGATTAATAAATAATCTTATTACAATCCAAAATAAGCCTTATTTTTGAAATAACAATATTAATAAAAAACTTCTCTGTGTATTCTTGATAAAGATTATACTATAAAAAGTACTGTATTGGAACTACTATTATATTAGAATATTTTTAATTAAAAAGGCATTTATTGGATCAAAATATCATTTATTTTACCAATATTTCAGTTGGCTGAACGCCAACCTTTATCAAGATGTTATAACATATTTAATGTGTGTCAACAATATGTTATAATACCTTGATAAAGGTTGGCGATCAGCGAACTGAAATATTGGTAAAATAAATTATATGTTGATCTAATATATGCCTTTTTTAATTGAAGATTTATTTATGGATTGCTCTATTTTCAAAAATATTAGAATATATTTAAAGTTCTTGCTACAATCTTCCCAAATTTGACACTAGTATTTCTTGACTAATTGATCAAGAAGAAATGATAAGTATTACAGAAGTATAATTCGTGTTCTTTTAGACTTCTGTCGACATTCTGTCGACTAGAAACGTTATGGTCTACTTAACGTGAGTAGTTAGAATTGTTTAAGTCCTCTTACACTACTGAAACACAATATTCACATACACAACTTTATTAAGACCACCGGTCTTATACAGATTCACTACAGGAAGAAAGGAAGCATAGATGGAGCTCCTGTACTCTAGGCAGAGCAGCACCCAACAACAGCCTACAGGTTCGATGCATGCCCAATGGCCACACGTTCTTTCGTGCATACGTCAAAGTTAGCGTATCACTGAACAGGCGAATGTGGAATCAGCCGCGGTCTAGTCTTCACTTTCCTCATCCAAATGGACCACGGCATTCGACGATTCTCCTCTGAACGGTGACTGCGGCCTTGTAGAATTTATATAAACCAAAAAGAAGACCTTGATCAAATATCATTGCTTTCATCCAGTTATATATTTGTTGACTATCGGATTGAGACAAGGATAAATCACCCAAGAGTTCCCCCCCCCCTCTTTGTTTCTTCAAACAAAAGCAACCAAATATTATATGCATGATTTCATCTTGTATTCTGATATTATGCAAATCACAAGTTAAAGGACTGTCAGTCTTCTAGCTCTTTGATCGATTTTCTAGGAATAACACCCATAGGAGTCTCAGTTGCGCAATAAGTCTTTCAATTACCAGAGGAGTATTTGTGAGTAGATATAGTTCTGATGTTATTGAATTGAAAGACAATATTCATATTAGGCTCCGCCTGAATACTCCAAAATCTCCAACACATACAAAAATCGCACATAGCTATTTAAGCTTTTTAAAAAATATTTACTTAATACTCTGAATTGTTTAAGTTCTTTTATACACCACTGAAACACGATATTGACATTAAGAACGGCTTTAAGATTTCAAAACCTCTAACACTTACGGACAAAACTTAAGTTTCATATTTTAATCATAAACTACTCCTTATTTGCTTATATAACGGCTTGTATAAATACATATAAATTCGAACGTTCTCTCCTTTAAAATATAATAATAACACTTTGATTTTAATCAATAAGGAATCAAGAGTTTCTCATATCTTTTATTACTCAAGCTTTCGGGCCAAAACATGCCCTTCAACACGGAGATCCTGAAGTACAACTTCACGCCTTGAAAAAAACTTGAACACTGGGCTCGAAAATAAAATATACCGAAAATAATCAGAAACAATTGTAAAGTAGTCAACCTTTCTCATGTAAATCTCACCACAGATGAAATAAAATTTCTTTCAAAAGGTTTAAAACATAGAATAATAGAAAAACTGGACCCTATAAAAATTATCTGCGGAGTTGAAGCTTCGATAGCAGGGCGTGAAGTTATGTTTCAGAATCTCCGTGTTGAAGGTCATGTTAGCCCGAAAGCTTGAAAAATAAAAGAAATAAGAAACGAAACTCTAGATTCCTTATTGATTAAATCAAAGTGTAAAAGCAGGGAAGAACCTTTATAATAACCTATATAAAAGGTACAACTTCTTCAAGTTTTGTCTATAAGTCTATTTATAAATAAAATATCTTCATACACAAAAAAAAAAGGTTAGCTGGCGATGTGCCATTTTTGGTGTTGGAGATTTTGGATTCTCAAGCGGTGCCTAAAAGAGAGATCGAGATGTTATATTGTGGCTGTTTGAAGTGATTCAATCTGAACATTGGCAGCGATGGTGGGGGCGTATTTTTGACAATAAATACCTCTGGTTCCCACAGCAACCATGTATAACCTAGTATACCATATACAACCACATATAATCTTAACATTGGCAGCGATGGTGGGGGCGTATTTTTGACAATAAATACCTCTGGTTCCCACAGCAACCATGTATAACCTAGTATACCATATACAACCACATATAATCTTAACATTGGCAGCGATGGTGGGGGCGTATTTTTGACAATAAATACCTCTGGTTCCCACAGCAACCATGTATAACCTAGTATACCATATACAACCACATATAATCTTAACATTGGCAGCGATGGTGGGGGCGTATTTTTGACAATAAATACCTCTGGTTCCCACAGCAACCATGTATAACCTAGTATACCATATACAACCACATATAATCTTAACATTGGCAGCGATGGTGGGGACGTATTTTTGACAATAAATACCTCTGGTTCCCACAGCAACCATGTATAACCTAGTATACCATATACAACCACATATAATCTTAACATTGGCAGCGATGGTGGGAACGTATTTTTGACAATAAATACCTCTGGTTCCCACAGAAACTTTGTATAACCTAGTAAACAACCATATGATCAGATTTTTTTTCTGAAGGTCGAAGTGTTCTTATACAAAAAAGCATATTATTTTATTTAAAGCCATAAAAAAGGCAAAACCAAAAAGACATCTCGAAAAGCCTAACAAGCCATTATATTTACATATATTTGGACTGTCCTTATGAAGCTATAACAATAAATGATGGCGCTCTGCCATTTAAAAAGCACATGTGCTTCTGGTCAGGATATGCCTTTTTTGTTTTTAATATTAACACCTGACCTTTTTATTATATTTTTCTATTATATTTTGCACATGTTAAGCGTATTTACGCAAGTTTGGCCTTAAATAACCATTTCTTAGTTTCTCAAGAAACCTCTGGGACCAAAAATATTTTGGTCGCAGTGGTACAGCCTGCTCCACGCTGACGATGGCCAACAGCCCGAAACACGTTCGTGGATGGCTTTTCTTGATATATCAAGAAAATGGGTTGGTCAAATATCAGGGAACAGACTAAATCAACGTTTAGTTGAGTTCTGATCAATTAGATGGCGTTCTGCCATCTAAAAAGCTCATGTGTTCCTGGTCAGGATATGTCTTCTTTGTTTTAATAACAATAAATAAATCCCTAAGATGTATACCACAACTCGCAGTTGTTTCTAGTTGAAAAATAAAGTCGAATTTTTAATCCGATAGTTTCTGTTGATATTGTCGTAATATTTGGAGGCCAATACTTCACACTTTTATTAGAAGGAAATTTATAAATAATAAACAAAATGGCCACTGAGGATGATTTTCTTGTATTTATTGTATATTCATCTCAAGCTTTCGGGTATCACAAACCCTTCTAACTCCGCCTTTGCCGGTCCCAAGCCCGGATGAAAAAGGAGGCGGGGAAGCAGTAACAAGCTCACTAAAAAACCTGGGTTCAGCTGGCCCGGCACCTAATCCAGGGATACAGGATGAGCAGCGTTTGTACTCCATGTTAGGAGCAGCTGCACGTGGCGTCTGTTCCTCATGTCAGAGGCGGCCATTTCTTTTGGAGCTAAGTCGGCCTGCCACTGAGTAGTGCTCCCAGTCTTAATGACAAAGGCAGACGCATGCTAATTCATCCAGTCATGATGGTTGTCAAACAGACACCATCAAAGGTCACAACTTGATGCCTAATATAATTGAGTGGAGATAAGAAAGAAGAAGACAAACCCTCCTACAGGAGTATATTAGAAGTAACCAACCATATGATTGGTCGCCATGCCTATCTACTAATTGACCAACTAGCATGGCTTTCTAGCCCTACTTCTGTCAAATTATATTGACAAACATTTGTAGTTTTTATCAGTTTTTAGCTGGAAGAATGTTGTTTTGGTTTATTAGTGAATGTGGCCATGTTTGTATATAAGAGGGAACTAAGGGAATGCGGGGGAGGCCAGAGTGAGGAGAATTGTTGTGGAGACGCTTAAAGTGTTTTCTACTCTGGTGATCTCTTCGCATCCCTGTGTGACCCCGGTCCGATCCCTACCAACGCTACAATAAAGATAAGTACTGTTTTTATTTTATTCTACAAATCGTGAGTTTTTATTTACTTCCTTTTTGTTGTTGGTGTTGTAGTCTTGAGTGTATGCTTTTCTGTGTATTATTTACTCTTACTTTAGGCCCTAGTATATTGCATTTTTGTGAGATAACCCGTAATAGAAACTTTTGTCACTTCATGGCCATACCAAGCAGACAGTTCAAAGTACACTGTGGTAAGACTCCAAGCAATCAGAAAGCCATCAACACTTGTTGATGTACCATTGTTGGAATATTACACAGAGTGACAATGTCTATAGATGAGCTCGTGTTTGAAGAGGAACTTGTATGTATATAATAATTATTGTTTTTGTTGTTTTCATGTAGACATATATACCAAGAATTGTTTTGTATGATTGCTATCAATAATAAATAATATGTAAAGTTAAATTGGTTACGTCCTTCTTTCTTACTTTAATTACATAACACAACATAGGTGAGATTCCCAGGTTCCAGGGACGGAAAGAGTGAGCAATCTGACAGATAAGTAGAAAAAAAAAAGATTAGTAGTTGATGATGCTGAAGAAATAAAGAAATCCGTTAAACGGCATCTTGAGTTTACTTCCTTCTTTCAACGCCCACTTATTTGTACCCCACTCGTGGCCCCCTCAGTGCCTCACGGGGGAGTAACTTCTTCTTTCTTATCTCCACTCAATCATATTAGGGCATCAAGCTTGTAAAGCTTGAGACTGGGTGAAGTAGGATGCTTCTGCCTTTGTCATTAAGACTGGGAGCACTACTCAATGGCAGGCCGACTTAGCTCCAAAAGAAATGGCCGCCTCTGACATGAGGAACAGATGCCATGTGCAGCCGCTCCTAACATGGAGTACAAACGCTGCTCATCCTGTATTCCTGGATTAGGAGCCCTTACAGGGTACTATCAGCCGGGCCAGCTGAACCCAGGTTTTTTAGTGAGCTTGTTACTGCTCCCCCTCCTCCTTTTTCATCCCGGCTTGGGAACGGCAAAGGGGGAGTGACTGATTTATCCCAATCAGGAACCGATGGTACATATGGTTGTTCTTGAAGCTAGAAACCGCGTTTTCTTGTATAATTCTTGTACAAAAACTTTTTTCACCTAATGTATCATCGTGTTTTTTGAGCTTCCATCAGAAAAATAAGACTTTAGAGAAGTTAATTTACATTTAGAGGGTCGCCTATTGTCGCCATTTAAAGTAACAAGACGTGACAGTTCAAGCAACACTCCGGGTTAGTATATATAGATCATTTTATTCGAGATCAAACGTTGTGGCCCACTGTAGGTATTACATCCCAAACACGATGCGACGCCAGCCATCTCTGTCTTGAGCTCAATGTACCATCTCAGCGACGGTTAAGCCAGTTGGTATAAGCCGATTCTAGCGGGAGGATATACGGAACAGTTTGGGAACGGGACAACTAAAATTCGCCTGATAAGTTTTACTGTATAATGAACAATGATACATTTTCTAATTTGATCGCCGAGCCAAATTTTAAATTTTGACGAGAATGATTTTTTTGTTAATAAATAGAAACCAATTTCTCTATCTTCTTCTCTCCGAAATATAGACTAAGTAATATATACAAGGGTATCATAAAAGTTCATGAACACTTGCAAAAAAATTGAAATACCAATATTATTCGTCGTTATGTATAATGTCTTTGTATTATGTATAAAGTAATTGTATTATGTATTATTATGTATTCAACGTAATAATTTTATTCGTCAAGTAGTTAGAAAAACGCGAACTTTTAGGACAATCTTATAATTCTTAAATCGGTCAATTTGGCAAAATATAAGGGAAAAAATGGTTAAAATATAGGAAGAGTCATTGGTGACACGTGTTCTGACTAAATATCTAGGTTCTGGTTGTTGTTCTACTCAGCAGTACCTTTTGATCGGTATTTCATATTAAACAATTATTATTGTTTTGCAATTATTAAACAAAAATTGTATTGAGATGTCAGAATACACGCCATTCAAATCTTTAATAAACGTCTAAAATACGCTGTGGATCTACTCGGAAATTGGTATTCTACAAAGAAATTGTTTAATATGGTGGTGTGTCTTGTCCATGGATAGCCCACCACCATATTGCCACGTGGAAAATTAGGAAAGACAAAAACTTCAGGAGGAGACAACAATTTCTTTCAGGCAAGGACAAACTATGAATGGTTAACAAAATATAAGCCACGAGGGATATTTACAGATTATCAAAATATAAACATAAAAAAAATGACCACTCTGTTAATAAAAATAATAAATACTTTGTTACAATATTAAACAATTTCTTTGTAGAATACCAATTTCCGAGAAGATCAACAACCTCTTTTAGACGTTTATTAAAGGTTTTAATAATAGAATGGCGTAATCTGACATCTCAATACACAAGTGTAACAACGTCTTCCAATTTTAGAGTACAATCAGAACACAGTACATTGCAACTCGCAAGTTTTGAGGCTTACATTAGGTGAACTATTTTGGAATGAATATAAAAAAAGCTCAACCATTCATTAATCGCAAATCTACATTAGTAAAACAGAAAAGACCTGTGTTGAAATAAAGTCTTTCATCATTTATATTCCTGATATAATCATATTTTTCTTTTAATACTTTTTAAATTCAAACATTTCAGAGAAACATCGTTCTTGGTATCTTCGAATTTGCTTTGTTTGTTATTTGTACTCTTTTGCTTATTGCAACGATCAACGAATACAAATAACAAATCAAGAAAAAGTAAAGATGCGTTAAGAACCATTGTGGAATGTTTATTTAAAATATATGTCTTTCCTGTTTTACCAATGTAGATTTCCTATCAATGAATGGTTCAATTTTTACACATCTCAAATAGTTCGTCCAGTATAGAAACTTATGAGTTGAAATTTCCTATATAAACTATGTATAGTATTTAAATTAAAGGCGATAACGTGCTATCTATACATAAGAAATGGAAGCGCGTTATCACCTTATATTTAAATATGCCTAACTAGCCTTGTATATTTATTGTTTGCGGAAGAGCATTGCTCGATGTGAATATGTATATGTAATTCTACTGTCCTAAAAGCTTATATCCATAGTTTGCTTGAATACTATTGAAAGATTCCACCCATCATTGCAGCCTATATAATCAGAATCGTCCAATACAGTATTGGAGCTCTAAGAGAAGCGGTCTGGTAGATTAAATTGTCGAAACCGCTTGGAGGGTTCACCACTGATGAGCCAAATCTCCCTATATATTTTTTCATCGCAGTAAGGACAGTAGAAGAGTTTGTTTTATGTTTGAAAAAAGAAACATTCGTGATTTATAATGTTTCCAATTCATATGTATAATATGATACACCAGCACGTCCCAACTGTTATAAGAAATTCAAAATATTTTTTGACGCGTATGATTCTTTCGTATTAAAATATTTGTATACTGCCCTTATATTGGGAGGGCCTGGCTCATCAGTGGTGAACCTTCCCAGCGGTTTCCCTAGTTTAATCTACCATACCGCTATAATATTGTATTTGATTGTTTTCCTTTCATACCGATACTGATGTTAAACTCTTGGAGAATGTATTTTGATTGAATTATGCATACGAGGTATAGTCTATCTCAAATAACAGATATAATAATGTGAAAAAAATAGTACAAATGTGATATTGTACTGGGATAAGGTGCATAAATTATGAAAAAAGCATTTCCTTATCGTTCAACTGAAAGTTGCTGATGGCTTGCGCCATCTTTCGGAATAAATATATCAAAATATATTATACAGTTAAACCTGTCTATAGCGCCCCCTCTAAATAGCGCCTTCCTCTCTATAGCGCCTGATTTTAAATATTAAAATGTAAACATTTTACATTAAAAGTGACCTGTCTATAGCACTCCCTCTCTATAGCACCCTATTTTGGTGAGTCCCAAGAGGGGCGCTATAGACAGGTTTAACTGTATATAATAAATATTAAAATAAATATCAAAAATCAACGAGAATAGTTGATATCTATTTAGATTGGTGACGCAAGCCATCAGAAACTTTCAGTTGCACGATAAGGAGATGCCTTTTTCATAAAATAACATAATGATAACAAACTAAAAGAACTTACCCTCTAAGAAGATATCCTCATTACATTTTATCACCAAGTAGAGGCCCAGGAAAACTATATATTTTATATATCTGGTTGTCATGGTAACCTATACGTCACCGGTCGACCTTGCCAACACTTCAAATTTCTTAGCTTATAAAATGTGGTCCAAGACCTTAAGAATCTTTTTGTAAATATCTTAAGCGTGATTCTTCTTGACCTTCTGTGTGAAGTTAGATGTTGCACTTCATTTTGTAGACAGATTCTTTGTGGCTAAGAGGTGAAGGCATCATCGAAGCTCTTTGATTTGATATCAATTAATACATTTCTTTCCCCCAATTTACCCAGACTGTTCTATTTATTAGCGTGATTGTCTTAATTACAATGTATAAATTTCCTTATCTCAATGTTGATTGTGATTAGCTTTTGCTTTTTTACCTTCATTTGCGGTGAATCCGCGGTAAATCCATGTATAACAAATTTATTTTCCTCCAATTTACCCAGACTAATCTATTAGCTTGATTGTCTTTATATAATTTTTCTTGTATATAAATATCATATTACCATTAAGGTACTATTACTGTTTTATTCCTACATATATCCTACATTTCTGCTTGGAGAATCTGTATAAGACTAAAATGTCTTAATAAAGCTTTTTGTTGTTGTTGTTGATTTGATATCAGCATACGTGGTTTTGCTACGATCTGTGGTTGAGTACTATGGATTCTCATGGTAGCATGCATAAGTAGCCATAGTGAATGCCAAGTGAATTCATTCGATTGTGTGGAACACCACATCGAGGGTTGGGTACGGTATTGATGAAGGTATTCAATGAATAACCTGGCGTCAATCTCCAATTGAAAGTTTGTTAGAAACATTAAATCGAATCTTCACCATTCAGTCGCTTTCACAAAGTGAAAGTTTCTAAAGTGGAGGTTATTTTATCAGTTGTCCAGCTTTCCAGAGATATAGAATGCAAACAGCTATCCTGCTTGGACTGACCCACCTCGACCCTACATCTATGGCAAGACTCGACCTCAGTATAAAACTTCCTGGTCAACTGGTTGTGCTCAGAAATCCACTCAGGATGCGATTAAAAGTACTAGTCCATACTATAGTGAGCTGGACACCCGGGGTAGTTGGCGTTCCAGGAACCTGGGTTGTCTATATATATATCTCTACCATCAATTGGCAAAGAGAGGGACTCGGCAAGCACGGCCCGAGGAAATCCATTTAGGGAAAGAAATACTTTTTGAAAATATATAATTATTATTCTAACGAAGACATTAATACGCGAATGTTTCTTTTACAAATAAATCAAACTTCTACTGTACTTACTGCGGTGAAAAAATATATTGGGAGGGCTTGGCTCATCAGTGGTGAATCCTCTCAGCGGTTTCGCCAATTTAATCTACAAGACCGCCTCTTTAGAGCTCTAATACTGAATTGGATCATTCTGCTTTTATATGCTACACTGAATGGGGTGGAATCTTAAAAATGCCATTTTTAAGAGTAGGCGAAAATTGGCGAAACCGCTGGGAGGGTTCACCACTGTTGAGCCAAGCCCTCCCAATATATTTTTTCATCGCAGTAAGGACAGTGGAAGTTTTATTTATTTGTAAAAGAAACATACGCGTATTAATGTCTTCGTTCGTTATATATAGATAGAACGTTATTGCTTTGTATTAATTATTATTGTTAAATTTTATATGTATCAAACATTCATATTTTGTTTGATTTCTTGGCTATTTTACGTTCTCTGTGGTAGCTTAATTGTGTGCAAAATATTTTGTTATAATCGAGGCAAAAACGTAAATGCATATTGCTTTCAGACCAACGGGTTTCTACGTTCCACTTCGATCACAAGGAACGTCGTCTGAAACAGGTAGAAGAGTCCTTGCAGCAACTATACGAAACATTGACCGCCGAATGTTACCACAATATTGTCAGCCGTGTAAATGCTCTCGCCTGATGTCAACACTAATCCCGGAATCAATCTAGTCGGTTTTAAAGATAAAGGTCACCTCTCCCTTCAAAATAAACATCAAAGCTAGACATACAGTCTATTGACCTTCGCCGCAAAATAGGTCGGTAAAAGCCACATCACCAGCTTTGTCAAACTGAGAAGCATCCACCAAGAAACCATGGTTTCAGGCTAATGGCCCTCATCAGTATAGAGCGGATTTTATTCTATGAGATCTACAAGGGGGATCTTATGGAATCTTTACAATTAGCCAAAGAGGTGTTTAACTGGAAAAGTGGATAGGACAAATCTATGACCAAAATGAAGATATAGAAATATTCTCCCGGCAAGTCGGTTTAGTTTATAGAAAATCTCTACGTGCTATAAAGGGAGGAGTACCGTATTCACCACCTGTGGCTTTAACTAGACATACTTGTTATCTTTCATTCGTTGATGGATAGGAATTGACATGTATTTGGAATATTGAGACACACGTCGTGTTAATGCGGAATGTGTTGATGTGATAAGATTATATGCCATGTACATTATGTAAATAATCGGTAAATACCAATGTTCAAACGGAGCATGCATATGATTTTACTTAGCATTTGCCACGTGGTGCATTTACAGCCCAACCTGTCAACCATTATTACCATAACATATATAAAAATGGCATATCCTGACCAGGAGCACATTGTGCTTTACAGAAGGCAGAGCGCCATCTGGTGGAACAGAAATCAACTAAACATTGATTTAGCCTGTTCCCTGATATTTGGCCAACCCAATTTCTTCATAACATATATGTATATTAAAAATAGTACAGAAATGAATTTGTACTTGGATCAGGTGGATAAATTGAGAAAAAAGGCATTTCCTGATTGTGTAACTGAAAGTTACTGATGGCTTTCGCCATCTATCGGAATAAAAATCAACTAATCGTTGATTTTTCAATTATTCCAGAATTGGCCAAATACCGTTTCTTGATTAATCAAGAAAATCTATAAGCTATATATGTATATATGGGATACAATATTAACATGAACACCAATTACTTTATATTTCATTGGGAGAATTCAAACCGTAATTAACAAATACTAACGCACCTATATAGAATGATCTTTATTACCTTTTACAAAAAAAAAGCACATAATGCAATAAAAATTTTGAAATTTATATTTTTGTGAAGTTTGAAATATATATAGCATTAAAAAATGCTATTGCTATATTAGCTTTAAAATTAAGTATACAAGTTTATACATGTATATAGCCTGTACGCCATAGAAAACCATGGCTCGCAGAAACCGGGCCTTGGAAATTGCCACATTGTAAACACAGACTTCCAAGAATAACCGTCAGGCAAGACGTGGCTGGAATTGAAAATCTTCCTTATTTCTCCAGAGTGTCCTCGTAGCTTGTAGAAATTACGATACGCAAATATATCTTTAATATAATGCATTGACGCACCATCTTATAATAAATTTAAACTATTTTGGACTTCGTATGTTTCTTCTTTTTCAAATAAAAAACAATTTTCTACTTCTCTTTATTGCAATGATAAAACAATAAGAGGGCCTGGAGCATCAGTGGTGTACCTTCCTAGCGGTTTCGCAAGTTCAATCTACCATACTGCTGTAATATTGCATTGAGCTGAGTTTTCTTTTATACCGATATTGATACTAAACTCTTGGAAAAGGTATTTTAAAGAACTATGGATATACATGTTATGAAAATACGAAACTATTATAGATGCGTATGATTCTTTTAAAAATTAGACAATTTCTACTGCCCTTACTGCAAAGGAAAAATTGATGGGAGGGCCTGGCTCATCATTGGTGAACTGTCCAAGTTAAACTGGCAAAACCGCTGGAAGGGTTAACCACTGATGAGCAAGGGCCTCCCATCTTCTTTTTCTTCTTTCTTATCTCCACTCAATCATATTAGAGTATAAAGCTTGTAAAGCTTGACAACCATCATGACTGGGTGAAGTAGAATGGGTCTGCCTTTGTCATTAAGCCTGAAAGCACTACTCAGTGGCAGGCTAACTTAGTTCCAAAAGAAATGACCGCCTCTGACATGAGGAACAGACGCCATGTGCAACCGCTCCTAACATGGAGTACAAACGCTGAGGCCCTCCCATTAATTTTTTCCATTGCAGTAAGGGCAGTTGAAATTGTTTAATTTTAAAAAGAATCTTACGTGTCTAAAATAGTTTCGAATTTTCATAACAGATGGCGTGCTAATGTCATCATAACATAAATGTTTACAGAATATCCTTAATAATTTGTGCTAATAATTGATTATTTTTAGAACAATTGAATAAGTACAGTAGCCTATCGTATAGCCTTCCTTCATACGAAGTCAAATTGAGCTTTCAGGAAGGTTTAATATGTAAATTCTCTTAATGGAGAACGCTTGTGTACTGTGTATCGTTTTAGGAAGCTTTAACCATGTCTTTCTTCAGGTGATGCATACGAAATCCACGTGTTTATTGAATATGAAACGTCACATTAAACGGGATTTATCTGTAAAAATCCTTTTTTTCGGTAATGGGTCGAAAAAAATTTAGTTTTTTTTTAATATTTAATCTCAGGTTATAAATATAAATATATATATTTCATTCTGAAAAGGTAGGGGATTGGTGAAAGGCTGGTCTAAACCGTTGGTTTTCGACCGCTATGACCCGGATTCGACTCCCGCATTGGGCACTTTTTGTCATTCGAATTGCTTTTTACATGTGTAGATATGTGGTGCATTTACAGTAAAAGCAGTTGCCTTCTTCTATCCACCATGATTATCATGGCCTGTACCACGTGTACTGGGAATAAGCAAAAAAAATCTGACAAGGTAGAAACCCTTTAGTAAGACAATTCTACGGCCGTAGAAAGACGTCTTGAACAATCATCCTCTTATAAAAGAATCTCTTCTCCCTGACTTTTGTTTCTGTTTCTATGGGGAATAAGGAGATTGCCGTTGCCGTAGTACTCTATGATCACCCTTGTACCATAGGGAGGATTACTGGAGCCACATTTCAGCCTATGGACTCTGACAATCCGGACGCTAAGAATACATTTCCATACACCCTCTGGTTGACCTTATTTGTATATTGTTATAAGAGGAATTTCGTCTTCATGGCTGTTGGTAAAAATTTTGAAAAAATGATGTCCCTTTTTTTAAGCTAAAAAATACGTTATTCTTACGTACTTGCGATTGTATATAAATAACTATGATCATCTGTTACAATGTATAACACCTAGAATATCTAGAAAACACCATACATTGAAGTCTAAAAAACCCCATTTTTTTAGAATATTGAATCAAGAAACGTTTGTAATAGAAATTTTAGTTATTTCAAAATGTACTTCCTCCGAAAAAAAATCGAAGTTTTATTTATAAGTATATTAATACAATCATTATATATCTTTAAAAAAAAATAGATACCTCGGCGTGAGAACCTCCTTGCAACCTCAAAACAATTTTTAACGCCTTGCCAAATGCTTTATTTTTTATTTCTACTGACGAAGACAAAATATTTTTGTTGAAACGTTGATAAAATAAAACTTTAACTGGCCGAAGCATCTATTTTTTTTTAACGAAATATTTAATTTTTTTTTTTTTCCGAATTTTATCTTCAAAATAATCATTATATAGTTTACGTTTACTTTGGTTTTTTCGTGTGAGCATAAAAGTATGTAGGGAGAGAAACAAGTTAATAGAAGATACAATCATGTTGAAGAAAGAATTAAACAAACTATATCTGGATCTAAAATTTAAGTTTTATCTTTCTCAATCTAAGGAACTGTTCAAGAAATTCTTTCCAATTGCTGTCCCAAATTTCATTTCTTCTGATAAATTCACTACTTTATTCTTAACTGGCAAAGGACCCTTCTTAAGTTTCCTATTCAAACTGAATGCTATCAATGATCCAACATGTTAATGCCGCTTAGATGTTGAATCACCAGAGCATCTTCTTTTAACTTGCCCTCTGACTAATCAAATTGTATGTAGATACTTTGAAACATTACCAAATTCTCTTTGTGTTTATACTCTATCTTATGAGAACTTTGTTAAGTTTAGAACTATTTGTACAATAATTTACAAAACAATACTATTCCATCGTGTAAATAATTAATCATATATATGTAAATAATACTAGCACAGCACAATAGTCCTTTGGACTTCGTGCTTTTGTAACAATAAATAAATAAATAAATAAATAAAAATAAATGAAAAAATAAAATAGAAGAAAGAAATGAAAGAAAATGTTGAGGACCAAAAGCATTTACTACTAGATTCCATTATTTGGTGGTTAAATGTGGTGATGAAATGTTCAGAGATCTCTCTCTGGGAGGGGAAGTCTTGCTGGTTTAAAACCTCCAAGAAGGAAAATCGACCATTAAAAGAAAATGGAGCTATCTTCTCCCCTTGGCCTATCTTAAACATACCTTTAGAATGACATAATGGACTGATATGGGAAATTTCTTGGGAGTTTGGGGGGAATTTTCCCCTGATGCCACCTCAAGACTGTGTTAGCTCGGCTATGTGACCGCTGTATGACCATCCACTCTATAGATTCACTCCAAGTATTTGTTTATTCTCATATAATTTATTGTAAATTATGCAAACTATTCAATATAAATTCATAGAATAGCATAGTTATCACACGTGAAAATATTAATTTTAGCTTTGTGTGTGGATTTTTAAACGGTATTCTGCTAAAGAATACATCCCAGAAGACTTAGGATCACCACCAAGGCAGTAGTATGAACATCACATGTGTATAATGCTCTCATTTTGAAAAGGAACATTAATTAAAAACGTAAAATATTTTGTACTACGTATTTTTAAATAATGTCTAGCGTTCCTAGTGTGAAGAAAATATCTTGGGAGGCCTGGGTGGCGCAGTGAACCCAACGTCTCTAGTTTTATCACCAGACGGCACCAATATTGCATCAGTTCACATTAACCTATCAAGTGCTGCGCTTACCAAGGGGTAAATCTAGATCGTAAATGTACAGTAGATAGTTACTTGCAGGAGTTAACTATTTATCCACCTCAACTAATTATGTGCACATCCTATCTGTGCTGTGTATAGTTTCTTCAGTAATCTAGGAGAATTGTAGTGAAAGATAATTGTTTCAATATTCGTTTTCTTAATTATTTCTTTTTTGCATCTTTAATTGTTTTGTTTAAATTTACATGAACTTTGTCTTATACTCGGAGAATGATTTCTTTTTGATTTTCAATATAGTTATAGGCTCTTTTTAAAATGTTTTATTTGGAAGTTTCCGTTTGTAAAATTCCAATGTTACTTTTCAATTTTGAGGTCGTTTTTGTAATTTATCACAGACTAATATATTTCTCAATATCTTGTTCTCTTAAAGATTTTTTTTTTTTTTTGCAATATGTTTTCCTTATGGGTATCTATATATATAAAAATAGGTCTAATTACTGTGTGAAGTATATAATTTCCCTTGAAACTTTTAGTGAAATTTTGCCTTTGTTGGCCAACTTAACTGTGAATAGATAATTTACGTAAGGTCAACCGTAAGTTTTTCAATATTTAATGATAACACTTTTATAGCAGCCACCTTACTTAGTTATTCAAACTGCCAAATATTTATGATTTTCAATTAGGGTATAATACTACTGCTAATTAAACATAAAATATTTGTCAAGCAAAGGGAGAAGAGTTCTTTAATGACAGTACCACAACCAGTTGATTATAACTCTTCACTTGGGTAACAAAAATCTTACAGATAACTTAAGGATCGGTAGGCCACGAACTATAGATAATGATGCCCTGTGTGTCAAACTGTGAAGACAAATCCGACAACCAGCACTCATAGACTATCAGACGAACTGAGAACATCAAAAATTACCGTGGTTAGTCACCTTCACGTATTACTCAAAACCAACAGAAGCTGCCGCTTTGTATCTCACGTATTGACACCAGCTCAGGCAAAACTACCGAGTGGGATTGTGTAAGAAACTACAAACTAATCCACATCATGTATATTCCATAAATAGAATTGTTTATTTTTTATTGAATTATAATGATTATATATTCATTAAATATAGGCAAAAAATATATTTTTTAAACTTAATTCTATTGACGTTATGTAGCGATGAATTTGTTGTTGATATTAATATGTTATAATACCTTGATAAAGGTTGGCGATCAATCAACTGAAATATTGATGAATAAATTATATTTTGATCCAATATATGCCTTTTTAATTAAAGATCTATTATGGATTGCTCTATTTTAAAAAGTATTATTGTGTTATTTGCAATGATTAATGGATACATTATATTGTAATCCTCTAACATCTAAAAGAATTAATTAAGTCCATGTCAGCCTCCTGAAGCCGTTGTCAAACCTGGGTGCTTTGAGCATAAGTCGATGTGGTTGCGCTTTTGATGGATAATTCACTACGAGTTCCAGGGATCGGCCAAATTTTGAAGTGAAAGAGTGAAAAATTATAATTTACAAAATTTCAAAGTTTTTAAAGAGCCACAATTTTTTTTCTTGCCAACAATAAATAGTACTCACATAAATAATATTTACGTATGGAACTACTTATATAAAGAGCCGCAGTTTTACATCTAAAGAGCTGCATGTGGCTCGAGAACCGCAGTTTTCCGACTCCTGACCTAGACCGATGTCTGTACGCCGAGTAGCTATATACAATGTGGTTGTATGGATGACTACACAATATAACCACAGGATATATATCGTTTTTCTTTAACTGACTATTCCCCGCCTTTGTTGCCGTTTTGTTTGACCCTAGAATATTGCTGTATTAGGTTTGATGCATATATTATATATATACACTCATGGACAAAACTTAAGGAAGTTGTACCTATTAGCATGTATATCGGGATTCAGACAATAACTCAGAAAAATACACTCATGGACAAAACTTAAGGAAGTTGTACCTATTAGCATGTATATCGGGATTCAGACAATAACTCTGAAAGATACACTCATGGACAAAACTTAAGGAAGTTGTACCTATTAGCATTTATATTGGGATTCAGACAATAACTCTGAAAGATACACTCATGGACAAAACTTAAGGAAGTTGTACCTATTAGCATGTATATCGGGATTCAGACAATAACTCTGAAAGATATACTCATGGACAAAACTTAAGGCAGTTGTACCTATTAGCATTTATATTGGGATTCAGACAATAACTCTGAAAGATACACTCATGGACAAAACTTAAAAGGAAGTTGTACCTATTAGCATGTATATCGGGATTCAGACAATAACTCTGAAAGATACACTCATGGACAAAACTTAAGGAAGTTGTACCTATTAGCATGTATATCGGGATTCAGACAATAACTCTGAAAGATACACTCATGGACAAAACTTAAGGAAGTTGTACCTATTAGCATGTATATCGGGATTCAGACAATAACTCTGAAAGATACACTCATGGACAAAACTTAAGGCAGTTGTACCTATTAGCATTTATATTGGGATTCAGACAATAACTCTGAAAGATACACTCATGGACAAAACTTAAGGAAGTTGTACCTATTAGCATGTATATCGGGATTCAGACAATAACTCTGAAAGATACACTCATGGACAAAACTTAAGGCAGTTGTACCTATTAGCATTTATATTGGGATTCAGACAATAACTCTGAAAGATACACTCATGGACAAAACTTAAAAGGAAGTTGTACCTATTAGCATGTATATCGGGATTCAGACAATAACTCTGAAAGATACACTCATGGACAAAACTTAAGGAAGTTGTACCTATTAGCATGTATATCGGGATTCAGACAATAACTCTGAAAGATACACTCATGGACAAAACTTAAGGAAGTTGTACCTATTAGCATGTATATCGGGATTCAGACAATAACTCTGAAAGATACACTCATGGACAAAACTTAAAAGGAAGTTGTATCTATTAGCATGTATATCGGGATTCAGACAATAACTCTGTAAGATACACTCATGGACAAAACTTAAGGAAGTTGTACCTTTTAGCATGTATATCGGGATTCAGACAATAACTCTGAAAGATACACTCATGGACAAAACTTAAGGCAGTTGTACCTATTAGCATTTATATTGGGATTCAGACAATAACTCTGAAAGATACACTCATGGACAAAACTTAAAAGGAAGTTGTACCTTTTAGCATGTATATCGGGATTCAGACAATAACTCTGAGAGATACACTCATGGACAAAACTTAAGGCAGTTGTACCTATTAACATGTATATCGGGATTCAGACAATAACTCTGAGAGATACACTCATGGACAAAACTTAAGGCAGTTGTACCTATTAACATGTATATCAGGATTCAGACAATAACTCTTAAAGATATTCGATACACCATGATCTTTATTGGAGACACACGAGATAACCAAGTGTGAACAAAATTTCCTATAAAGAAACAAATATCATAAGTCCCAATATTAGAGAAAAGTTTTTAATTAATTCCGGTTTTAGGAATATTCTACGTTTGTTTGATTTGAAACAATTCCTAGAAAGTTGTAAATTTTTTAGACTACACAAAACACCTAATGTTCCACCTCCCTCAACACCAGGAATTGTGTCTGAATATAGAGTATAAAGGATGAGTATTTAAATAGGGGGTTCACTAAGTGTCGAAATGTTACAAGAGAAGGCGGCTTACCTATAATTCATTCATATAAGCGCGCAATGTGAAAATTAAAAATGAATTAATCAAAGACATTGTTTATCTTAACGACTGTTTTAAGTGTTTAAACCTAATAAATATATAATATTTTTTATCATTTAAATGTCAAAACAGATTTAAATTATAGAGAATACACATAATAATGATTTCACCAGTCACGACAAGCGCCTTTGTGAAAAAAGGTTAGCTGTTGTTGATGTCATGGGTTGAAATCATCCCTCGAGAGGCCACAGAGCAGGGGCCAAATGCTACAAAATATTAGAATATATAGAATAAACGCTGTTTGTATTATGTTATTCTACATATTGTTGGAAATTATGTTATACAAAAATATAAAGATGATGTTTTCATTAAACTCAATCATTTCATTATATACTTTATCCTGGAAGTTCATCTCTTTCTTTCTCTATCAAAAAGAAAACGTATTTGAGAATTACTTTGTCTCAATAACGTTGCAGATATTCTCCTTCATACAAGGGACAGGAGTGTTTGTAGTTTTCCCAGAAATGTCAAGGCGATGTTGAACCGATAGTAGAATGGTCTCTACTTACTTTCACATATCGCTGATATTATTCAAGACTAAGTGAAACACCGAGAAAATTTAATGAATTAGGAACTTTTATATATCCCACATGTTTTTTTAGAAGTTAATAAAAGAAAGGAGACTAGCTTTTATATATAATTATTTGGTGACTTGATTAAGTGGTTTGTAAAAAATCATATATATTCACTTTGAAATTGGATAACTATTTATTGGGTGATTTGAGGTGGCTAAACCTATGTTGTTCTCTACATATCCGAATATTGGTGCGAGTGGACCTTGTTCTGGAGCGACTATTGATTAAAAAATGTATTTTAAGGTACTGGTTGAATGTATTTTCTCTCCCTCTCGAACTAACATTACATTACCGCCTTACAGTTAGACAAGTATAATACTCGACGCTAATTTCAAAAAGAGAAAATTATAAGAAGCAGCAAGTGTGTTTAAGACTGACATACTAATGTCAAGCCACAAAACAAACCTGAGTCACACTTCTCCCAAATACGGCAGTGGGATGGATGGAAACAAGAAATAACGACCGCATCCATCACCTCAGGAGGACACCCATCC
Source organism: Cordylochernes scorpioides (assembly GCA_030710605.1). Taxonomy (NCBI): domain Eukaryota; kingdom Metazoa; phylum Arthropoda; class Arachnida; order Pseudoscorpiones; family Chernetidae; genus Cordylochernes; species Cordylochernes scorpioides. The sequence goes on from CP092882.1 coordinate 56,470,017, forward strand.
ATTACTGCTCATGTCTTACAACTTGAATGCTGCGGTCGAACATGAATGTTCTAAATTAGCTACAAAATCAGATGTTGTCTCTATCTTCTAAACACATTCATGGAGGTTCTTTTTAATCTGGTATTAATGGGGATAACACACGGGTGGTATTAAAGATATAGCTATCATTGATGTGTATGGTGATTGAGTTCGGATTATAAACGGTAGGTTGATAAGAAAGAGTGAAGCGATCATCACGTACCTCTGTTCAGAAAGGAAATGGCGACATCTGCGCCCTCCCCCAGTTCCGCCCCGCGGGAGTACAGGTCCAGTAGATAGTGTGGCGCCGAGCGTCGGCCCACCACATGGTCTCGGGGACGTGGACGCCGCGAGAGTCCGAAGACATCGAGAATCTCGCGTTGAATCGCTCGACGCTCGCGAGCAGGCAGAGCGCGGAAAGCGACGGTGAACTCCCCGGCCCAGCCGCCCGCAAGCACCGCCGGCACGCAGAGCAGCAGCCAGGGTAGCAACATGGGACCCAACCTGTCTGCCCGCATTCCTCTCGCGTCACGTGGCCAGGCCTGCGTTTGCTCACACCGCCCGCTAGACGTCCGTCGCTCTCTCTCTCGCACGGACTGAACGTGACCTATGTAACAGGTGTGAGGTATTCCTTTTATTAACTTCGTTGTAAATTATTTTATTATTATTTAAAATAGAGGGGTGTTAGTTTATCATAATTATGGGGGGCCATTTGTTGCTTCCTGGGTTTAGCGATATACGTTTACTGATCTTCCTTAACTTACTCATAGACAAAACTTAAGTAAAACGAAATTTGACAATTATACCGCAAATGTTTCTTTTTCAAATGCTTAAAATAAATTTAGATTTTTCGTTCAAAAGAAACATTTGCGGTATAATTATAAATTTCGTTCTACAATCATAAGTCGCATTATATTGTATTATAAAACTTGAGTAAGTTGTACCTTTTATAATATGTATATAAGGATTTAGACAATAACTCTGAAAGATATTTGATACACAGTGACCTCTTTGTTGAAGACACGAGATAACCAAATATGAACAAAATTGCGTCTCCTTAAAAAAAAAAAAGACTACCGGCGACATTAAAGACTTTCCACTACCTGTGTTTTGTCCACGAGTGTATTTATCTCGTGACATTCTATATTGCTAGATTTTTTCTGGTGTTACTTTGATATCCTTTCTGAATATTCATGATAATGTTTCTTATAAATTTATCAACCAAACTCTTTGATACAATAGTTAGAGCTGTCCTGATGTATGCCGCTCCATTGTGGGCAACAGAGCATAAAGACTCATTGGATAGTATACAAGACATATTTATCCGTAGGTTCCTGAATCTGCCCAGATACACTCCAGGCTACCTAATCAGATTAGAAACCGGTCGTATCTCATTGAGTGTAACAGCCTTAAAATTAACCCTGAAGTATTGGCTGCGGGTGTTGAATATGAGCAGTGACAGATTGCCACGTATATGTTTTAATAGAACACGGGAACTGTCTAATGCTTCGGGCACACCCATCGGTTTCATTAAAAAGCTCACCAATCTGCTTAACAATAATGGATCCCCTGCACTTGTTTCCTGTGATGACCCTGAAACGCTGAGGAGTGCGATTACAGGGCTCTTAAAAACAGCGGCAGACCAATCTATACAAAACGACCTTACAAGAATGGATAAATCTAAGCTATACTCTCACTACAAAGACATTCACATATCTTTCATGACGGAGGGATACCTTTTAGGAGATTTTCCTTTCCCGGTTGTAAGACTACTCGCACAAGTTAGAATACTTTCAAGTTTTTTTAGAGAAAACCACACCAAGATGCTCTGCGGTGAGGACCCGACTTGTACCTTCTGTAATTCAAAACTAAAAAATGAAATCACTCACTATATTTTTGATTGCCCTGCTCTGAAAGAAGAAAGAAGAACCCTTATGCTCAAAACTGGGCAACTCTGTGCTTCACTTCCATCAATAATTGACAATATGACCCAGAATAAGTATATTGCTACGGCGTTTTATGGTTTCCACAAATCCATATCTCAGAAGAAGGCCAAGTGATACTCACTCCTCACTTTCTTACTGCTACTCTTTTTGTGTTGATTTCTTGCTTCCCTCTTTCTTTTTTTTTTTCTTCTTTTCTTGTTTTTTTTTTCATTTTCTTCTTACTCTGTATATATCGCGGCTGATGATTGTAAAACGAAAATTAAAATTATACCGCGAATGTTTCTTTTATAAAAATCGAAATTTATTTTCATAGAGAAATAGCGACATTTTTAACTTTGAGGATGAGGTATGGAAAGGTGAAACATGAAGAGTAATGGCGAACGGAAAAATAAAAAGTGTCCAGGGGCGGGAATCGAACCCACACCCTTCTGCTTACCGGGCAGGTGCCTTGTCCACTCGGCTACCCTGGACGTATTTTTCCGTTCATAACTTATATTTAAAGTAACATTTAAAATACAATATAACGCGGCTGATGTTTGTAAAACGAAAATTAAAATTATACCGCGAATGTTTCCTTTAAAAATCGAAATTTATTTTCAAAGAGAAATAGCGACATTTCTAACTTTGAGGATGAGGTATGGAAAGGTGAAACATGAAGAGTAATGGAGAACGGAAAAATAAAAAGTGTCCAGGGGCGGGAATCGAACCCACACCCTTCTGCTTACCGGGCAGGTGCCTTGTCCACTCGGCTACCCTGGACGTATTTTTCCGTTCATAACTTATATTTAAAGTAACATTTAAAATACAATATAACGCGGCTGATGTTTGTAAAACGAAAATTACGAAATTTTTAATTTTCGTTTTACAAACATCAGCCGCGTTATATTGTATTTTAAATGTTACTTTAAATATAAGTTATGAACGGAAAAATACGTCCAGGGTAGCCGAGTGGACAAGGCACCTGCCCGGTAAGCAGAAGGGTGTGGGTTCGATTCCCGCCCCTGGACACTTTTTATTTTTCCGTTCGCCATTACTCTTCATGTTTCACCTTTCCATACCTCATCCTCAAAGTTAGAAATGTCGCTATTTCTCTATGAAAATAAATTTCGATTTTTATAAAAGAAACATTCGCGGTATAATTTTAATTATCGTTTTACAATCATCAGCCGCGTTATATTGTATTTTAATTGTTACTTTAAGTATTAGTTACGAACGGAAAAATACGTCCAGGGTAGCCGAGTGGACAAGGCACCTGCCCGGTAAGCAGAAGGGTGTGGGTTCGATTCCCGCCCCTGGACACTTTTTATTTTTCCGTTCGCCATTACTCTTCATGTTTCACCTTTCCATACCTCATCCTCAAAGTTAGAAATGTCGCTATTTCTCTATGAAAATAAATTTCGATTTTTATAAAAGAAACATTCGCGGTATAATTTTAATTTTCGTTTTACAATCATCAGCCGCGTTATATTGTATTTTAATTGTTACTTTAAGTATTAGTTACGAACGGAAAAATACGTCCAGGGTAGCCGAGTGGACAAGGCACCTGCCCGGTAAGCAGAAGGGTGTGGGTTCGATTCCCGCCCCTGGACACTTTTTATTTTTCCGTTCGCCATTACTCTTCATGTTTCACCTTTCCATACCTCATCCTCAAAGTTAGAAATGTCGCTATTTCTCTATGAAAATAAATTTCGATTTTTATAAAAGAAACATTCGCGGTATAATTTTAATTTTCGTTTTTCTGTATATATCGTTATTTCCTTTGTCTCACTGCTTTGTTCTTATGCATACCTCTGGTGAATCCTGTATAGGGTCAGTGACCCTAAATAAAGGCTTTTTTTGTTGTTGATAATGTTTCTTGACTTGCCTCAAGGCATCCTATAAAGCTTACTGATCTTTACTCAGACCAGTATATAAGATTCAAATTTATATTAAAAATAGACACTTCGGCCAGTTAGAGTTTATTTTTCTCAATGTTTCGACAAAAATATTTTGTCTTCGTCAGGAGAAGTAAATAAAATAAAGCATTTGTCAATCACGTGAGAACGCACTTGCAACCTCAGAACAAATTTTAACACCTTGCCAAATGCTTTATTTACTTCTCCTGACGAAGACAAAAGATTTTTGACGAAACGTTGAGAAAAATAAACTCTAACTGGCCGAAGTGTCTATTTTTAATATAAATATGAATGCCGGCCAGGCAACCTCTATCTTTACGGTATAAGATTCTGACCAATTAAAATCATTATCTGGCAGATCCCAAAGTTACATAGTGTCCCATATAGCTGGGTACTAGAATCAACCAATAATTGAAATCTCACATCACATCTATACAAATTAGCTGTCACATCCTATAGAAGCATTATATAAAAGAGGAAGATAAATAAACACACACACAATACTAAATATTAAAACTTTATATATTTCGAATAAAATTTTGACGAAATTATTTATATGTTTTTCTAATTTTCTCATTTTAGAAATCACTTCTGAAAATTTTACTGAAATCAGAGATAAATAGAGCGATGGTCACAACCTTCTGCGGTTTCGCCAAATTTAGAACGCCCTTATAGAAGCAGTTTGTATTTTACATTGGTTGTGATTTCTATAAGGGAGGAGACATCATGGTCTATAAGACACACGAGATAACTAAGTGTGAACAGAATTGTCTATGTTTCCTTTAAAAAAAAAGGACCTGCCACATTAAAGGCTTTCCACCTCCTCAAGTTTTGTCCATTAGTGTATTTTTCTATATGAACATGTAGTTTTATTAATTTATTATTCGATCCTCTTTTCTCTAGGTCAATTGAGGGTTACAGATGAGAAATTTGTTCTAAAAACCTGTCTATGTATTCATGTCATATGGACGGAACAGTGGAACCTAAGACAGGACTTCTTTCTGGAAACTCAACTTCAGACTTCTCCTATTGGGATCAATCGACAACCCGTGTATAGAAGACAGCGGTCTTCCTTCTTCCAGTCGAAATCCTGAAGTCTCGAGTGAAAGGAAAACTTTCATGTATCCAAACAGCTGATGAGGTCAGGGAACCTTCTTATGACCTTCATCTTGAGAAATATCCGTTTGACCCCTTCTGAGAAGTTGTTATAGCACGATACTGTGATTTCAACATTGAAAGTTTCTCTTTAGCCATCGTAAAATGTATTTTGAATAGAAGAATACATTGCTGCTGCTGTGAGAGAGATGCACGGGGACATCTGAGGCTCTTCATTGGACACTACAACAACAATACAGTATACACACCCAAAATAGTGGACATTGCTGCTGCTGTGATAGAGATGCACGGGGACATCTGAGGCTCTTCATTGGACACTACAACAACAATACAGTATACACACCCAAAATAGTGGACATTGCTGCTGCTGTGATAGAGATGCACGGGGACATCTGAGGCTCTTCATTGGACACTACAACAACAATACAGTATACACACCCAAAATAGTGGACATTGCTGCTGCTGTGATAGAGATGCACGGGGACATCTGAGGCTCTTCATTGGACACGACAACAACAATAGAAGAAGACAGATCTACTAGCGGAGACTACGTGGAAACCACCAACCCTGTTTCACCACTTTCCTCATATTTGATCGATACATCACAATGTTAATATGATATATTAGCGCGCCATCTGTTAGGAGAATTCGAAACTATTATAGACACGTATGATTCTTTAAAAAATTAAACAATATTCACATAAGCGTCTATAATTGTTTCGAATTCTCATATCACAATGTATACACGCGGGAGGGATATGACGATAGGCTAAGTCACCATGTCTTGAGGTATCTCCAACAACGAACTGTGTTTGTTCACAAATTCAATGATTCCTTTTACGATCATTCCTTCTTCCATATGGTACTCTCGGGCAATCCGCCACAAAGTTGTTCGTGTTTGCCTTTTCACTACCACCCACACATCTTTCCATAATTACAACAATAACAAAAAGCTTTATTAAGACCTTTCAGTCTTATACAGATTCTCCGAGTATAAATGTAGGGTACATGCAGAAGTAGCAGTAAAAATACCAGTATATTTCTATAATTAAATCAGACAAACTCTATTTGGAATGGGAATGTCTCTCATTATGATTCTAATGAGTTCAGCGGACAAAATATCCTTTTCCTCTTCTCGGTTCTTTGCAGCTGAAAGCTATCCTTCCTGTTTCTGTCCCATTCTATCGTCCAATCTAGGTTTTTATGGGGAAATGCGATTTAATTCATCTATAGAGTATCTTTCTTTTAATGGAGTCTTCACATCCTTTACCTGAACTTCTTCACGGCGTCTCAAGCCCCAACTTTTTTCTTAATTCTTGGGAATTAATCCACTGTGTAGAAGTCGGAACTTCGACCATCGATAAGAAGAAACCAAGTCTTGAGTTGTCGTTAGTTAAAAACAAGCCTGTTTCTGAGCTGCCATCATTGGTTAAGAAGAAGACGGGACATGAGAAGAAATTAGTAAAGAAATTGAGCCGTTAGCTAAGAAGCCAGGTCTCGATCCTACATGAAGAAGCCAATGACCTTCAAAATAATAAGAAGAAACCAGAAGGAAAGCTTCCCCTAGCAGCCGTTATGTTTTTGGGGAAAAAATATACCTAAAATAATTAGAATTGGATTCACATCCAAACACACATCCTCACACAACACATAGAGAATGTATTAGTTTCAGCAGTATATCAATTTTTAAAAATCTATGACAGAACACTAATATACCTTTGTTTTGAAATAGCATAATCTAGAGTCTAAAAAAATATAAAATTTCAACTTTAAATCATTTACTCACTAACTAGAAATCATATATGTAAAAATGTATTAATTTTCTATTCGAAGAAAACAAGAAATTATATTCAGTGGTTCAAGTGTCATCGTGGTGGTGGTGCCTTGTCCTTATGATTTTGTTGCTCCATGGAATGGGGGGTGCCATTGCCCCGTTAGTCAGCCACATTTCAGAGTTCCCTGCTCACGGTTACCGTAGCAGCTCGGGGCTCACGAAACCATCAATATGACTCAATCAATCAAATATGAAGAGAACTGTCACATATTCTCCTCCTTTGACCATGTTTAGAGCTACAGTCTTTGATTTTCCAGACTTAAGTCTGGTCATCTATAGACAATGACTTTCCAGAATTGTTGCAAGGTTTTCCTACTATGTACTAAGTGTCAACCTGCAACCCTTTCAGATCTTTCTAGTTGATCTCGAGGACCACGCCATCACCATCTCCTCAACGGTGAATTACGCGATCTACGTTTTTTTTCCTAGATCGCGAAAAGCGTGGTGTCGCTGGAGACCCGCTGGCGATTCTCCACCAAACTCTGCAGTGATGGCAGAGCGCCATATTCATTGTATATAGTATGATGCATATATATAATTATCTTTTTTAAATAGTACAGGCTGTATACTTTTGCATGTATTAACAAGATGTCAAAACAACAACAATAGCCTTTATTGGGCACACGTGCCATACAGGATTCTCCCGGTAGGACAAAATAAATAAATAACAAATTAGCATCATAGTTATATACAAATATTGGGTATTGACCTCGACCAATTATCGAGTTGGATACGGTATCTGTGCTAAATATTTTGATTGAGCTGATTTCCAGTATTTATAAAAGGCGAATGCAAGGGTCTGGATTTTACTACTTTTACCAGTAAAACATAAGGCGAATTGCTATTATAGCCAGTCTCTTGACGAAGAATTTCTCTTTCTTCTTCCATTGCCGTACAGTAGAACATGTAGTGTGGGAAATCGAGACTAAATTCACCGTTGCATAAGGTGCTTAACAAGATGTCAAAAAAATGATTTTAATTATTAAATTGTCAACCTGTAACCCCAAAACACATTATTGACTGTATTAACTCATCCATTGATGAGATCTACTCATCCCCTACAGACACCATCAACAAGCATTACAAGCTTGATACTCTTATATGATTGAGTGGTGATAAAAAAGAAGAAGAAGTGCTACTCTCTCCCCTAGGTCATCATTATCATGACGCTGTCATCGTCTGGCATTTCCGCGGGAGCAGAAGATAATTACAAAGCTTGCTGCCACACAGGATGTTCCAGGAAGTAGACCCCACACCCCCACTTCCCTCTCTGAGCGGCGGTGGTGGACAGCCACGACTAATGATAGAACAAATAAATGTGTTTTAAAAAGAAAGGTAAACCTTATGATAGAGAGATTGAAACTACTTTATCAAATCATTCATATGGTGGTGTCTTGTCCAGATATTCAGGGTCTTCGTAGCATATTTCCCACTGGTTTCCAGAACGACAGGCCCCACCGCATTGGCTCCCTCGGACGCAGTAGCGTGGATCGTCAATTTTCTCAAGTTTTGTCCATGAGTGTATTTTAGGTCACTTTGTGCTAATGAAATCACTATTTGAAATCTCTCAACTTAATAAATTCTTAGCAACAGTCATGTAGGTTCTTCAACAACTTTTATAAACTTTTGACTGGAGTGAGAAACTTGGCCTTTTATAGGTAACTCTCTAAAATATTTAAATAATGGAAGAATATCTAACTGTATATTATTATGTTTTTGTTGCTCCATGGATGGCAATCATTCTGGTTTTGTTTTCATATAGCAATTCGTGAGTTTTTTTCCTCCTTTTTATTGTTTCTGTTGCACGCTTTTCTGTGTGTTAGTTACTTTTACGGTAGGCCCTAGTTTATTGAAACTTTGTGTGTTAACCCGTAATAATAACTATGTCAATATAAGATTATATACGTGTATATGGTTTTAAATGCAATATATTGGAAATAAATACAGCTGAATAATGATGAATATATAAATGATATAAATATATTAAATAATTGATAAATATACGTTACTAGACGGGTGACCCGGGCTTCGCCCCGGGATTAACCCGTGTGTATATCTACCCGAGTGATATATATTTAGATAAGAATTTTTTTTTATAATTGTTTGTTATTAGCATTATCTATTTGTTTGCATCAGCATAATTTAATCTAATCTTTGATAGAGGGCGCTGTTCGTGAGCTAAGTAGAATAATTTGAATATATAGTTTTAATAATTGATTTATATATATTTTTAAAATAGCCTATCGTCTTCCCCGTATTTTTTTTACCTATGTATGGAAATTTTGGTTTGAATTAGTGAACTACTGCGAATTTGTATACCGGACATACAAACAAACAAACAAACATACAAACATTGATTTATATATATATATATATATATATATATATATATATATATATATATATAATGTATATAAGGTCTTCATTGGTGGCGCTCACTGCGGGAAAGACTCAACCACCGATAGACTGCAAGAGAAAGATTGGGAAGATGAGGCTCTTTTAACATTTGAAAAGCGCCTAGTTTTTCTCGTCAGATTATTTATAAGTAGAATTAATGTGTTTTGATGAAGGGAGACAATTGACATATTTTTATTGACATCTTGTCAATACAAGAAAGTATACAGTCCGCACTAATTATTAGAAATTAACATGAAAAAAACGAAAAATTGATAAAGACAATATGTTGATGAGGGGAGAGATAATGGATAATTTTGCTCAATACAAATATTTTATGTAAATCTATTATTCTAAAAGATTATGTCCATAGTTTACTTAAATACCATTTCTAAGATTCCACCTTTCAGTGTAGCATTATAAGCAGAATGATCCAATACAGTATTAGAGCTCTAAGAAGCGGTCTGGTAGATTGAATTGGTGAGACCGCTGGGAGGGTTCACCACTAATAAGCCAAGCCCTCCCAATATTATTTCATCGCAGTAAGGACAGTAGATGTTCGTTTTATGTGTGAAAGAAACATTTATTCTTCATTTCTCTCATTTCGTATATATAAATGGTGTGTTATAACTCCTTATAATGGGTAATTTTATTAACATCAACGTCAGCCTTCTCTAGGAGACCGGAACATTTTATAGATTTGTAAAAAAGTAGAAATTGTTTAGTTTTATTGTGTGTTCGCACTAAAAATCTTTTTATTATCGCGTGTTGTTATCTTTCAAACAGAAAATTTTGATGTCGCCACAATATACCAAATCATAAGAGAAGATGCTGTCTTCAGCGATAAAAATACGAGAAAATTTTGAAATTCTTATTTTGAGAACGCTGTGTATAGAGTTCCTAGTTAGAAAATTGATGCATTATGCGATAGAGAGAGGATTTTAAGGAGCTCAAGTGACTCTCAATAGCCGAATGGTCTCGGAAATAATGAAATCAAGTAAAAAAAAAGAGCATACCTGGATATGTGAAAGCAAAAAATATATTTGGAGGGATTGCTCCTTCTTTATCAATTTATTGCACAATAGACTTAAAGTTATTTAACAAAATCTTATAGATCACATGGAAATAACTTTGTCAATGGTCAATAGTCTTTCACAGATCAAGGTACGCTCTTTTTTTAAATCAATATTGTAACAAAATATTTATTAATTTTATTATTTTTATTAACAGAGTGGTCATTTTTATGTTTATATCTTGCTATTCTGTAAATTTCCCTCGTGGCTTATTTTTTGTTTACCATTCATAGTTTGTTCTTGCCTGAAATAAATTGCTGTCTTATCCCCGAAGTTGGTCCTCCCTAATTTTCCACGTGGCAATATATTGAATAGGTTTGACTCAAATGAAATCATGATCCGACCACATTTTTCAGTTAACACGCCTCGATAGCCAGGGTTGGGTTGACAAAGCGTTGGTTCTGACAACAGCATTCCATTGTGGAGATGATCCCTTTGTTCCCCCGACATTTGACGGATTCCTTCCAAACCTGCCGATCAGGGAAAGTTATTGTAAAAATCCCATTATACAACAACAAAAATCTTTATTAAGACCTTTAGGTTATTTAAAGATTCTCTGAATAGAAGAGGGTGTATAAAGTCATTAAGACATTATAAGGTGCCTCGTTGTTTTTCAATGCTCTAGGACCGGAACATTATATAGAGTTGTAAAAAAGTAGGAATTGTTAAGTTTTATTGTGTGTTCACATTAAAAATCGAAACGTTTTATTATCGCGTGTTGTTATCTTTCAAACAAAAAACTTTGATGCTGCCACCATATACCAAATCATAAACGGACGACATTCTTTTTCTATTTGAATATCGTTTGATGGGGGAAAAAAAGTTAAACAAGCTTGATAGAAAAGAAAAAAAGGCATCTTCTTATCGTTTAACTGAAAGTTGCTGATGGCTTGAGCCATCCATCGGAATAAAGTTCGGAAAAATCGGAATAAATAAGTTGGTCTCGAGGACCACGCCATCACCATCTCCTCAGCGGCGAAGTACGCTATCTACGTATTCTTCGTAGGTCGTGAAATACGTGGTGTCGCTGGAGACCCACTGGTGATTCTCCACCAAACTCTGCAGCGGTGGCAGAGGCGTCATGTTCTTTATATATAGTATGATGCATATATATATATATGAAAAAATAGTACAAATGTAATATTGTACTGGGATAAGGTGCATAAATTAAGAAAAAGGCATCTACTTATCGTGCAACTGAAAGTTGCTGATGGCTTGCGCCATCTATCGGAATAAATATCAACTATTCTCGTTGATTTTTAATTATTCCAGAATTGGCCAAATACCCATTCTTGATTAATCAAGAAAAGCTAACCACGGACGCGTTTCGGGCTGTTGGCCCTCATCAGCGTGGTGCAAGCTGTACCTCAACGACCAAAAAATTGGTCATTAAGGCATCCTGAAAAATCATGAAACGGGTAGTTAAGGCCAAAATTGCGTGAGAACGCTACAAATGAGGGCCAACAGCCCGAAACGCGTCCGTGGTTAGCTTTTCTTGATTAATCAAGAATGGGTATTTGGCCAATTCTGGAATAATTAAAAATCAACGAGAATAGTTGATATTTATTCCGATAGATGGCGCAAGCCATCAGCAACTTTCAGTTGCACGATAAGTAGATGCCTTTTTCTTAATTTATGCACCTTATCCCAGTACAATATTACATTTGTATTATTTTTTCATATATATATATTTTTTTTTAATAGTACAGACTGTTCCCTTTTCATGTATTGACAAGATGTCAATAAAATTATTTTAATTGTCAATTGTCTATCGGAATAAATATCAACTATTCGTTGATTTCTAATTATTACAGAATTGGCCAAATACCCAACAAGCTTGATAGAGTTCTAGAAATGAATCGCCTTCTGTTTGTATGCAAAAACATAAACCAAATTCTGCGTTATTATTTTATAATTTAAAAATTCTACTCTCCTTTTGCTGAAATGGAAATCTAATGCCGGGAGGGTTCAATATTGATGAGCCAGGCACTCTCTAATTCTCTAATATACAGTTCCTCATCCTCCTTCAATGTCTTCCTCTACTGAGGGTGGACCACACATGGTCTCTCCATATCTCCCTCCTTCAATGTCTTCCTCTACTGAGGCTGGACCACATGGTCTCTCCATATCTCCCTCCTTCAATGCCTTTCTCTACTGAGGGTGGACCACATGGTCTCTCCATATCTACCTCCTTCAATGCCTTCCTCTACTGAGGGTGGACCACATGGTCTCTCCATATCTACCTCTTTCAATGCCTTCCTCTACTGAGGGTGGACCACATGGTCTCTACATATCTCCCTCCTTCAGTGCCTTCCTCTACTGAGGGTGGACCACATAGTCTCTCCATATCTCCCTCATTCAATGCCTTTCTCTACTGAGGGTGGACCACATGGTCTCTCCGTATCTACCTCCTTCAATGCCTTCCTCTACTGAGGGTGGACCACATGGTCTCTCCATATCTACCTCCTTCAATGCCTTCCTCTACTGAGGGTGGACCACATGGTCTCTCCATATCTACCTCCTTCAATGCCTTCCTCTACTGAGGGTGGACCACATGGTCTCTCCATATCTACCTCCTTCAATGCCTTCCTCTACTGAGGGTGGGTAACATGGTCTCTCCATATCTACCTCCTTCAATGCCTTCCTCTACTGAGGGTGGACCACATAGTCTCTCCATATCTCCCTCCTTCAATGCCTTCCTTTACTGAGGGTGGACCACATGGTTTCTCCATATCTCCCTCCTTCAATGCCTTCCTCTACTGAGGGTGGACCACATAGTCTCTCCATATCTCCCTCCTTCAATGCCTTCCTCTACTGAGGGTGGACCACATGGTCTCTCCATATCTCCCTCCTTCAATGCCTTCCTCTACTGAGGGTGGACCACATAGTCTCTCCATATCTCCCTCCTTCAATGCCTTCCTCTACTGAGGGTGGGCCACATGGTCTCTCCATATCTCCCTCCTTCAATGCCTTCCTCTACTGAGGGTGGACCACATGGTCTCTCCATATCTCCCTCCTTCAATGTCTTCCTCTACTGAGGGTGGGCCACATGGTCTCTCCATATCTCCCTCCTTCAATGCCTTCCTCTACTGAGGGTGGGCCACATGGTCTCTCCATATCTCCCTCCTTCAATGCCTTCCTCTACTGAGGGTGGACCACATGGTCTCTCCATATCTCCCTCCTTCAATGCCTTCCTCTACTGAGGGTGGGCCACATGGTCTCTCCATATCTCCCTCCTTCAATGCCTTCCTCTACTGAGGGTGGGCCACATGGTCTCTCCATACTTTCTCCGCCATCCTCTTCATCTCCTCGTGTCGTCCAATCCATTGTTTTAGATCATCTGTGTATCCCCGTCATCTCCTTCCCCTCGATCTCTTCCCCTGGAGTTTTCCCTCCAACACTGACAGCAACTAATATACAGTTAGATATTCTTCCATTATTTGAATATTTTAGAGAGTTACCTATAAAAGGCCAAGTTTCTCACTCCAGTCAAAAGTTTATAAAAGTTTTTTAGGAACCTACATGGCTGTTGCTAAGAGTTTATTCGGCTGAGAGACCTCAAATAGTGAGTTTCATTAGCCCATATTAGTCTAAATATACACTCATGGACAAAAATTGAGCAAATTATGCCTTTTATAACATGTATATCGGATTTAAAACAATAACTCTGAAAGATATTTGATACACAATGACCTTTATCGAAAACACGTGAGATAACCAAGAGTGAACAAAAGTTTCCGTCTCCTTAAAAAACGGACAATAAGCGGCTTCAAAGACTTTAAGTTGTGAATGAGTGTATTTTTATTATTTTTACTGTGAAAAATGGTTTTCTGTAAAGTTTAGCGATAGTTTTGGCGTTATTTCTTTGAATCTAAAGTTTTCAGTGGATAGGAATGTCAGTTTCTAAATGTGAATATTCTTTTAAGGAATATACAACTCTTTTGATATGGTTCAATCTGTAACATGAAAGGTAGCGGCTGCAAGTCATGCTGAGAGAGCAAGAGATAGACTATTACATTAACTTATCCAGTCAGGTTTGTTAATATAATTACACTCATGAGGTCAAAATTTAAGGAATTGGAATGTATTTAATGTCACCGGTGTCGTCTATATATTTATGTATTTTGAAAATATAACAATCCATAAATAGATCCTCAATTAAAAAGACATATATTAGATCAAAATATAATTAATGTACCAATATTTCAGTTGGCTGAACGCCAACCTTTTTCAAAGTTCAAGATCAACCTTTTTAATTGAAAAGAAATATATATATATTAATAAAACAGAGGCAATTTTGTTCACACTTGATTATCTCAAGTGTCTTCAATAAAGATTACTGCGTATCAAATATCTTTCAGAGTTATTGTCTGAATCTCGATATACATGCTAAAAGGTACAACTTCCTTAAGTTTTGTCCATGAGTGTATATTGGTTATCTCGGGTGTCCTTAAAAAAGGTCACTGTAATATCTTTCAGAGTCATTGTCTGAATCTCGATATACATGCTTAAAAGGTATAACTTCCTTAAATTGGGTCCATGAGTGTATATCATTTATTTAAATTGTATGGTTTTATTCTATTTAGCATACATATCTTATTTCCCAACTCAAATTTCTTACCCAAAAAGAAATTTTATCAGCATTGCTGTCAATTTAAAGAATCTCAAAAGGAAGAATACATTTTCAAAAAACTCCAGGCTTCCAACAATTCTCTACTTGGGGTCGATCAGACCTAGCAAGCTCTATCATACTTGGATGACTCGACAGCCGTTTGATCCATACCGCGATGTCTTGGCTAAAAAAAAGACAAACATGACACGGCTGTTAGAAGTCACAGTAAAAATTCCAGGTTTAAAGTTAGCCTATCTCTTAAAGAATATAATATAATATATATATATATAAATAATGTAATATATATATGTTATAAAATATACACTCATGAACAAAACTTAAGGAATTTGTGCCTTTTATCATGTATATCGGAATTCAGACAATTATATATACAGTTACGAGCGTCATTCCTAATCAGTCATCTCTGTCATCGTTTGCTTTTTGTTTGGAATGGCGCCCTCCTATTGGTTGGCTACGATCACGCCACCTTTGCCCCCCCCCCCACTCGCTTTTTCGTTTTTGTAACCATTGTGTTGGACGGGTCGCTCCTTAAATAAATGCATATATTAGTTAATAACTAAATGGAATCCTCTCTTTCCTTTTCCCAGTATGAGACGCCTAGGAAGCCAACAGTACATAGACAGATAAAGCACATAGGCTATTGGTATTAACTATTATATGCATTTATTTAAGGCGCCAATTTATAATTGTAACAAATAGTATTTGAATAAAAACATTCAATCGGGTAAAACACGGGCGTTGCCCGGGTCATTCGGCTAGTAAAAGATATTTGATACGTAGTGTCCTTTATTCAAGACACACGAGATAACCAGTGTAAACAAACAGACGCGACCGGCGACATGTATGTATGTGAAAAAATAAGAAAAAAAAAAGAAAAAAAAAGTCAGGTGTTGGTGTTAAAATCAAAAATTAAAAAATAAAAAGCATATTCTGACCACTCACATGAGCATTTTAGATGGCATAACGCCATCTAGTGGAACAAAAATCAACTAAACGTTGATTTAGGTTTGTTTTATAATATTTAGCCAACCCATTTTCCTGATAAATCAAGAAAAGCCAACCACGTTCGCATTTCAGACCCTTGTCATCTTGGTGCAGACTGTACCTTAACGACCAAAAATTGGTACAAGAGGATTCCTTGGAAATCAAGAAATGGGTATTTGAGGCCAAATTTTCGTAATTGCGTATTTATTTTATATAAAAATTAGAAATAGTTGCAAAATCTTTGGAGTTAAAGAGGGGACCCGGCTAACCCGGATGAGCAACCTAAGAGCTGCGTACACAAGACAAGGATAATTCTGGGTTCGAAGTCACGAAAGGCCAAAATCCCGAACTAGCGCACGACACAATTATATAGTAAATATTTTTATATAAATACACACATACAGCTTTATTGAGACCACCGGTCTTATATTTTATATATACAAGGTATGTTCAAGCATAAATATAGAAGGCGCAATATATTTTTTTATAAAAATAAAAAAATTGGATTGGTGCAAAAATAAGGATAGTTTTTTGGCGGGAACTTTTAAGCACAAGATTTGATTTCAGACAAAACTTTATTAATCGAAATAGGAACCACTAGATTCTATAAATTTTTCTGATAACGAGGAACAAGTGCAATATCGTTCAACGATTAGCTTTTTTTATTTTTTTGCTTTTGGATGGGAAATCATGTGAAGAAACAACAAAAATCATGATGCCGTTTATAGGAATCCTTCTCCATCCATAACTCTATTGGTTTGATGAATTTAAAAGAGGTCGAATATTGGTATTCAATAAGGATCGTTCATGACGCCTAGTAGATGTGGTTACCGAGGAGATCATAGAATACATGTCTACGTGGCATGATTCTCTCAGATTGACGAACTGTAGGTGTCTCTCTATCTCTAAAAAAAACGGTATTTAATTTAAAGGTTGGAGATTAAAAGTTATCGGCCAGATGGATGCCGTGTTTGTTTAATGTGGACAACAAGCGAATGTAACTTTCAACTTAAAAATTGTAGGTTTGAAACAATACAAGTGTGATCCAAAAGATGTTTCGCGTCGTGTTTTGACTGTCAATGAGGATCATACCTCCTGGAACCTACAAGCTACAATCCATTTACCCCCGGGGAATTTGCTCCAAAGAAGGTCCCAAGAGGCCGAGACTCCGTAACATTGAAGATGAAGGTTCTGCTTAAGTGGAATCAGATCATTTCCATTTTAAGAGTTTTTATAAATGATTTATTTATCTATAATTAAGTAATCCCTAAGACTATATATCCCGACTATAGATAATCCTCTACTATTGATCCATCCATGTATAAAACTGCATTGATACCTGATAATATATATATATATATATATAAATGAATGTCTGTCTGTCTGTGTGTGTGTGTGTGTGTGTGTGTACTCTATAGATTCAAAAACCATACATCCAATCGCCGTGAAATTTTGGGATATTATTAGGTATATCCCCGGAAAGGTTTTCGAAAAATAATTTATTGAATATCTTGAATATCCTTAGAGTTATTTGCAGATTTGTAGCTTTAACTCGCAAGCAGCGCCACCTTGCGATGGAGATAGGCTTAGGTCTGCCCCACCCCCTGTCGAGAGAATGTAATCGTCCGGCCGCCGGCCGGATGGACAGTCCAAGTACCCACCGACCAATCAGAGGGGTCAAGATGTCCTGGCGCGCGGGGGCAGAGTTGGTGACACAGCTGTGCCAAGTAGACAAGAAAAAAAGCTTCGCGGGGGCTTGCCCAAGATGACCTCCGGGAACTTCGTCCATCTTCCATAAACGACCATGATTTTATTCAACTTATCGAGTATCTTTCAGGGGACCGGGAAAAATGTTCACTAGATAAAACGATGATTTTGTAATGTAGAAAATTAGGAAAGACAAAATTCAGAATGACACGGCACACAGGGACCGGGAAAAATGATCTCTTTATCGAGAGATTCAAATTTACGAGTTTCAAATTATCAAAATTTATCTTTTTTTTTTTTATAAGTTTATAGAGAATTGTTTTAACAAATGTTCGTTAGACAAACCTTTACTCGGGTACCGATTAATATTGATTTTATTCAACTTATCGAGTATTTTTCAAGGGACCGGGAAAATATGTTCCCTTTATCGAGAGATTCGTTAGACAAACCTTTACTCGGGTAAAACCCGGGCGAAGCCGGGTACATCCGCTAGTTATCAATAAAATATTGTGTTGTATATTCCATTTTAACTTGTACTAATCTAAATTTCTGTCAATACTACTTATTATAATGCGGCTTATGATTGTAGAACGAAGTTTGAAAATTATACAGCAAATGTTTCTTCAAATTTTTCGTTCAAAAGAAACATTTGCGGTATAAAATTCAAACTTCGTTCTACTACTAATTATTGTTATTTAAGAGAAGGAACTGCTTGTTCTTGTTTGCTTGTATATAAGTTTATGCCAAGCCTTTTCTTTCTTCTTTCCCTATTTGTTTATTTATAGTCTTAAAAAAACTTTTCTAAAAATTATGATCGTGAAACTAAAAGAGTTGATGAAGCCATGCGCCATCTGTAGGAATAAATAAAAACTAATTGTTGATTATTCCAGAATTGGCCAAATACCCACACAAGACGGAATGTTACATTGGGGAAGTTCAGAGATCTCACATGAACAGAATGGGAAGATGCGTACACAGGACGGAATGTTACATTGGGGAAGTTCAGAGATCTCACATGAACAGAATGGGAAGAAGCGTACACAAGACGGAATGTTACATTGGGGAAGTTCAGAGATCTCACATGAACAGAATGGGAAGATGCGTACACAGGACGGAATGCTACAGTGGGGAAGTTCAGAGATCTCACATGAACAGAATGGGAAGAAGCGTACACAAGACGGAATGTTAGAGTGGGGAAGTTCAGAGATCTCACATGAACAGAATGGGAAGATGCGTACACAAGACGGAATGTTACAGTGGGGAAGTTCAGAGATCTCACATGAACAGAATGGGAAGAAGCGTACACAAGACGGAATGTTAGAGTGGGGAAGTTCAGAGATCTCACATGAACAGAATGGGAAGAAGCGTACACAAGACGGAATGTTAGAGTGGGGAAGTTCAGAGATCTCACATGAACAGAATGGGAAGATGCGTACACAAGACGGAATGTTACATTGGGGAAGTTCAGAGATCTCACATGAAGAGAATGGGAAGATGCGTACACAAGACGGAATGTTACAGTGGGGAAGTTCAGAGATCTCACATGAACAGAATGGGAAGATGCGTACACAAGACGGAATGTTACATTGGGGAAGTTCAGAGATCTCACATGAACAGAATGGGAAGATGCGTACACAGGACGGAATGCTACAGTGGGGAAGTTCAGAGATCTCACATGAACAGAATGGGAAGAAGCGTACACAAGACGGAATGTTACATTGGGGAAGTTCAGAGATCTCACATGAACAGAATGGGAAGATGCGTACACAAGACGGAATGTTAGAGTGGGGAAGTTCAGAGATCTCACATGAACAGAATGGGAAGATGCGTACACAAGACGGAATGTTACAGTGGGGAAGTTCAGAGATCTCACATGAACAGAATGGGAAGATGCGTACACAAGACGGAATG
The DNA here is from genome assembly GCA_030710605.1 of Cordylochernes scorpioides. Taxonomy (NCBI): domain Eukaryota; kingdom Metazoa; phylum Arthropoda; class Arachnida; order Pseudoscorpiones; family Chernetidae; genus Cordylochernes; species Cordylochernes scorpioides. Next base: position 56,489,528 of record CP092882.1, read on the forward strand.
TTAGAGTGGGGAAGTTCAGAGATCTCACATGAACAGAATGGGAAGATGCGTACACAAGACGGAATGTTACAGTGGGGAAGTTCAGAGATCTCACATGAACAGAATGGGAAGATGCGTACACAAGACGGAATGTTAGAGTGGGGAAGTTCAGAGATCTCACATGAACAGAATGGGAAGATGCGTACACAAGACGGAATGTTACATTGGGGAAGTTCAGAGATCTCACATGAAGAGAATGGGAAGATGCGTACACAAGACGGAATGTTACATTGGGGAAGTTCAGAGATCTCACATGAACAGAATGGGAAGATGCGTACACAAGACGGAATGTTACAGTGGGGAAGTTCAGAGATCTCACATGAACAGAATGGGAAGATGCGTACACAAGACGGAATGTTACAGTGGGGAAGTTCAGAGATCTCACATGAACAGAATGGGAAGATGCGTACACAAGACGGAATGTTACAGTGGGGAAGTTCAGAAATCTCACATGAACAGAATGGGAAGATGCGTACACAAGACGGAATGTTACATTGGGGAAGTTCAGAGATCTCACATGAACAGAATGGGAAGAAGCGTACACAAGACGGAATGTTACATTGGGGAAGTTCAGAGATCTCACATGAACAGAATGGGAAGAAGCGTACACAAGACGGAATGTTACATTGGGGAAGTTCAGAGATCTCACATAAACAGAATGGGAAGATGCGTACACAAGATGGAATGTTACAGTGGGGAAGTTCAGAGATCTCACACGAACAGAATGGGAAGATGCGTACACAAGACGGAATGTTACAGTGGGGAAGTTCAGAGATCTCACATGAACAGAATGGGAAGATGCGTACACAAGACGGAATGTTACAATGTTTGACTCCCCAAAGGTCAATATTTGTCCACACGGCAGTTAAACAACCTCCCCTCTAACTAGCGAGTGTTGACCTGCTTTAAACACCTTTTTAAATTGGGAAAATGACAGCTAAGGAAAGAAACTGTTTGTCTTCTCTTTCTTCTTGATATTTTCAAGCCTGAGAACTATACGAAAGCATTTTAAAGCGGTCAAATATAACCTTACAAGTACTATATTAAATTTTGAAATAATTCTATCAAATAAAGTGCCTTTTATTCATAGAAATAAAGGAATGTATATTAATTTAGCTGTTTTTATTTATTTATTTATTATTTTATATATATATATATTTTTTTTGTAGAATATAATTGAAATTTTTTTAAACTTGTAAATTTCTCATTTACTCGCATAACGGTTACTCTATTCGATTTTTTTTTAATTTCTCGAATATTAACAAAAATAACACAAATATAATTTCGTACACAGGGTTAAGTTTTAAGAAATTTATGGTAAAATAGCACAGAATGAAATTTTACTTAGATCAGGTGGCCAAATCAAGAAATAAAAATCATCTTTAAATCATGGAAAACTGAAAGTTAGGTTAGCCACAACAGCCGGTTGGCATTTCTGGATTTATCAAGGATATGTTTCCAATATTCTGGATGATTGAAAATTGGCGATTAGTTGATGTTTATTCCGATAGATGGCGCCAGTACGTCAAGGAGATTTATTTCTTGATTTAACAACCTGATCAAATATAATTTCACATTTGAGCTTTTTTTTTCATATAGTGTTGTGTTCTTACCTACTTTTGGACTGAAATACTCCTGCTTAGAATTTTAGGAGGTCTATAGGTCCAGTTTATTGGTTGTTGAGACATATTAAGAACAGTCTTGCTACAATTGGCTATCAATAAACTTCACAAACTTTCATAAAAACAGGCTCCGACTAATTCACTGGAATGCTTATAGCCTGCGCAATAAAAAAAAAACAATATTTTCACAGAATTCCTAGATGAGTATGATATTGTGACGAAGAAATAATTTATTATTTAATTTAATTATTCAATGAAAATATTTGGAAACAGATTTAAAATTTCACATTTTCTAAATCATTATTTAGTTGGTTTGCTTGCTTGCTCGATATTCTCTAGCTGTAGATAGTGTGGTTAATTGGTTAATAATTGTCGACTAGTCGCCGTGACAATAAATACTTTCACACCTTCAGATATACAAAGACTTGATTTCTACGCTACAATATAGACATAGCCCTTGTCTCTGAAACTTGGCTTAAATCATGACACAGGATGAAGACTCCAAAGAAAGACTCTCAGTACAAGTAGGAGGAACAGCAATCTTTATCCATAAAAAGTACAAATAGATTCCGAAGTGATGACAAACAACATAGTGGGAGGCCATCAACCAACCCTGAAAACGAAGACAAGGTTGATGACCTTATCCATCATGATGAAAGAATAACTATCAGAGAGTTGTGTGATATACTAAATATTGGATATAATGCAATAGAAACATTTATTGAACATCTAGGCTATAGTTATATCTGTTCAAAATGGGTTTCAAGGAAGCTAACCCCTGATCAGCATGATCAAAGGGTTCAACTATGCCAAGAGCTACTAGATCTCTATGAGGCCCAAAAGGACACCTTTTTCAAATATAGTGACTGGAGATGAAACCTGGACATACCTTTATGACCCATAAACTAAGCCACAGTAATTAGAAGGGCATCATCCCAGCTCACCTAAGAAAAAAAAATCAAAGTGCAGAGGTCATCCTAAAAGGTGATGGCAAATGTCTTTTGGGACATGAGAGATATAATACTGATTGATAATTTGAATAATACAATTATATTCACAAATATTCAATTTATATGCGCCCAGTATTTGAATTTAAAATATTTGTCAAATTATGTTGACAAATATTTGCACTTTGAGCTTATCTCAGTTTTTAGTGGGAAGAATGTTGTTTTTGTTTGTTAGTGAACCAATCTCTCACGCCTTCTCATTGGACGAATGTGGCCATGTTTTTATATAAGAGGGGGCTATGGTATTGCGAGGGGCAGTGTGGGGGGTATTTGGCGTGAAGACGTTTAAAGTGTTTTCTGCGTGTTTTATCCGTGTCTGGCTATCTCCTCGCATACCTGTGTAACCCCGGTCCGATCCCTACCAACACTACAATAAAAGATAAGTACTGTTTTGTTTTTATATAGCAAACCGTGAGTTTTTTTAAACTCCTTTTATTGTTATACTATTGAGTGTACGCTTTTCTGTGTATTAATTACTATTACTTTAGGTCCTAGTAATTTGCACATTGTGTGATAACCCGCAAAAGTAACATTTGGCATATATAGTACTTTTAGATTCATGGCCAAACAGGCATTACTTTTGGAACAACCAATGCAACCCATAACATCACTTCTAAACTACATGAATTTACATATGACCATCTTACTGTATTAGTTGTCCTACAAGACTTCAAACTGGAAAGTTCAAATAATTAAATAAAAATAGCCTGGAAGCCATTCAAATACAAAATGGATCAAATTGAGATAACAAATTACCTATTGAACATATCTCAAAACATAGACAAAGCTATCACCACCCTCTAACAATTTAATTTTGTTTTTACGTAAATTGTGATATTTTGTGGCAATTACAAATGACTGGATCATGAATTAGTTTTCTTGTGACCGTAATGTAGTTATGGTTCTTAAGGATACGCGCTATGGGGTTTTGAAAAATGGAGGAGACTGAACAATGTCCAACCATTTGCAAATCTCGAAAGTTTGAGAAACTGTGATATTGTCACATAATCCGGATTTTGTCAGTTAAAACCATTTGTAATTAAATTTATATTTATAAAATGAAATTCTGTTCTTAAATAATCTAATAATATTCATTATAATTATATTTTTTAACTCGACTTCGCGGTTTTTTTACTATGAGCAGAATGTGGACGGTCGTTCCTGTGATTACATTGACCCTGGAATTCTGGCTCCATATACTAAGGATGAACAAGTCCAGATTGTCTGTTTGACTCACCTGTAGAAAACCACTATTACCAGTTGGGACATATAACAAAAAAAATATCTATTTTATATACTATAAAGAATTTCTTGAGTGATTTCTTGAAAATAAAGATAATTCAGCCAGGAAATCTTATATCACAAACATCACAACATTTTATCAAACCTAAATCTAGCTTAATAAAGTGTCCAAGAAATTTATACTTTAAAATAATCAATTCTTTGCTTTTAAAAAGATTTACTGGCCGAAGTATCTTTATTTTCAAGAAATATGAATACCGGCCAGGCAGCCTCTATCTTTACGATAACCTTGAGTGATATTTCAATAAAAGGAATAGTTTTCCTTAGTCTTCAAATCTTCATATACGAAAAGAAAATAGTTTAAGCATTATTTAAAAAAAATCAAATTATAAAGGGAAATGCCATATAAATAGTGATATTTAGCAAAACAATTATAAAACTCAAACATCTCTGATAAAAACAAATCTTTCAGAAATAAAATCAATCAAGAAATTAATGCCATTTGTGCTTTCTATTTGAAAAGAGAATAAATGAGCAAAGAATTGATTATTCGAAAGTAGAAATCTCTTAGACACTCTAATTGAGCCAAAGTTAGGTTTGATAAAGTAACAATGGTAGTGATATAAATTATTTCTATTTAAGATATATTTTTTATAATACAATATAATGCGGCTTATGATTATAGAACGAGGTTTGACAATTTTGCCGCAAATGTTTCTTTTGAATGAAAAATCGTAATTTATTTTAAGGAGAAATAACGACTATTTCTATCCTTAGGGATGAAGTATGAAAGGATGAAGTATGAATTTCTATTTTAATAATCTATCTTCAATCTAAATATATACTTTTGTCTGAATATGTATATTGGAAAGAACATACTTATGAATTACAATATCTTTCTCCGCCAATCATATAAATCTACGAAGACAAACAGAAAAGCGAAACTTTACAAAAAGTTATTTTTGAAGATAAAAAAGAAATGGAAATATATGAGAAAAATATTTACCGTTTATAAATATCTCAATTAAGTTGAATTATTCTTTGACAAGGCGTTTGATTGAATTTTATCATGCGAAAAAAAATCAATAAATAACAAATTATGAAGAAATGTGCTTACAAATTCTATATGTAAAGAATGAAGAAGGGCTCAAGAAATTACCCGAAGTTTAACTACTTGATCTTCAAAAGAAAAACACTGGTTCAAACTGGTTCAAAATTTTGATAATATCCCTGGAAAAAAAGCAAAAGAAATGATACCAACAAAGAGCTAATTTTAGAGTGAAAGTAAATATCAAAGATACCGAATATGTCAGGTAAGAATTTTTCTTTGATCTCTCTTATCACAAAATTTTTATTCTCATTAAAATTCTTCAACTAAAGCAAAGGAATCCTACTCTTCTATCAACCTCAGGTAGAAACGCCTCTTTCTTTAAACTTCTCTACTGATGAGAGCCACAGGTCCAATCTACTGTTCAATTGGACCAACCTGAAGTTGGGTTTATTCTACCAAGATCTATTGCTGCAGCAATCAACCAGGTATTGGATATAAACACCGAATGTAACTGACTCAATGAATTGGACCTTTAGACTGCGTGGAAAATCAATCCAGATTCATGTATTTTAACAGATTCAAAACAATTTAATGATGTTCTGCCACTTATTCCTGCTGTAAATCAATCTAGATGAGAAAAAAATGCCATTAACTATATATAAGGGGAAGATTTAACACACACACATGCTTCCACCACTATATCCTTCTTTAGACATTGTCGATCTATATAGTCCAGCTTCCAGATTATGAAGATAAGAACATATGTAAAACGACATTTAAAAACTATCCCCCATGGGTTTCTTTTCAACGAAAAATCAAAATTAATTTCAAGGAGAAATAACGATTATTTCTAACCTTTGGGATGAGGTATGAAAGGGTGAATTGTGAAGAGTAATGATAAACGTGTCCAGGGATGGGAAACGAACCCACAGTATTCCGCTTACCGGGCATGTCCACTAGGTTACCCTGGACATATTTTTCCGTTCGTAAATAATACATAAAGTAATTTATAATACAATATAAGAAAATAAACACATGCGGGATAGCTTTCAAATGTCGTTTTACAATCACAAGCCGCATTATATTGTATTGTATTATAAGAACATATGCATGAAAAAAAAACTATCTCTATCAGCAGTATGGTATATAAAAAATAATTTTAACAATTCAAAAATACGACATAAATTCAATGTCCGTTGGAGAATGATGGATTCGCCGAATGTCGTGGTTTGCTCGGAGGAGGAAAGCGAAGATTGAATGCGGCTGATTCCACACTAGCCCTCTCAATGATATCTTAACCTTGACATATTCTAAACATTGGTACGTTAATTTAAATATTTAATCATGTACGGTTCCTTTTGCTCTGTGTGTTTATTTTTTGTATATATGGTTATATTTCTTTTTGTTTGGTTTTTCTTTCTTCTCTCTTTCCTTGTTACTTCTTGTATTTTAGTTTTTACTTTTGAAATATCTTCCTTTCCTAAATCCCGTAGAGGGGAATCATGTATAGGGCTGGATGCCCCAATAAAAAGGCTTATGTGTGTGTGTGTGAAATACGACATAAATTATTTTCTAAAAATAAAATATAAATATAACAACTGTGAAGAAGGAAAGAATAACTAGATTAAAGCAAAGCTGATAGGTTAAAGGAAACGTGAGTGGTATGGTATTTGTTGGTTTCCTGAGGGTTCTTCTGAAAAGTTTGTATATTTTTTAATTATGTCTATAGCCACCTTATCAGGTTATTGATTATAAGGTGTTGAACACCGTGTGTTAGGTAGATCCTGAAAATTATATTTTCACGCGAACTTATTTATTTAGGTTGAAATCAGAATATTCTAGGTATTAAGAGAAAAAATATATATCAATAAAAATTAATTTAAAAAATTTACAAAACAGGTGAAGACAAATGATAAAGAAGGGACTCGGTGACAATATTTATATGTTGACTATAAAGTCTGAATTCTAGGCTGCTGTGTGTAACAGATGTTCCAGATGGGGAGTCACGGACTTGCCTTTGTTCCAGTTCTACTAACGGCGTTGTTATCAGGATTTAGTATAGAGACTGGACAGTACAGTGGGTCGGGGGGTCAGTTACTTACACCTCTGAGGTAATGATAAAGTCATGTCCTTTCCTTCGGGTCGGTCAGGCGATTGTCGTTATCGTCCATTCCACGGCGGCCGTGTGCACGTGGACTGGAACTCAACTTCCCTCCTCCGATAGCTTGCTCGCTCCACAGACCCAGGACTAGGCACTGATTACTAGACTGCTGGTTCTGGCGCAAAACTCCGATGGGAGGCCTCGCGTGATGACGTAAGTCCGGCTTTCAGCGTTGTCAGTATCAGCAGGGCTGTAGTCAGTCTCTAGCCCGCTCCATTCCACTTTGTTGCCAATAGAGAACTCTACATAGAGTACAGCGAGCTGTCGGAATGGGAAGTTGGGGTCAGAGGTGTAAGAGACTGATGGGGTAAGAGAAGACAGACAGCCTCTAACTCCCCTCTGTGTTATGTATCTAGATATCACAGTGGAGCCCTCACTGTGTCTAGTTAGCATTTAGGTAAATGTCTTTCTTTAAGCTCCCTCCTTATGTCACAGAGCCTCTTCTTTATAGATTTGTCTTTCCGCGGCATTCAATCTCTTTTAATGTCAAATAAATCAATAATCCTATCGCTATATATTCAGGATCTCTCTCCAGTCCCCTGCAGGGAAAATAGGAAGTTCACCTGTGAGAGATAAGTTAGGAAACCAAACGTATAATATTGGAACCCAACTACAAATTTTGGCGCTCTGATTCTTCTCAACTTCTCTTATGTCCAAATTGATCGGTTTGGAAGATACGTCCTCTAGATATTTTGTTAGAAGTAAAGTTATATTATATGTAATATGCTAGATGTGTAGGATGTTATTAGATGTAAAGCTGTGGTAGGATGCAAGATGTTGTTATATGAAAAAATGTTGTTAGCTGTAAATATGTTGTAATATGTAGATAAGTTGTAATTTGTAAATATGTTTTCAGATGTAAAGATTTTGTTAGATGTAAAGATGTGATGTACGTGAGATGTTGTTAGATGTAAAGATGTTGCCAGATGGAATATATTTTTAAGGAGAGGGAAGTAAAGATGGTGTTAGAAATATAAATAGATATTGTTATTATGTAAATATGTTATTTTAAATAGAAAGACTCGGGCAAGGTAACCCCACGTGGACTATCTCGCAGACTGAAGAACCCATGATCTAGACAGTTCTAGCTATATCATTAAACATTTTGTTTTAATGTCTCTTATAATATGTGTTTTTTAAAAATAAACGTGCAGAATATTTTTTTTATCATTAGATAAAACTTATTACACCACATTTAGTAGTACTAAAACAACAGCTACTCACATTTGTGACTGTAAAGAGAAGTTCTGTTATATCTAAACCAAAACTTTACTTTTTTTTTATATATCTTTAAGGTAAAAACAGATCAGAAAGTATTGGACTTTAGTAACCACACATAGCTTCATTTTAATTATAATTTTGTTTAACTTTAATACCTGTAAAAATTTTGTGCGACTCTCTTTAACGAAACAACTTATGTTTTACAACACTTGGTTAATGCATGCTTCCCGCCGACCAATCAGCACCAGACGGTGCATCTTGCCGTTAGCGGTTGTCGTCCGAACAATTTGAGGCCACTGCCCGCAACAGTGCCAGAAAAGAAATGTGAACTGCGTCCGAGTTCTCTAAGTTGCATGAAAAGAACCAATTTTCAGGCGAAAACAAACAGATAAATAAATAAATCACTTGAGATGTATATTACATACAAGTTAAATTAGCGCTAACTTCAGAACGGATCATAAAATAAAATAATTAGAAACTCAAATATTAATACTTTTTCTCTCATATTCGGATCGATGTATAAAATGTACTATGTGGGTATAATGTGTAGAGGACTACAAGTTAAAATTATAATGGTCAAGTTATCATTTTTTTTTACAAACATAAACATTTTAGAATCTTTGAGTTTGTTTGAAAAATGCATTGCATTTGATTAGCGAAATGATTTCCCACGCCTTCTCATTGAACGAATACGGCCATGTTTGTACATAATAGAGATTCAAAGGTAAAGCGAGGAATCTCCCCTAGAGATGTTGACTGGAGACGCTTAAAGCGTTCTCTGTGTTCGTGTCTGATGATCGCATACCTGTGTAACCCCAGTAGACCGCTTCTATCAACGCTCTCTCTGGAGAATAAAAGACAAGTACTGGTTTTGTTATAACTTATCGTGATTTTTTATTTATGTCCTCTCTTTTTGTTATTGTAATTTTTGAGTGTACACGTTTCTGTGTGTTAAACTACTTTTTACCTTAGGCTTAAATAATTTCTGTGTGTAACACCCCGCTTAAAAAGTAGATTTTGTCAGAGAAACCATCATTGTTGTATAGCGCATCGGAAGGTATGCGAGTTTAAGTAAGCAAGGAAGTAGTTTCTGGAGCTACGAAAGACCACAGTTCGTCAAGTATATGTATGGCAAAGATGGGACACCCGTAATAGTGAAACATTGATCGGAGAATGTTAGAGAATAAGAATTTGTCAAAAGTAAGAAAAAGAAGATTGGAGAGAACCCGGGAGAAAAACATGAGAGCCAAGATGATCATTGAGTATATACAGGTACCTTTATATAATAGAACATTGTAAATATAAATAATAATATAAAACGGCTTCCGAGAATAAGTTTCCTGCTTATTTACATATTCTCTCAGATCTCAAGTATTTTAAACTCTTCTATAGGAGAATATGACAATATACTCTCAGCTCTCGGGTATTTTAAACCCTTCTATAGGAGAATATGACAATATACTCTCAGCTCTCGGGTATTTTAAACCCTTCTATAGGAGAATATGACCATATACTCCTATAGAAGGGTTTATAATACACAAAAGCTTGAGATAATATGTAAATAAAGTTGGAAACTTATCCTCGAAAGCCGTTTTTACCATTATTTATATTTCAGAGGATTTTTATCTTTGAATAAGAAGATTGGGCCAACAACGAGAAGTATGCTATCAAGTCCTATGTTCTCCGGATAGGCCAATTGCTGACTGAGGCTATGATGGATAACAGAAAAGGAAAGGTTCCTGAATTTATCAACAACCTGAAACACGAGACTTGACATGTGCTGGGTTTCTGACTGCAATAACTTTGATCAGTACCAAAAGGTAAACCATTAAATTATGGTCGTATTTGTAAAGATCCTTCAGAGGTAACGGTCAAGATGAACACGGCACTTGACTCCTGGCTGGTCTTTGGAGCCATCAGCATTGATGATAATGTCATGCTTCACCACTTTCTGTCAGAAAATTAACCACTCATCCAATACAATTCAAGCTTCCAGATGTGAATTTCTTTTTGAAATTTTTTACTCGAAAATCTCTAGCTTTTGGGAATTATATCACATTTTCTCCTGTAGAAGGGCGTTCTCTCTCTCTCGTGCCTGAGAGCTAGAGATTTTCAAATACAATTTTAAAAAAATTCATCCCTGGAAGCCTGATGTTTACAACTTAAAAATCACTGGTTCATTATATCAGAAAATAAATCATCGCAATTATTTGGATAAAAAAGTATAATCCCTCTAAAAATATTTAACTATTGTAAATATGCGGGAGATTAATAATTATGTGTATGAATGACGCGTCTTATTTTTTAAAAAACATAAAAATGTCTGTTCTCAACGCAGATAACACAAACATAGAGATCAGTAAATTTGACAGCTTTGACAAATTCAGACAAAAATTCATCTACCATGTTGTTGAGGTATTGCGGGGGCTTGGGAGGCTTGGTGTACAAAGAACTCGTGAAATTAGGTGAATCTTCAAAAAATAAATTAAGTATTCTAAGTATATAATATGAGTAATTGTAATCTTGCCTGAAAATCGGCCATTGTCACTTCACCAGCTTAAGAAGAAACGGAGCACCTCCTCGGGACACTCACGCCTGAAGACAAGATTCTTCTCGACAAATTCTTCGACATTTTCATCAAACATGTTCCGAACATGAACTCCCCAAATGGCAGGGATCTGTCTAGATTCAAGGCGGCTTTAAGCTCCTGATCCGGACGTGCCCTCGGAGAGGGCTACGTCGATTGTAAATATCTCTCTTCATTCCTACCATTATTATTACCTTATAATTTTGAGTGTAAAGATGACGAGATGTCAATAAAGTTGTTTAATTGTCAATTGTCACTTCACAAGCTTAAACACCTGTTTGGTAAATTCGACCGATTCCATAACCTCTCTCGCAATAAGTTATGAAATCGAAGCTGCCCCTGTACTGATAAAGTTCAAAGTCAGAAACCTTGGTATACAGGTTGACTTTTTGTTTGAATTTGTTTAAACTGGTGTTGTGGCTTATTCTTTATTATCACTAGAAACGCGTAACTCCGCCTTTGCCGGTCCCAAGCCCGGATAAAAAAGGAGGAGGGGGAGCAGAAACAAGCTCGCTAAAAAACCTGGGTTCATCTGGCCCGGCTGATAGTACCCTGTAAGGGCTCCTAATCCAGGGATACAGGATGAGCAGCGATTGTACTCCATGTTAGGAGCGGCTACACATGGAGCTAAGTCGGCCTGCCACTGAGTAGTGCTCCCAGCCTTAATGACAAAGGCAGGCGCATTCTACTTCACCCAGTGTGGAGATTTAAAGGGAGAGGTGCCTTTTTTTTTTTTTTAGCTCATGAATATCATCTTACCGCAACTTTATGTTGTAATCTTGCCTGGAAATCGGTCCTTTCCATTCCACCAGCTTAAACAATTATTTAGTAAATTCGACCGATTTCATAACCCATCTCGTAAGATGTTGCGAAATCGAAGCCGCCCCTGTACTGATAAGGGACAAAGCCTGAAACTATGGTATACAGGTTGTTGGCTTTTTGTCTGAATTTGCCAAAACTGATATTATGGCTCATTTTTCATCATCATTAGTAAAGTTTTTACCAGGATGATGAACAAGTGTATTTTGGATGAACTATGGACATAAGCTTTGAGGACAGAAGAATTACACATAAATATATAATAGGCTTTGAGCAATCGCTCTTCAGCAAACATCAGTTAAAAATACAAAACTCAAACACAATTTGATGTTTGCGGAAGAGCGATTGCTTAAAGCATATTATACAATTATATGTAATTCTGCTGTCCTCAAAGCAAAAGTGTATTGTTTTGATGCATAATTAAAAGCAGAGGTGTCTCTTTTGGTGCAATAAAAAAGTGCTTACGAAGATCTCCCTCTTTTGATGCAACCCGGAGTCCTAGAGCGTACTAGAGTTTTACTCCCCTGAGATGAAAGGTAGGTGAAAATTAAACAAATAAAATACATTTAAATTAATGTTTTTATGGTGATTTTATATATGTCTCGTTTAATGTCCGAGAAAAAATATATAGCGATAGAATTGTTTAACTTTAATACAGCGTTAGAGAACAAGGTAATCTCTAAGAACTAAAATTACAGAAAAATTTCCTTCCATAGTATAGTTATGTTGAATACTTTGATTTACTTTTTATTTTCCATTCTCTCCTTTGTTTATGTTTCTTTTTTCCCTTTTCTCCATGAAAATGATGTATGGCGAGTCCTTAAAGGACGGAAATGTCCTAATAAAGCAATTGTTGATATGTCTCGTGTTCCTATACATACAAGTGGTATATTAGGTATATCAAAAATTATAACTCCCTATTATTTTAAAACTGTTGAAATTGACAATTGTAGATATTTCTACGATATTTGATATGCAGATATTTGCATAGTTTCAGTATTGTCTATGTTAATTGACATATCTGCATATATAGCGCGGCCTTGTTGGATTGTTAGTTGGCTAGCGGTTATAGGATAGGGCAGGCCGGCGTGAACTGCTGATGTACATATAATTTGATCGCTTTGTCCTTCTTTTATTCTTTTATATCTTTAAGTAATAAAGGATCTTCCTCTATGAATTTATCATTTTTACCAATAAAAACGCACAATATACACATGAATATATATATATATATATATATATATATATATATATATATAAATTGTTTATTTACACACAAAATTATTTACATATTTAAATATAATTATAATGGGAAATAAAAATATGGAGTTTAGGAAGAGGGAAGAGAATAAAATGACAGTAAAATTTATTTAGAAGAACACTTGGTATATTCCTAATTAAAGTCACAATTGTGTACAAATTATCATATACAAAGAATATATAAATTTACTAGAAACTAATATTGAATTTGTTTATTTAATAAATATTAAACTATATAAATATTTGTATATATCTGAAAAAATATATTAATAACTTTATTAAATATCCCTCAACAACACACCAAATACTGTATAATAAAAGGAGAAATTATTGATAAATGAAATTTTTACAAAAGTTCTAGATAATAAAATAACGATTTTTAATTATTAAAATTAAAGAAGGCATATCCTGACCAGGCACATGTGCTTTTTTAGATAGCAGAGCGCCATCTAGTGGAACAGAAATCAACTAAACATTGATTTAGCTTGTTTATATTATTTTTTAACATATTTAATTATTTAATTGACTCCTGAGAATCTCTGAGCCTGTGAATATGGCAAATTATCGGAGTAATTAGATATAATAATTATAATAATCAGCCATACAAAATCTGTTGATACAGTTTTGGGGAGGCCTCGGGGTAGGGTCTAGTGTTTACTAACTCTAATCTATCCTAAACTAACCTAACCTATCGTAAAGATAGAGGCTGTCTAGCCGGCATTCATAGTTCTTAAAATAAAAGATACTTCGGCCAGTAAATATTTTTATTACCTCGACGTTTCGACAAAAATCTTTTGTCCTCGTCAGGAGCGAACAAAAATTAAAACATTTGGCAAAGCGTTAGAAATTATTCTTGTTCGCTTCTGACGAGGGCAAAAGATTTTTGTCGAAACGTCGAGACAATAAAAATATTTACTGGCCCAAATATCTTTTATTTTAATCTAACTTGAACTAACACCTATATCCTAAACTAACCTAATATAAAATACAACCTCACTTAAACTAACCTAACTTCAACTATCATAACCCAAGCTATCCTCTAACCTACATTAACCTTAACTAACCTAACCTTATTTAACCTCTTCATGTAAACACAGGACGCGATCCCAAGACCTCCCAACCTAAAATAGAGAGAGAGAGAGACCCGACAGAATCTAGATCTTTCTGGGTACATTTTATTATTAAGAATATTAATTAGATGGCATAATAGGTTTCTGGAAATGCGTTTCTTTTCACTTTATTAGTGTATTCACAAGCTTTCGGATATTCCGGTTCTTCTACAGGAATACAAAATGGACAATAATGAACGCCGTTAGATACTAACTAGTATTTTAGCCAGTATGTAACGGCGTTCATTATTGTTTATTTTGTACTCTTGTATGGAGATGCCTGAATGTTTGAGAATACATTAATGAAATGAAAAGAAATTTCCATCTCTTCAGAAACCTGTTCCATTATTTAATTTATATCCAAAAGATTTACAGCTATTGTAAGCATATTTAACAGAATCTTAGATAAATATTTACATCAGTTAAAGAATATAAGTGTGATAATCACTTCTAAGGGATTATCAATGATATACAGAACAGATAGATTGAAAGTAAAGTGGGAAGACTCAACTAATCAGATTTTTTTCTTGAAAAATTTTAAAATTGGGTTATGCAAGGAAGTTTTTTTATGGTAATAGTTGGCGATACAATACTGAAATATTAACATAAGGGAATAAGCTATCAGAATAAACCAGGATTTGAAGGAAGGAAGGACGTGAGAGTGTGAAGTCACTATCGACACCCACACTTATTGATCACCATGTTCCTGATTGTTTTCATCACCACATTCATATTTTCGTCAAAGTACAGGATGTTGATGTCAGATAGCTCTGTTCCAACACAACAGATCTTAGGCGACGTGTCAGGATTGAAGACTTGCATCATGGACTGGACCAAGGCGTGGTTGCTGGCTGCAGAGGGAGGAGTACTACAGCGGCCGTAGCAGAGACCCGCCTCGAAACCGTCAGGGGCAATAATCCATTCCTAGAAACACATGGGAATTTACACAACTGAACATAGAAATAATATAAAACGTAGGTTGATTAAAAATATATCAGGCTTCGGAACGGAAATATATTTATTTACGGGGCTGCTAACCAAAATAAATGATTTTTGAGCCCCGAAAAAAAAAAAAAACTCCGCGGCGGAGAATCGAACCCCGGTCGCCCGCGTGACAGGCGGGAATACTAACCACTATACTACCGCCCTTGAGGCCATATATATTTTACTCAATATGGATACAAGGTATTAGTTTATTGAATATAACGTAGGTTATATATAAAAAAATGCATACCGTATGTTTTCTACTGTAGTGGCCCTGAAGAATAACCCTCACAAGACAACCAATATTTCCCGTAGGGCTCTGAGCTCCTAGAGATTCAGTTTAATCACTAGACCGGATTGGTAACACGCAGGATCATATTTAAGAAAATATTCATAAATAAATATTATCCGTGCACAGGTTGCTCAAATCTTATATATATTTATCATAATTCCAGATTCATGGCCCCTGCTCAAGGATGACACGCAAAATCGTGAAGCGTTCCATAACTCCAGATTCAACAATTTCAGAAATATTATTGATATCGGTATAATTTTGAGAATATTTTGATTTGACGAGATACTGCAAGATGTCCGAGTTTATCGGGAAAGTTTGGCGAAACGACAGTAGCACTTTCAGGCTTAGATAATAATGGAAATTTATAGGATGGAGGAATGGTTAATTGGTGTAAACGTACATCAGTAATGTTTTCCAGTCTGAGAGCTACTTACTTGCCAGTTGAGATCCCTGAAGCTGACGTAAAATGGATATCTGGTACAGTTGGGTTTGGTATAGATATGCTTGTAGTACTTCAACTCCTCTGGGCACATTGCACATCCAGTCAGTGTGGGAACAAACTGCCTTGTGGATTACACTAAAGGGAGAAAAAAAAAACTTAAACCGATTTTTTTTAAGTACACAATCACCTCACACACACACACACAATTTGAATATTGTCGATACATTGAAAACTACTGGATCTTGAAGATAGAAAGATAATCTTATCTAAAATATTCATAAATACGGGATGAACCAACTAATGGGAACTCCGGAATGTTGTATCAGGTGAGTTGCGTCAATTTGACTGCGGAAGTAAGTTCAATCGAAGAATTAGCGCTGTCGACTGAACCAGTTAATTCTGTCATTTAAAACAACGGATGCTGTCATTTAAGCCAAAGCATGCTGTCATCTGAACCAAGGAATACTGTTATTTAAACAAAAGAGTGATGTCGAATGAACCGGATTCTGTCATTTAACCAACGAATGCTGTCAGCTGAACCAACGAATGCCTCGCTTAACTTTGGCTTCTATCTAGAGGGAAGTTATTTCTGGTAATTCCTTACATCCTTGCAGAGAGTAAATTATCTTTTCTTTTTAAATTTTACTGAATATCTGATACGAAGATTTTTTAAATTTTGACCTATCCCCCTAAAAATGACCTCATCTATACAAGGAGAAATATTCTATCTAAAAATTCCTCCTAAGTGAACAGTCGAACTAACGCTGTAGAGTTAAATTACTTCTCGAACATACACATCATTAGAATAGAGAAAGAAAGACTAGTCATCGATGTAAATGACATTGAAATATCGCATAGAAACAAAGGAATTCAATTTGTGAGTTATCTTTCATCGCGCTGATATCAAAGAGGATCATCAAAGGGCGGCTCCAATCTTGCAGTCTCACTGCCATTCGCTACTGCGGCGCTGAGCAATGACAATGTTACAAGTATGCCCGCTGCTACAAGTATGATCTCTTGGAAGCCCGCTCTCTGCATCCCTTCCATCAAACTGGTAAATACCCGCTGTTATATATGCTATCCTATCTTTGATTTTTAAACTATTAGAACAGAATGATTGTAATGTTTTTAGTTTTATTGTTACCATTATGATTTACTTATCTCACCTATATATATAATCTTATATAACACACACACATTATTAGATTTTTTATAACATATATCATTTTGGGAAATATAGAAGCTGTATTTCGATATGCTTTTAATTTAAGATATGTTAGAGCGAAATAAGGGCATATCCATACCACGCTCACATGAGCTTTTTAGATGGCAGAGCACCATTTATTCAGTATATGCCTTTTTTAATACCAACACCTGACATTTTTTATTATTTCATTTATTAATATTTTTCACACATACACACACACACATATATATATATATATGTTTGTGTGTGTGTGTGTGTGTGAAAAATAATTTTAAAAATAAATTTAAAATGTCAGGTGTTGGTACTAAAAAACAACACAAAAAAAAGTAAAAAAAGACATCTCCTGTATACAAAGATGTATTGCCTCGATAAAGGTTGGCGTTCGGCCAGCCGAAATATTGGCAAAATAAATATTTTATTAAATCCAATATGTGCCTTTTTATTATCTAATGAATTAAATATGGATTGCTCTATTTAAAAAAAATACCCTGATCTGTTCACATGAGCTTTTTTTAGATGGCGCTCTGCCATTTAATATGTTCATATGAGTAGGTCAGGATATGTCTTTTTTTTTTTTTTTTTGAAGAAGGAATAAAAGTTAACGGTAACGATTTTCTTTTATTAATGCTGTGAATTCGGCAAGCTTTCGGACTTTGACGTCCTTTAACAGGCTACTTTCCTGAAGAAAGTTACCTGTTGAAGGACGTCAAAGTCCGAAAACTTGCCGAATTTACAGCATTAATAAAAGAAAATCGTCACCGTTAACTTTTATTCCTTCTTCAAGATAATGTATGGCGATTCCTTCCCTTGTAATAATGTCTTTTTTGATTTTATATATATATATATATATAGCTTAGGTTCATAGTTATATATTTACTGAGGGTATCTAGGATTTAAAATGACGATTTAGAACCTTGATAGGAAGAAAAAACTATATTTATACATTTGGTTTATATTCTATAAGATGCATATCTCTAGGACAATAGAGTTCCAAGACTGCGAGCTTATCTATCGAACGTAAAAGATCTCCTAGCCTCTCTTTCAACAAATAAAAAACACAAAAATATATGATATGGATCCTTAGCAAGGATACGTTAGAATGGAATGGCGTTTCTACTTTAGGACATCTACTCCATGAGATGCTAACTCAATGTCTTATCTTAGATAAGCCACATCTTGTTTCACTCCTCAAAATATAACATTTATTATTTTATTTCAATTTAAAGCGTTATGTACCCCTAGGGACACTTGCGCTGTCATACATGTATGCCTTTACATTTGTCTAACTGAAAAAAAAAATACAATATTGATATGTCATTATCAAAAATGTGAGAAACTAGAATTATATTCGAATTTTTACCTTTGAATCCTTTTTTTAAACAAGCTTCTCTCTCATTATAGCAGATTATAAAATCATACTAAAAATGTTTTGTTTTTTATTTGTATAACCTATTCTTGTTACATTCGAAATTTTATAAAAATAATTGATGAGAATAATTTATAAAAAGATTTTATAAAATGCACTAAAAAAGATAAAAATCAATATTTAAACTACTACTATAAAACATATATTTATATCGTTTTGAAAATAGAGCAATCCATATTTAAATCATTAGATAATAAAAAGGCATATATTGGATTTAATAAAAGATTTATTTGCCAATATATGCCTTTTTATTATCTAATATATTTATATGAGTACAAATAAAAGTTGTGGGGAACGATCATCATCAATTTCCAACTTAATTTGATTTAATGCGAAGAATTAGCGCAAGTTTTTATTCTTCGCTGAATATTATACCTCTTCACTCAATACATGCTTCAAGTCGCATTTATTTTGACTCATATGAATCTGATTGTTCATAATGACGGTTATTTGATCCTTTTATTGAAGTTTTAATAAAATCCCCTTTTCTCAAAAAAATTATTAACTATAGTTGCTTATTTAATTAAAAAGGCATATATTGGATCAAATTATCATTTATTTTACCAATATTTTGATCCAATATATGCCTTTTTAATTAAAGATTTATTTATGGAATGCTCTATTTTCAATAGTTGCTTATATTTAATTTTTAGTCATTTATGAATTCTAAATTTATTAATTTCTCAGAGCCAACTAATTTAAAAATTCTAAATCAAGACTCTCTCAAAGTATATACAAAATGTTACACACCACAATATATTAAGTCCAATATAAGTGAATAAAAATAATCGCGTATTATGATATATTAAAAAATATATAAATATTTTAAATAATATATATATTTTTATATAAAATTTAAAGGAGAGTCGCCTCTTTTGGTACACATATAATGTTGAATTATAATTTTAAACGTTTATTATAATTATTTGAACACAGATTATATATATCCATTATTAAATGATTATGGATTTCGACAAATTGCAATTTATTCATCTGATCAAAGAAGCTTTCGGGAAAGTCCTTCTTCAGCTAACGTATAAACAAGGCAATGTAGAGGCAATTGGAATATCCTCATATTAATGTATAGCTCTAGTTTCATTCTGCCGACCCCTTTTTTATTTTGACATTGATTTTGCCATACCTGTACATATCACCAGCTAAAATTTACATCCAGATTCCTGCTCCTTGTCTTCCTTTCGGCAATGTGTTTCGGACAAAGTGCATTCCCCACGACTTTTTCTTTCTCAATTTCAGAGAAAGATCATGCTTAATGATTAACTTGGGCAGTAGAAAGGGTTTTTCTTGTCAAACTTGTTACGCGGCTCTATTATTTTCCCTGCAATAAGTGGTGGAGGCGCTATTCATACAGATTCATCGAGAAGAGAAACCGTCACTTACATGGTCAAAAACTGCTTTATGGTTCGTATGAGAGAAGAAAACTAATTGTAAATAAATGTCTGTGAGACGTTTAGAAAAAATAATATTGTTTTTAACCCTTGTAATCATTTAATACGGAACCCAACTTTTTTGTCGGTAATGGAAAGGGAGATTGCAACAAATGAATAAAAGAATATAAACATATTGTAAAATACACCCATGGACAAAACTAAAGGGAGTGTTAAGTCTTTGTTGTCGCCTCGGGTTGCTTTTTTTTTTTTTTTTTGAAGGTAAAGGTAATTTTGTTCACACTTGGTTATCTTGTGTCATCAAATATCTTTCAGATTATTGTCTGAATACCGATATATATTTTGAAGAGGTACAACTTACTTAAGTTTTGTCCATAGGGTACAATCATTAGGAAAGCTTAATTTACCTTGTAAACGTTCCCTTCTTTTTAGAATATACAGTCAAATTAAGAACAATAAAGAACAAATTGATTCGTGAGATACGTTCGAGGTAGTCAAACGTTCAGTAATAACGCTGTTCTCAATAATCACGATAAAGACATCCTCAAAAAATTCGAGGTCAGAAGGGGGCTAAACCATATCTGTCCCTGGGATGTTTTGAGGTTGTGTAAACTACTGAACTCAATCATGAGCGAGGAAGAAGAATTTTTCATCAATTGAGAGATGTGGTAGAAAATATTGTTATCTTGACGAAAGAAATTGATTTCGTCCAAATATTTATCATATGATGCAGAAAAATAAAGTCCTACAAGCAACGACGCATCGAGAAACCAAAGTTGAGAGATAACGTCGCTAGTATAGAGGAACCAAACATCTTTTCTCTAGAACTTCTTATTCAACAAATCGTAAGAGAATAAGTGCAACATGTCCTACAGCCTGAAACTGTGGGACCAGAGGTAAACTATTTAGAGGAAATTATACGCGTAAAAAAGTTGGAAAAAACTAGCTTCCACAATTGTAAGACATATCCCAAATACGGAGATCCCAGAACATTTAGCCGACCAATGGGTTACTCACATTCCATCAAGAAAATTTCACAAGAGCTCCTGCACAGAAAAGGACAGACGAATGGAGGACAGTAGACAACATCCTCATGTTTCCAATGTATATACCCAGATCATATCGTTAGGTACTACCGATAAAAGAGAAACTTGGGGAGCAAAGATGACAAAATGCTATATCCCTGCCTCAAACGATTCTCAGACGAATTATTGAAACCCCAAACCCGTTCAAGATACCGAAATCTATCGCTCTATCAATGTCGTGGCCGATCTCCAACTGTACACTGTTCCTTAGTTTCATCAACCGACGATCCCATTGGCGTCAGAATGGAGGAAAACCAGAGCAAGTGCTTTTTTCTGGAGGGAACGTTGCTGAGGACGTCAACAGCCGCTAAAAAATATATCTCAGTAATTTATTGAGGTCATCATTAATGACAAACTGCTTCCTACTCTTGTCGACAATAGTGCATCTTTTTTCAGTAATTTATGACAATTTCAGAGATCAACAAAACTATTTTATGTTCAGTAATGTCAATATGACGCTTAGAGTTGCTGATGGAAAGTGCATAACTTTAAAAGGTCGATGTACTTTGCGTTTAGAAATCAACAGATTGGTATATCCGTTTGAATTCGTTGATTACCGAGCTGTAGCTATGGTATCATACTGAGATGGAACTTTTTAGAAATATCAAAGGCTGTAGTTTATTGTGGTCGTGCCAAAATCTTGTTGGAAAAAACATAATTAACAGAACGCATTTCAAAAATAAACAAAACCACCGCATACAACGATCGGTACAGGCCATGATAATCATGATAGGTAGAGGTAGGCGACTGCTTTTACTGTTAGTGCACCACATGTCTATACATGTGAAAAGCAGTTCGACTTTGCACTTACAAAAAGAGTAGCAGGACCGACCTAAAATGTTCCAAAAACAATAACGTTATACATTATGGAACGTTTCCAAATATACAAGTATATTTATAAATATAATATAAAATATTTATATATATAATACTTGTATATACCCCGCTCAAGTAAAACAAATGATTGATGTAAGGTAACAATTATAAAGCTTTCTTATCAACTTGCCTTGGTTTGTACTCCAGAGTTAACACCTGACATAGTAGAAACGTAATCTTGACTTCGACACAGGTTCATGCCCAATCCCTCTTCATTAATGGCATTTAAAATGTATTGTGCGACATCCTTCTTTACAACAAGAAGAAATATAACAAAAACGACTTTCTAACTCTACGTTTTCAATGTGGGCAGCATATTAAAATATCCCGTTCAAGTTTATCATTATTCCACAATATTTCGCTATTTTTATGTCTTCAATGAGCCCCTGGTATTTCTCAAAAGACAAAGATTTTTGTGAATTTGAGGGAAGAGGTACAAAATCATGTTTCCCGACGTACGATTCTGGATTTTCACTAAATTAATTTTTAAGACAGAGTCGTAATATGTTAGAATAGCTTAAAACTTCTTTTTAAAGTCCCCTTATTTTCAGAAATTTCTTTATGATCTTGAACTAAATTTTCTAAAAAAAAAAAAAAAAAACACGGTAATGTCCAATAAGCTATACAAAACATCATTTTTACTATTTTGTTTTCATTTCCCTATTTTCTTGTGCTGAGCAGCATCAGTAGTTTTTTGAAGCTCTAGCCTTTGCCTTTATAAGGTCTTCCATTTTAGGATTGTTCAAATAAACTTCAACATTCTCATACTGTGATGTCTTTTGGGTTAGTCTCCGCCAGTTTTGGAATACCCTAATAAATTTTGGTAACCCAGCTACTTCTTTGTTATGAGTAGTAAAAAAAATCACAACAAAAAAGGTATTTTTTTATGGTGAATAAATAATCTATTTCCTGAGAAAATGTTCACAATTTAGAAAATGTTTATAAAACCAATGTTCTTAATTAAATAGCGATCATGGGAAAAATAAGTCTTATCACCTTTTAGTCCAATTTCATCTGATGGCATACATTTGTACAACCATCTTATAAAAGCTTAACACTTGTGTGATGTAAGTCGTGTGTGATGATAGGTCAAAAGTAAAAATAAAAAGTGGAAAATAATATTTTAAAATCCTTATAAATCGATTTTGTTGGGGTTAATGATAAGTTTTGCCTAATTTTACATATGGGAGTTTATTAATTAACAGCCTGTGTGTTTGTGCATGTTCCAGCTGGCCTCCGCCCGACTGAATCATTCACAGCAAACCTGGCTGAAATGCCTGGCTGGAATGGCCAACCAGGGACAAGGATTTCTATGGCTAATGGATGCTCCACACATACATACTGTTTGAAAAATGACCATTTTCCTTACCGAAATACCAAATACAGGATCGTTTATGAGCGCTACCTCTCTGCTGAAATAAGGGGGAACTTTTTCTGTTAGATTTGATGAGGAGTGAATATACATTCATGGACAAAACGTAAGGAAGTGGAAAGTCTTTGGTGTTGTCTGTTTTTTGAAAGAGACAGAGGTGATTTTGTTCACATTTGGTTATCTCGTGTGTCTTTAATATCTTTTAGAGTTATTGTCTGAATCCCGATATACATACTATAATAATTCTCATAGGAGAATCAAAAATCAATCTACAAATAAAAATCAACATGTTGAAAAAATACTTCGAAACAAATCATCTAACCCTGAACGAATCAAAATCCAAGATAATGGTTTTCCGAAATGGTGGCCGCCCTGCAAAATCGGACAAATGGTTCTGGGGAGACCAACTGTTGACAGTGACATCGAAATATCTCTATCTTGGCTATCCCCTCACAACAACAATCTCGTTTAGTCAAGTGGCTTCATACTTTAAAGGCAAAGCGCTTGCAGCTACCGGCGAAGTATGGAAAATTATGGAGAAATCCAGGCTGAATTCATTTGGTTCATCAATGAAACTATTAGACTCGATTATCTTGTCAACTCTGCTGTATTCTGCTCCAATTTGGGCAAACGAAAAGTACAAAATCTTGGACCAAATTCAGAATAACTATCTCCGACGACTATTGAACTTGCCGAGTAACACACCAGGCTACATACTACGCATGGAAACCGGACGCTTCTCACTAGGAGTCACAGCAACCAAACTAATTCTAAAGTTCTGGTTAAGAATATTAAAAATGGAAAAATCCAGATTGCCCGCAATCTGTCTAGCCCAATTATGGGAAACGTCCACTCTGACGAATGCCTTTATAGGTTTTACAGAAAATTTAATGAATATCCTAAACTCAACTGGATTCATGTGGTTAAAGAATTGTTCAGACCCCAATATTCTACAGAAAGCAATACCTCAAATTATCAGAATCACTATAGAACAGTCTATCCAAACCGACCATTCAAGAATAACCAATTCGAAGCTACACACACACTACAAATATTTACATAAAACATTCGCAGCAGAGAACTATCTACTAAGTGAACTCCCACTGCCGGCTAAACGCCTCATTGCGCAATTGAGAATTCTATTTGTTTTATATCGAGAAGACCATATAAAATATCTAAGGACAGAAGACTTGTATTGCCAACTATGCAAAAATAGAACCGAAAATGAATTAGAACATTATATATTTGAATGCATGCCTCTTGACACGGAAAGAAAAATACTCTTCTCTAAGATAGGCCATACACACTTCACATTATATTCTTTATTATCCAACTTTATAGACAATAGTTCAGTAGCTCTAAATCTATATAACTTCCATAAAAATGCTGTAAAAAAGAAAGACTTAACCGAACATTCAAACATACCAAAATTTTCTGTTTGATGAGAAAGACAGAACCAACATCCAATTATTTGTTTAGGCAAATACGATAAGTTAACAATGATAAAACGGTGTTTACCTTACAACCCTGAACACGAGGATTTCCTGGGAAATCTCTTAAAGATTTCTTAAAAAATACATGGCCCACCTGTGCTGTGTGAGAGCTTAAATGGTCTTGTTCCATATGTAAATATCTGTTTTCTTTCCTCTTTTCGCTCTCCACTTCTCCCATCCATATTTCCAAAATTTTTTTTTTTTTTCTCTTTTTTTGATTTTTTTTATTCTTCTTATTTTTTATTCTTTCTTATAATCTGTATATATTTACCAAATGTATATAATCTTTCTCCATTTTTTATTTCCCACTTTCATAGGTTTCTCCGTTTTGTAACCCCAAGGAGAATCCTCTGTAAGACCTGTGTGTCTTAATAAAGGCTTTTGTGTGTGTGTGTGTGTGTGTGATATACATACTATAATAGTTTTTTTTTTAATAGAGCCACACATAAATATATATTAAATTAAATAATGTTAACATAAATATGTTGTTATATCTTGAAAAAGGTTGGCGTTCAAGTAACTGAAATATTGGTAAATAAATTATATTTTGATCCAATATATTCTTTTTTAATTAAACATGTTAAAGGTACAACTTACTTAAGTTTTGTCCATGAGTGTGAATCGCTCCAAACTTTTGACAAGCCACGGACTGAGAGGCTGGCTATATATCGAGAATTTGGCCTCGTCACTTCTTCGGGAGTCCCATAAAACTGATGGAACAGATCTAGCTGTAAAACCGCCATCTTGGGGAAGAGTATGTTTTATAAACTAGCCCAGGGATTGGCAACCTGCGTTTCGCCAGCCACATACGGCTCTTTGAATGTGAAGTTGCGTGTAGTACTCACATAAAGTTTTTATTTATGCGATTAAAATTTATTTGTGTAAAATTTTAACGATAGATGGCAATTAAATTTATAAATTTAATTTTTCAATATATATTTGTTATGAAACTATATTTTGCGGAAGAGCTTTGCTCGATGCAATACCTTGAAATTATATGTATGTATCTCTACAGACCTATAAGCTTATTTCATAGTTCACTAAACACCCCAAAGTTGCCTTCTCCATAGAAAATACAGGGTATATCCCAAACCAATCCAATACAATAGTAGAGCGGTCTAGAGATTAATTTGGCGAAACCGCTGAGAGGGTTCACTACTGATGAGCCAAGCCCTCTCATTCAATAACTCATATCATTGCAGTAAGGTCTGTAGAGATACTATTTGATTATATTTAAAAGAAACACATGGCCAGTAAATTGATTTGTGTAAAACTTTAACGGTAGATGGCAATTAAATTTATAAATTTATGCGATAACTATTTATTGTTGGCAAGAAAGAATTTTGTGGCTCTTTAAATTCTTGTAAATTGTAATTTTTGACTCTTCTATCTCAAAAGGTCGCTGACCACTGAGCTAGTCTATACGTAGGTCCGAGTGCTGAGCGGTCATCCAGTCCGAAACTCAACGTCTTCCTTCATCTCTCATCTTTGTCTTACCTTGGAGTCTTCTTTGCCCTGTGACACTTCAGTGACCACGACTGTCTTCGCCCCTCTTGATCCATATTTACACTCATAAACATTTTAAAGAAAATATGAAAATTCGAAACTATTATAGACGCGATTCTTTTTTAAAAAAATTGAACAAACACTACGGTCATTATTGCAATGGAAAAACTAATGGGAGAGCCTGGCTCATCAGTGGTGAATCCTCCCAGCGGTTTCGCCAGTTTAATCTACCATACCGATGTTATATTGCATTTTCGATCTTCCTTTTATAGTAATACTGAATTAAATGCAATATAACAGCGGTATGGTAGATTAAACTGGCGAAACCGCTGGGAGGGTTCACCACTGATGAATCAAGGCCTCCCATTAAGTTTTTCATTGTAGTAAGGGCAGTAGTGATTGTTCAATTTTAAAAAAAATAATCATACACGTCTAGAATAGTTTCGAATTTTCATAACAGATGGCGCGCTAATACATCATAATTAAAGAAAATATATAGCTGCTATTATATTTTAGATATAAAGCTACTATGCTCATCCTATATTTTTTATAAATTGATATTTAAGACGATTTTTTACTATTTTTTAACCGAAGAGAAAGAAAATTGAGAATTTTGGCTACCAGCGGTTTCGCCATTTACCAGGATATATTATCTTATGCAATCTACTGTAGCATTTGGAACTTTGAAGCCGTTTAGGGAAACTACGGAAGGGAGAACTTTCAGTCATTCGTTAACATAGTTCTAATATGGAAGACAAGGTACTAACAAACCACTTTTTTTTAGAGAGAGAGAGATTCGGGAAAAATACAACACATTTTTAAAACTAACGAGGCTGAAAAAACCTTATATAAAGGTGAAAAAATGTTACAAAAGTGAAATATTGTACTGGATTCAGATGGATAAATTAAAAAAAAAAAAAGGCCTATACTGATCGTGCAACTAAAAGTTGCTGATGGCTTGCGCCATCTATCGGAATAAATATAAACTATTCGTTGATTTTTTTATTATTACAGAATTGGACAAATACCACGCTGATGAGAGCCAGCAGTCCGAAACGGGTATGTGGTTAGCTTTTCTTGATTAATCAAGAATGGGTATTTGTGGCCAATTCTGGAATAATTAAAAATCAACGAGAATAGTTGATATTTATTCTGATAGATGGCGCAAGTCATCAGCAACTTTTAGTTGCACGATCAGAAGATTTTTGGCAATGTGTTTATTTTTACATATATCATCGAATATCTCTATAGACCTTACTGCAATGATAAAAGTTTTTGAATAAGAGCGCTTGGCAGTTGAGAGAATTCACCACTGATGAGCCAAACCCTCTCGTTAAAAACTCTTATATTGCAGTAAGCTCTATAGAGATAATATTTAATGATATATGAAAACACTAAAATTATTTATATAAAATGAAAGAATTTAAAAGCCATTTAAAAGCAAAGCCCAGCAATGGCCGCAGCCTTGCAGAAAATCGACTTAGACCCAGAGCAGCAGCTTTACACACCCAAGATAGTGTATATTGCTGCTGCTGTGATGGAGATGCATGGAGACATCTGAGACTCTTCTTTGGACACGACAACAACAACAAACTTCTACTGCCCTTACTGCGATGAAAAAATATGTATTGGGAGGGCTTGGCTCATCAGTGGTGAACCCTCCCAGCGGTTTCGCCAATTTAATCCACCACACCGCTTCTCAGAGCTCTAATACTATATTGGACGATTCTGCTTAGATACGCAGCACTGAAGGGTGGAATCTCAGAAATGGTTTTCAAGAAAACTATGGACATAAGCTTATAGGGGGGTAGAATTAAATTGGCGAAACCGCTGGGAGGGTTCACCACTGATGAGCCAAGCCCTCCCAATACATATTTTTTCATCGCAGTAAGGGCAGTAGAAGTTTGTATTATGTATAAAAGAAACATTCGTGCTTTTAAATTCTTTCATTTTATATGTATAGATGGCGCATTATTGCTTTGTGTTAACTAAAATTATGGTTCCAAATTTTATCGATAGATGGCAATATAAAAGGTTGTTTTGGGAAGATGAGAAAGTAATGGAAGGTAAATAAATATATATATATACTTACGAGCATGATTATAGAATCTTTTGTGTGGCACCTTGACACTTTTTCTGGTGTTGTCACTTATAGTTAGATTGGTCTTCATTATATTTAGATTGGTCTTCATCTCCTTGGTGAGTTTGTACTTTCCGCTAGGTGGGCGGTAGACGTTGCTGCGACGTTGTCTATGATGCCAGGGGTTCGGCCCTTCTTCAGGAAGGATACCGAAGTATGCTACCATGAACGGCCTATGCTCCTCCGGTCCATGTCCTCCAATAAAACCAACGTCCCTAGGGTCTAGATGAACACCCGAAGGAGATCGAAGTTCGATGGCAAGTCCGAAGTTGGCTACAGGTTTCCTTAGCCAATGCTCGACGGTGGCGAAGACGTTCAGAGTCACCCATCCTGAGTGAGTGGCATCTGCGACGGCCACGTCGTGTCCGGTAGAGTCGACCAACGTGACGTGACAAGCTTGATCCAGGTGTAGATGTACCTCAGCGTGGAGTAGGATGTCTTGTCGTACCACATCGCTGAGGTCAAACCACAGCCATCCCGGCACACCGGCTGTCACATCACACACACACTCTGTTACAGCCATCTTACGAGGATTACATAGAAAACCATATCTTTACTGGTATTGTCAAGTCATTTTAGATTTCGCAGAGATTACATAGAGTCTTCAGTTAAAAATTGAATTCACATATCATCATTTCTCTCTCTTGTCCACATCACACAGCAACCACCCAACCTGCAGGGCTACTGGCTCTTCGGCCAAGGTCTGTAAGTCAACGCCATCCTCCCCAAGTCATCAATACACAGTTTCTTTCTGAGCCTTTAGATGAGGAGAGAACGTGACTTACTGCCTAGAGGAAGACTTTTTGTCGTTGGGGGAATCTCCTCGACTGTACATAGCTGTATATAGTTTACCCTTTTATTTTATCTTTTTTACTATATTTCTAATTATCTCTTTTTTTATATATGCTACCATTGATTTGTATGATATCAATAAAATAACTCTAAATCTCTGAATATCTTTTCTTCATCTCTATTATCCATCTGTAATACAAAATGTGTTTGTCTGTTTCACACGCAATAATCTTAAACAATTTTATAACTTTCTATATGACATTCTTCAAACATTATAAATGTTTATAACCTTATTTCTGCTAGATATATTTCTTATTTATTACATTTTTATCTTGATGCTATCCTAAAGGAGATAGCCAATCACAATGGTAAATTCTGTCGTATAAGATATAGCCCCTGTGTTCAACCAAAGGATATA
Source organism: Cordylochernes scorpioides (assembly GCA_030710605.1). NCBI lineage: Eukaryota > Metazoa > Arthropoda > Arachnida > Pseudoscorpiones > Chernetidae > Cordylochernes > Cordylochernes scorpioides. The sequence goes on from CP092882.1 coordinate 56,519,088, forward strand.
GAGAACAGACTACAGGGATTGAATTTCTCTTCACTTTTATTACAGTTTGATCCCCAATAGACTACAGAGACTTATAATAGAACCCATCGTATCCAGAAAGCACAATATCATTAACAGAAGAATAGAAATTCCGGAAATATATAATACTAGCCGAATGACCCGGGCAACGCCCGTGTTTTACCCGATTGAATGTTTTTATTCAAATACTATTTGTTACAATTATAAATTGGCGCCTTAAATAAATGCATATGTTAGTTAATAACTATAGCCTATGTGCTTTATCTGTCTATGTACTGTTGGCTTCCGTAGGCGTCTCTTACAGGGAAAAAGAAAGAGAGGATTCCATTTGGTTATTAACTAATATATGCATTTATTTAAAGGGGCGACCCGCTCCAACACAATAATTACATAAACGAAAAAAGGCGAGTGGGGGGGGGGGGCAAAGGTGGCGTGACCGTAGCCAACCAATAACCAATAGGAGGGCGCCATTCCAAAAAAAAAAGCAAACGGTGACGGAGATGAAAACTGATGACTGATTGTTGATTAGGAGATGAGGAATGACGCTCGTAACTGTATATATAATTCCCTGAACCCACCCCATAACCTCCAAGTGAGGATATCACCTCTGAATAGCAAACTCGATAAGCACGCGCAATAAAAGCCCGCGTTGATTCTGCATTGAAACAAATGTAAACAACAAAAGCACTTTATTTAATTTTAAATCTTATTTTATTGGCGTTTTAATGATGTAAACTATTTTCTCCCGTAGAAGGGCTTTCTTGTCCGAAAGCTTGAGAGATTTTTAAATAGAATAATAATATATATATTTTAAAGAAACTTTTCCCTGGAGGCTTAATGTTCTTGTTTTAACAGTTTGATATTAATGATAATTTTTCATCGAAAGCTAAAGAAATAAAAAATAGTAAAGAAAAACTTGGCCTTGGATTGCTGATGATTTTATTAAATACAGAGAAGAATTGCTGAGTAATTCTCTTATATCCCAATCCAACTCTCAACAAATATACATCGGGCTAAATACTGCGCTGCCTGACCTAAATTTAAAAAATAATAATAATAATAACAAGACTAAGTAATTTCATAAAATTAAAGATACTTTGACCAGTAAATCTTTTTTACTATGTCGACTTTTCGACAAAAATCTTGGTCAGGAGCAAACAAAAATTAAAACATTTGGCAAGGCGTTAAAAATTATTCTAAGGTTTCAAGGGCGTTCGCAAGCGATATTTCAAATTTGAAATTTAACGCCAAATGTTTTCATTTTATTTTCTCCTGACGAGGATAAACATTTTTTGTCGAAACGTCGATATGTGATAAAAAAGATTTACTGGCCAAAGTATCTTCAATTTGAAGAATCATGAATGCTGGCCAGGCAGCTTCTATTTTTACGATAAGTAATATCAATGTCTAACCCCCCTAAGACTTTGGAAGATATTGTCAGTGCCCATGACCTATCCTTGCAAACTCTACTGTCTATAAAGATAGAGGCTGCCTGGCTGGCATTCATAGTTCTTCAAATTAAAGATACTCCGGCCAGTAAATCTTTTTTATTATCTCGACGTTTCAACAAAAATCTTTTGTCCTCGTCAGGAGCAAAAAAAAAAAATTGAAACATTTGGCAATTAATTTTTTTATAATTCTTAACGCTTTGCCAAATGTTTTAATTTTAGTTCGCTCCTGACGAGGACAAAAGATTTTTGTCGAAACGTCGAGACAATAAAAAAGATTTACTGGCCGAAGTATATTTTGAAGAACTATCTATAAAGATACTTGATCCCTACACACATATCTCTGTGTTACAAATATTTCCACAGGACGTGTGTGTCCGTAACTTTTCCGGGAGTGTGTGACGACTAAATGACAAGGTAAACAAAACTTGGCGCCGTATTAGCCCTGGTGTCACCAAGCTGTCACTTGTCACCTTGCTGTCGCACGGGAACCGTGAAATGTAAACCCAATTGGCGTCGTCTCCTCCTTTCCTTATTGTATCTTTTGTCAGAATTGGTTCTCAGAGAGTTAGCTGGCTACTGTGTCTACCCTCACTAGGACAACTTTGTTTTCTTTCTTTTTTTTTTTGATAGACTTTACACTTATACAGCGATTTTATTTGGTTTGATGCAAGTACTAAAGTGTTTTTTTTTTTTTTTTTTTACAGTTTTGTTTGTTTTTAAAGACATTAGTACTTGAGAATTAAAAAAAAAAAAAAAAACTTGAGAGAGAGAGAGAGAGAACAACCTTTAAGCGATTATAAAAAAAGCGTTAGATTTTATTTTGTTCATATACTCTTCTCTTATACAGCGTCTTTATTTAGTTTGATGTAAATACTAAAATGGTTCTTTCCGTTTTATTTGTTTTTGAAGACATGGATCAAAATATAATTTTTTAACCAATATTTCAGTTGGCTGAGCGCCAACCTTTTTCAAGGTATTATAACATACATTAAAATGCTATAATACCTTGATAAAGGTTGGCGTTCAGCCAACTGAAATATTGGTAAAATAAATGATATTTTGATCCAATATATGTCTTTTTAATTGAAGATTTATTTATGGATTGCTTTATTTTCAAAACAGTTTATTTTGTAATTATTTCCAGAGAATACTCCATTCGTTTTGTATTTTTGTTCAAGAAATCCATACCAAAATCTTTAGTAAGGGGGATACAATATGCCATCTTTACAAAGAAAAATAGAAATCAAAATATCTCATTACATCTTTGAGTGTCAGTATATTAGCGACGAAAGAGAGACGTTTTTCTTAAAAGTAAACGACAGCCAGCTTACTTCTGTGCAAAGTATTTTAACCAGCGCCATATCAAATCAAATGGTTGCTCGGTTTCTGTGCAACTTTAACAAAGCAGTAAGTAGGAAAAAATAACTTAAATTTATTGGTTTCTCCCCCATATATGATGATGATTGATCATCGTGGGGATATCGTGGTAAGCCGGCAATGAGAGAGGAGAATCTATAGACAATTAAAATAATTTTATTGACATCTTGTCAATACATGCAAAGTGCACAGTCTGTACTATACTATAAACTATATATACTAAAGACTGGTGTCTTAATATAGGCTTTGTGTGTGTAATAGTTTCGCGGTGATCTCTTTTTTATTTCGAGCCTAGCCTCGTGTGAGGAATATTTATAAAAAATCAACAAAAATTACTTCAATTTTTACAGAATCATTTTTGTACACAATATTTTTTTAATCTATGATTATTTTTCTTTAAAAATTTTGATGATAAATCTTCTCACATATAATATTTTCTACTTTCATTTAGTTATCTCAGATCCAACAGCGCGATATCACTGGGGCACTGACGCTAAACAAAATTTCGGAATTTGTGTGTGTACCAGTGTCACCGACCCGAGTCCGATAGTTGTAGAAGTGGTCAATAGATGGCGCTTAGATTTGGACAATTCTGGAATAATTAAAAATTAAAGAATAGTTTATATTTATTCCGATAGATGGTGCAAGCCATCAGCAACTTTTAGTCGTACGATCAGGGGAGAGAGAGACGCCTAATTCACTCTTTCATGTTAGAGATAGAAACAAGTTGAGGAGAAACAAGATTTTGATCTAAATATACTCACATCTCTCCATGACAAGTGCGACAGGCTGATTATTAAAAGTATTTTGCTTAAAAAAACAATAAATACGTTGATTTTGTTTGAGTTTAAAAATTACAGTGTTTGTAGCTCCGGTTGAATCTAGATAAGGGGTGCAAGTATTTCAATGTGTTTTTTACATGATCAGGACTAGCTTCAAACACAAATGCCCCGTGTGAATCCACGCAGTACCAATCAATAATGCAAACACAGGACCAACTAAAACTGATTTATAAAAGCAAAGGTTATCTCTCCCGTCAAAATAGACGTCAAAACTAGACCCTATATAGATGATGTCTAGTTTTGATGTTTATTTTGATGGGAGAGGCGACCTTAGCTTTTATACAACAACACAGCTAAATCAATTTGAATGTTTCCAGCGTTCGATTGATGGCGTCCATGCCATATTTTAATGCCAATTGTCTCCACGTACTGATTAGATTAGAGAAAAACAGCTTTATTAAGACCACCGGTCTTAAACAGATTCACCACAGTAAGAAAGGGACTTTTGTTTTTATAGATAAATTTCCTCCCGGAGAAATTTCTATCTACAGTTTTGCAATAGATTTGGCCTAGCTATCCTGCTATCTAAACACCTCTGTGGCAGATTGTGAAGAATCCATTAGTACCCTTGTGGATCTCATGGAATTAAGTTCGCCCTGGACTGACAAGGGCCATTAGCCCGAAAGCATGGTCTCCAGGTGGCGGCTTCTCAGTTTTCCAAAGCTGGTGTTGTGGCTTTGTCATCGACCTGAGTACTCTAGTTTTCGGAGACAATCAATAGATTTCGCTTAGTTTTGACTTCTATTTTGACGGGAAAGGCGACCTTTGTTTTTATAATAGATCAATTTCCTCCAGGAAAAATATTTCTAACTTGTATAGCTGAAAATTTATTTTATCAATAAAAATAAAATTTTGTATTCAGAAACATATTAACCATAATTGGAAGTTCAGTTATTTCTTCACAATATAAGATGGGAATCTTACATTTAGAGAAAATAAAAATCATTGGAGAATTTATTAGAATTTAACATAAGAATAACATAGGTATGCAGGGACAAACTTTCACTTTAGATTTACACAAAAACCAAAAAAAAAATCGATATTAAGCGTGTCAAATTGACCTGAATTTAAAAGGAAAGCACTCAGCCTCCACAATCCCACCACCTTATATTTACCGAGAAAAAATTTCCGGTATTTAGCGGCCTACTGAGAAATCAATTACCGGTATTTAGAGAGGCTCCAGGAGGAAAATCCCGTGTAGAACGACGGACAGGAGTCCCCCACCGACATTCTTCCGTTATCAGCCCCTCTATCACCCTCTTGTTTACTGCTGCAGCCTGCTGGAAAACACTCCTGCTATAGGGACTCAAAAATTCGCTGAGGACAACGTCACAAATAGCCGATGATATCTAATTTGAAAATAAAGATACTTCGGCCAGTTTCGACAAAAATCTTTTGTTTAACGCCTTGCCAAATGTTTTAATTTTTGTTTGCTTCTGACGAGGACAAAATATTTTTGTCGAAACGTCGAGATAATAGAAAGATTTACTGGCCGAAGTATCTTTATTTTCAAGAAATATTAATGCCGGCCAGGCAGCCTCTATCTTTACGATAATCTAGTTTGAAGTTAAAAATGTATAGACTTTTTTAGGAAAAGAAAATTGATAACAATAGACACTTAATGATGCCATGGAAACCATATATTGAACGTTGGAGACAAAGAATTATTCTTGAATGTTTACAACGTTCAATTGGTGGTTTCCATGTCATCTTTCAATGCCAAATGTCTTCAGGATCTGATTAGAGAAAAGCAGACTTCTTTCTCAATTTTGAATGTTTCCAACGTTCAATTGGTCGTTTCTATGCTATCTTTCAAGAACTATCTTGATGAGCTCTAATCATCTCCAGCAGCACCATAAAAAGTCTCAAGCTCTGCAAGCTTGATACCTAATATGATTGAGTGGAGATAAGAAAGAAGAAAGAAGTTAAGGGTTATAAAGCCATCAAGGTATTTCCAGAGATTGATCAAAAACTGGCATCTCAGTGACTAGGAAAGAAATTCTCCTTCAAACATTTAGAATTAAGTTTATACAGAAATCTCCGGGATGTCCTTTGGTCCCTTTTTCAAACGTCGTTGCAAGAATGATTACAAGATGGTTTCCGAAATATTTTCTTTAAGGTCTAACACAAAATACAAATTATTCAAACCTATCTTATATAAAGAAAGACAATTGGCACACTTCAAAATTATTTATTCACGTAAAGCCAATTCACACAAATAAATGAAAAGTTAAATGTCTAATTATTACTAATGATGATACTAGATATAATTATGGCCCACAGGGTTATGACGTCCATAGACGAGATCCTGAAGAACTACCTTGACCAGAAGATAGAAGACATAAGATTCTTATGATGCCTGGGAACCATTTTATCGAGGAGCCACCAGGAGAGACCATAGAAAGACTGCTACAGGACATCAGGGGACCATATCTGTGAGGGTCAGGAACATAGCAATGACCAGGAGTCAAGATTTCAATTGTAAATATCTTTGATTTCTTTGTTCAATGCTTAATTTAAGGCTTAATGCTCTTATTTTGATCAAAATATAATTTATTTATCAATATTTCAGATTGCTGTACGCCAACTTTTTTCAATGTATTTGACGTTATGTGGCGCTGAGTTTGTTGTTGACATAAATATGTTATAATATCTTGAAAAAGGTTGGCTTTCAGCCACAACTGAAATATTAGTAAATAAATTATATTTGGATCCAATATATTCCTTTTTAATTGAAGATATATTTATGGGTTGCTCTATTTTAAAAACGGTATCTCAATATATTAACGAAGCTTATGTGAAATCAACGTAATATGCATATTAGCCAGGGCAAATTGGTCCGTCGATATGGCATTTGACGCAATAGGTGATGTAAGGTGGCGTCATCTCTCCCCTGGACTTGATGTCCAGTTTCTCAGGGAAGTTGATGGATCATCTATCCTTCACTTATTTGAGATTTCCCTGTTGCTGGTGTTCGCTGTTATTTGGCAAACTGAGAAGCGTCCACCTGGAAACCATGGTTTCGGACAAATGATCCTCGTCAGTCCAGGGCAGACTTCATTCCATGAGAGATCCACAAGGGATCAAAATAAATCTTCACAATCTTCCAAAGAGGTATTTAGCTGATAGAGTGGTTAGGTCAAATCTATTGCTAAACTATTGATAGGAATCTCAGTTTTTTCTTAATTTATCCATCAGATCACAGTACAATTCCACTTTTATACTATTTATCACATTAAAAGAGTAAGTTTTACTCACTTTAGTATCAAATTGTGGCTTCAGATTCTATTAACAGCAACGCGGTGTCTTCCTTTGTTATTACGATTAGGCAATTCTCATGTTACACTCTTGTATGCAGATTCTTTTAGAAGGATCTTTACAATGGTGAGGTTCTTCTCCACTATCCGCTCCTCCGTCTTTTCAACGCCGTATAGCTCAACCAGTATCTGACCGGACATCTCCATGATCTGGAAGACGGATTCCTTTCCCAGCATATCCTCAAGTGCCAAGGGTTAGAGTTGGCGCACCATTGAATTCAAAAGCACTTGCCAAATGTTGCCGCCGCTGACCTCGTCTTACTCAAATCTTGTTGTCCTTAATTTAAGTAACAACTCCACGGCCGACAAGTTTTGCTTATCTTTACAGAGGCTTAGACGCACTTTCCTCAGCTTTTGGGAGCTTGACAGGTTGACTGTTGTTTTTAAATCCTTTGTTCTTCCTCTTAAATCCCTTTATCTGTGTATTCATCGGTCTTGAAATGAGGGGAGAGATCATCGAAGAACCCCTGGAACTCCTCGGCATTGGAGAAGCCTCCTCGACTGCGTATAATTGTACCGAGTCTTGTTTAGTTTCCCACTCTTACTATCAATTTGTTAACTTAGTGTGTATAATTTACTATTGAAGACTGATGTCTAAAAATTGTTTTAAAATCTAAAATATCCACATGTAGTCATTCATATAGTTCATTTTACGATGCCTCAACTCGATCGGTCTAATTTGAATACTTTTTGATTTTTTTCCAAGAAGAAATTAGCATCATTTCGTCAAGCAATAACGCTAAGGTAAATCACAATTTGATTCTCCACATTCGCCGGTAAGTTGGCCATTTCTTGATCATTCTCAACGTGATTAGCACCAGTTGATTGGATTCGGCTTAAGATTTCTGTCAACATTGCATATTGGTTGTTAGCTAGCTTCATTATCCTATCTTAAAAACTTCCAGAGAATAACATTTTAAAATTAAATTCTATAAAATACTTTTTTTTAAATTATAAGATGAAAAGTTCAAAACACACCAAAAAAAAGGTGGTTTGAGAAGTAGCATATATATAAATAATATATATAATAGGCTTATATAAATCTATAACAAATGAATGTATATTTTTTGATGAAGTAACTAACAAAAATACTCTTAATTTGAAAAATATCAAGTTTTCCAACATAGGTGATAGGGGGGTGAAAATAAAACATTTCAGCATATAAAGACACATTTAAAGTAACAAAACATCTATTAAAACTTGGTTAGCATTTTTGAGTTCATGCGGTACCTAAGATCCTTCCCACAAAATCTCTAATAGTGCACAAACGGATTGTATAATACACTGCGGCTTGTGATTGTAAAACAACACTTGAAGTTACACCGCATGAGTTTCTTTTCAACGAAAAATCAAAATTCTGCCCGGTAATCGGAACATTGTGGGTTCGATTCCCATCCCCCTGGACACTTTTATTTTTCCGTTCATCATTACTCTTCATTATTCACCCTTTCATACTTCATCCAAAAAGGTTAGAAATAGTCAATATTTCACCTTGAAATAAATTTTGATTTTTCATTGAAAAGAAACTCATGCGGTGTAACTTCAAAAGGATTGTATGTTGGTCAGAAAACAATAGCAATTTGGAAGAAGAAACACGAGTCAGGGAGAAGAACTTATTTACATAAGAAAAGAATCGTACAAGCTTTCGGGAAAGACGTTCTTCTACGGATACTTTCTACGGTGTCTTGCCTGGAAGCTTGTAAGATTGTTTTCTTATGTAAATAAGTTCTTCTCCCCGACCTGTTTCTTCTTCTAAATTGCTATTGTTTGCTGACCAACCTACAATCTGTTTGTGCGCTATTAGAGATTTTGTGGGAAGGATTTTAGATAGCGCATGAATTCAGCAATATAGTTGTTCAATATATAGTTGTTTTATTGCTTTAAATATCTTTCTTTATAGGCAGAATTGTTTTATATTCGCTTCTCAGTGTTGGAAAACTTGATTTTTTAAAATTAATTTCTATTATTAAATTCTATACCATCTTAGTCTTGAGTTGGGTAACACCAGCCATCGCATCGACCTGTCCACTCTGTGGGAAAAAAAACTCCGCAGTTTATCGGTGGCGGAGTCTTTCCCGCGGTTGGCGCCACCAATGAAGACCTTGTATATATTATATAAATGTATATTTATTAATTTTATATTTATTTAATAGCTAATAGGGAGATTATCGTTGTATTATGATGAATTAGCGCGCTATCTGTTATAAAAATTCGAAACTATTATAGACGCGTATGATTCTTTTACAAATTAAACAATTTCTACTGTCCTTACTGCAATGGTAAAATATATAGGAGGGCCTGGCTCATCAGTGGTGAAACCTCCCAGCGGTTTCGCCAGTTTAATCTACCATACCGCTGTTATATTGCATCTTTCGATCTTCCTTTTATCGTTAATAACAATTTATTTCTCCCGCGTGCACCATTCGCTTATCTACATTCCACATATGCTGGTCAGCAAATCTGGAGCCATATTTGATAAGCTAACTGTGACTTGGCAGTGACTACACGTGACTCGGCAGATTGGTGAACCGATGGAATGCTGATACATGAACCTTTCCTTTACATTCTTTTATGGTTCTACGGAAGACCAAATGTACCCATTTCAATGTAAAACTACTTGACAATTGACAATTAAAAATAGTTTATTGACATCTAGTCAACGGTCAAGAGAGAGTTTATAGAGTTTAAATAGTAGAGAAAATATATACACCAGACGAGGCCTTCTCCGATGGGATTTTTTGATGGGTTTAGAAAATTACATATTTGAGTATAGACTCAAATATATTTCAGTTGGTTGAACGTCAACTTTGAACGCCGGTTGTTGACTAAAATATTGGTAAAATAAATTATATTTTGATCCAATATATGCTTTTTAATTAAGTATCTATTTATGGATTGCTCTATTTTCAAAACAATATTTGAGTCTGTCTATGCATCAAAATGTCAACGGTTGGGAAAAATATTCATCACATTTGAAAATCTTGATTTTTTTAAATTTTAGTTTCTATTCTAAAATTTGAATTCAAGTTAAATTTGATCTCAATAAAATTCAATTTATATTGTTTTTTATTATACAGAATTTTTTGTAAAGTTAATATCAATCAATTAATACCTTTATTAAGACTTTTAGTCTCTTTACAGATACATAGGACATCCACACGAACAAGGCATCTTTGTTGGCTGGTATTGTGATCAGATTGCATGGACCGATCTGATCTGCTCCATGGACAAGACACCACCACCCACCTTAGTTGGCCAGTATTGTCATCAGGGTGCATGGACCGATCTGATCTGCTCCATTGACAAGACACCACCACCACCAGTCTTTACAGATTCTCCTGAGAAATACAGATACATTCCACTTCATTTCTGTATCTCTCAGAAGAATCTGTATATTGGATAATCGTCTGAAGTCTAGTAAATTATCAAAAGAACAAAACCGTGAAATGAAGAATTTCTTGTAAAGTTTTTATTCAGCCGAGTTTTCGAGTATTTTTGCCCTTCTACAGGAGTAAAAATGAAGACGTATAAGAAGATAAATTGTTATATATATACATATTTGCATATTTACATATGTGCAGATATGTATTTACCAAATTTTATGGGAAATATATACATATAGAGCTATAATTGAAAGCTTTTTTTATTTCTTTATTGATTAAGCGTGTATTATATGTAAAGTTTTTTTGCAATTTATTGCATACAGCATGATTCAATCAACCGAGTACTTTGAGGATGCAAATTGGAATCATTTGATGAGAAGACTTGTCAACAACAAACCGAATGAATAGCTCTTCAAGATTATCACATTATTAGCAAATCTTTAAAATGATTAATTTTACTTCGAAGTTTTATATTATCTTAATTTTATTGTTTTCAGTATAATTTTTATAAAGGATAACTCAAAACTTTTTGCAACCTTTTATTTATGTTTATTACTTGTTTAATCAGTTTTTTTTTATTATTTAGTATATTTTCAGTGTTTCTAGCAAATATACGAATTGACCGGTTTCTCTACTCTACATTGGCGAAATGCATGGTCTGCGTGAGTTGGTTTGAGTAATGAACTGATGGATTAGAAAAAATATATATATATAAAACAATTGACCATTTCTTACAAGAAATATTTACAAATATACGTGCGTAGCGTGAATAACTGAAATTCTGAAAAGAAATTTCAAATGCAGCCAATGCATCATCCTACATAAAAAAATATATTCCGAAGCTTTAAATTCCTACGTGGTTTGAGCATGACAGACTGTTTTCAGAAAATTATTTTGAACCCAATCGTACTACCATATTCAGGTGGTACTAGAAATTTCAGAGAGTTAATATACAATTAAGGATTAATCGGAGACTAAGGACTTCCTGCTTCATCAGTCCATAAAGAAAACAGTCAGGAACATTTTAGTACAAGCCCAGGATTCCTACTGAGATCAACAGTCTGGGAAGGAAGAAGTTGACGAGGTAGTTCCATACAAGGCCCTCATCCTGATGAAAATTTCTGTGAAAAATTGACACTTCGGCCAGTTAAAGTTTTATTTTTCTCTTTTTATTATTATTTTTTTAACTGGCCTAAGTGTCTATTTTTTACAGAAATATGAATGCCGGCCAGGCAACTTCTTTCTGATGAAAATTGTAGAGAAATACCTTTGGTCTCTTCTAATCATGATATAATGCGATTCTTTCTATTATAATTACTGTTTTTCTATTTACTCATTCTCTGAAAGGAACATTAGATAATTCGTTATCCTCATCATTGGCCAAATTCTTTGTACGAAAAGTTTACTAATCAATGTGCTAATTTAATATTGATTTCTCTTGGAACTAACGTGTAGATAGTTATGCAGAATGGTATAAATTTCTGGTGCAAGGAATGTTCAAACTTTCTTAGATCTGACCATGTCTATCGGTCTCCAACATTTACTGACTGTTTTCTTTGTAGACTGATGAGACAGGACGTTTTATTCTGCTTTGGAGAATCCTTAATTGTATCTTTAACTCTCTGAAATTTCAGGTATCACCTGATTATGGTAATACGATGAGATTCCAAATACAGAAATCATTTTCTGCAAACAGTTTGCAATGCTCAAACCACGTACGCAGTTAAAGCTGCAGAATATTTCCTGGTTTTCATTTTTTGATTTCGGATGATGCATTGGCTGCATTTGAATTTTCTTTTCAGAATTTCAGTTATAAATATACACTCTGCGTAAGTATATTTGTAAATATTTCTTGTAAGAAATAGATAATTGTTTTAATTAAGCTTTCTGAAGAGTGATTATCGCTTGAAAGGTTGCAATTTAAAATAAAAAGAAACTCATTATGAGAAAATACTCATTATGAGATTTTTAAACGCTTTTCATAATTTTATCTTGAATCCATGGCTGAACTTTACCATTTCACATTTTAAAGAAAACTAACATATAGCAATTGTTACGATGTACTAGAGCGCCATCTGTTATCAAATTATAAAACTATTTTAGAGGCGTATTATTCTTTTTAAAATAAAACAATATCTACTGTCCTTACTGCGATGAAAAAATTAAAGGGAGGGCCTGGCTCATCAGTGGTAAACCCTCCCAGCGGTTTCGCCAGTTTAATCTACCATACCGCTGTTATATTGCATTTTTGGAACTTCCTTTTATAGGTGACCGTTGTAAGAATCTTGGGATGGGTATTTTAGAAGAACTATGGACATAAGCTTTTAGGACAGCAGAATTAAATATAATTATAAATATATAATATGCTTCGAGCAATCGCTCTTCCGCAAATATCAAATAACATTATAGTTCCAATAAAAGACACAATTTGATATTTGCGGAAGAGCGATTGCTCGAAGCATATTATATATTTATAATTATATTTAATTCTGCTGTCCTAAAAGCTTATGTCCATAGTTCTTCTAAAATACCCATCCCAAGATTCTTACAACGGTCACCTATAAAAGGAAGTTCCAAAAATGCAATATAACAGCGGTATGGTAGATTAAACTGGCGAAACCGCTGGGAGGGTTCACCACTGATGAGCCCTCCCTTTAATTTTTTCATCGCAGTAAGGACAGTAGATATTGTTTTATTTTAAAAAGAATAATACGCCTCTAAAATAGTTTTATAATTTAATATAGCAATTGATATAATAGGAATTGTTAAGATATAAACAGATCTCAACATGTTCTTGCCCATGTGCGTGTACATATTTCCCAACATCTTTTGTAATAAAATCATATCTAGATATAAAATGTTCTATGAATAGTATCAGTACCTACCTTTGTGTTCAAGCCATGGCCATTGGAGTTATCCTCTTTTATTATTAATTTCTTAAAAATGATATATTAGAAAATTCTAAATTCTGACAACTCACATTCTGGAAAAAAAAGGACAACAACCGCTGAGGGAAAACCCAGAATAAGATGTGGTGACGTCAGTGCTGATGATAAGACAAAGTCCATCAACAACAAATTTACATATTACCTTTTTCAAAGATGATATATATTTTATAGAATTTACTCAAAGCATACATTTAATAATATATTCGATTTTATAAGTTAAAAATGCATGGATGGGTTTATTTTTCTTAATTTCTTTTGTTCTTTTCTCTTAATTTTTCTTCAATATCTTACCTTTAGAGAAATATATTTAATTACCCAAATATATTTTAAAATATTAGGAGAATCACAAATTAGATAAATGCAGTACATAGAATTTGAAAATAGCCATGGGATTTATAATTCTCCTTTCTTTTTTCACAGAAAAACGTTTTGTTGTTGTTGTTGTTTTAGAAGCAATGTAATTAATATTTTAAAGTAGCAAATTAAAGGAGAAACCTCAGGATTAGCGCACATTTGGTAGTAGATTCCCATTCTGAAGTAAAAGATGAATTAATCACTACGCGCCGAAATTCTTTAACCAAATATCGGGAGCTTTGAAAAATTGAAACGGTACTTTTGTATACCGTATTTGCATACCTAGAAATCAAAAGAAGCAAAATAAAAGAGAGGTAAATAAGTAAAAGATTAAAATAATGTAACATCTTGTTGCTTTCTCTTTGTTATTGCTTTTTAAAAATAGAATAATCTCTTTTCACCAGTCTTACATGAGATGAGGCTTACTATTATCTCGGCGACATTGTCAGATCTCAAATATAAGTTACTGGAATTTTAAAGAAATGCATCCCTTTCTTATATAAGAGAGAGAATCAGACATAAACTTGGTCTCTTTCTCTCTCTCCCTAAGCGGTCGAACGGCAACTACCCAGCCTTTCTTCTATACGACATTAACAGTTAGAGACAACTCAGTTAGGATGTTTTGTTTACACAGATAACCTACCAGGCCATCCTATATTTCTATATACAATATTTGATCAAAATTAGTACTACACAATCTGTGCATGAACAAAAAGTATTATAAGTAATTTGTAATTGCGGTCTCTTTAGAATATATCTAGCTATTAGCCCCGTCTACTGATTGAAAGCTTTCCAGTTCAAAATAAAGAAATGCATCTGTCGTAATATTTGTGATTCGAATTTTTGCTATTTTCTCTCAGATCTGGAAGCTGAAGAGATTCTAACAACGGTCGCTGGGCGAGTATATGGCGATATTTTATTCAAAATAAAATACTAGGCGTGAAACACTGAATAGACCATTTTGACAATTCAAAATGTTTTATTGACAGTTAGTTAATTGTTAAATAATGATAAATTAAACAATGATTATTTACAATTTGGTGATAAATGCAAACATTTTTTTTCTTATTGAAGGATGCTCCTCCACATTGAGAGAGTCCTCCTCCAGACAAGGACAGGATCTCTTAGTTCAATGTTGAGATGGAACTTATATAGACAACTCTTGGCACAGACGTCAGAGTACTGAATAGAAGCAGAGATGAGATGGATTCTACGAAATCAGACTGGTGAATTCTAATGAATTTGACCATATTACAAATGTTCCTGACCTGCTCACTATATTGCAATGACTATCAATAGATGACGCATAATGCTTGGGCCTTTTGACAAGACTTAGTTTCTCTCCCAGAAAAAAAAAACTATTTACTCTGTTTATTTTTTAACCTTTATTCTTTTAACTTTGATCGACCCACATTTGACCTTACAGAATTAGTTTTAACTGGGATTCTGATGTAAAAAATTCAAGTTAAAAGTGTATAGTTGCAATAAGTAACTCTATAAATTTACTTCCCGTCTTTCCTACATTGAGACCTAATTGAACGTCTTCTTGAAATTTAACATAATAGACTCAGAAATATAAAAACTTGAAAGCAACAAAGGTTCTGGACTAGATGACATACGTATCGAAGCAATCAAAGATTTAGCTAAAGAATATTTCTATATAAAATAGAGGTATAATGGAGTATTGCCAACCGTGGTCTCACACATTGATCAATCCGATTTATAAAAACGGTGATCCGAATAATCTCTTGAACAAAATAGAAATTTACTAGCTAACACCTCTCTCACATCAAACTTTATTTACGGCCACAAAAACAAAATAAAACAGAATAATTATAAACTAAAACCAACAGGAATTCTGAAATCTTTAACCTCACTTCTCTACATGGCATTAAACTGTTAAAAAATGAAATACAATTATTTTTATCGATCTTAGAAATGCCTTCCAGACTATTACCCCTTTTGGCCTAATGCCTTTTGGCATTATTAATATTTATATTCTTAATATATATAACGATGTAATAATAGGCCTAATGCCTTTTGGCCGAAACTTGTAGTTCTCGGTTTAAGTAATTGATGCATTAAACTATTACAAGAGATTATTACAACCAAATGACGGCATCAGGGGAAAAAAACGACATGCTTATAGACTTTATTAAATTGCAATCAGAAGTCTTTCAAAGTGAATCTGTCACCCTATCTATTCTTTCTGATTTTTGAACTTCTTTATTTCGACCTTTAATGATTCAAACACTTCTCTTGAACTATTGAGCTCGATAGTATTGTCTACTGTACTATGTATTGGCTGGTAAATCAGATCCAAGACCTTCGGCGTCTCTTACTTTTGAACTGAACTCATTAAACTAACTAGAGCTAAAATGCTAAGAACGGATCTAGAGTTTTCTGATATTTCTACTTTTACAAAGATTCTGTAAAGTTTTAAAAAGAAAACAGTTTCTAAAGAAACTTTTAACTGGCTTCTATTGGCTCTAGACTCTTTATATATTAATGAAAATAGCAATTTTTAAAAATGTTAACTGTTTCTATGTGTTATATGATTAATTTTAGATGTATTTGCAATATTCGTATAAATTTTTCAACACATATTCAATTAATATTAAATTAGAAGCGAAACTATTTCTTGAATTGAATGATATTATTTTATAGTGTGCTAAATATATTTTATATCATCATGACACACTCTGATCTTTTGGGATCTTATCAATTGCCCTTCATTTGACTTTGCAAAGCCTAAATTTATTTTGGTTTAATTTTTAAAAATCTGTGTGTGAAAACATTTTTTATATATCCAAGAGTATATATAAACAATTAGAAAATTTGAGATCGCCATGCCATTATAATTTATATAACTAATATAATTATTCGAATTACAATATATAGCTTGTAAATTTAAATAAAACATTTTTAAAATATCGTCTAAGCGCCATATAATTGGCATCTTCATTGTTTTAACAAATTATATTTTTGCGTCTATTATTACATCGTTATATATATTAAGAATATAAATATTAATTATTTGAAAAAATGCGATATAAAATCTTTACCAAATATTAAAACATTTTATAAATGATTTCGTCTAATAAAATGGAATTTCAACTTGTCCTTAGATCGCTTCATTCCAGAGAGCATCATGAAAGCAATTGATATAATATTTTGTAGAAATTAGATCTATTCCTATATATCGTATTTTAGTAATTTATATATTCTTTTTCCTAACCAAAGGTTTAATAACCACTGTTATAATGAATAATGCTTTATTGATTAAAAAATATATAGCATTTCAACTTTAAAAATAGAACAATTTCAATTTTAATTGAAACCTTTTAATTTTTGTAGATTTCAATTTCATACAAAAAATAAACTTTCTTATATACAAGACTAACAGATTTTTTTTACTATTTATTTAGAAAGACTTAGATGTACTACGGGTACGAGATATGATAATCATTAATATTTGTTTTATACAATTGAGACAACATGTCTTTAAAATTTATTAGACATGCTGCAATTTTGCCCTTCAAAGTACTTTTCAGTATAAAAAATTGAAACTATCTTTGACGCGTATGATTCTTTTCAAAATAAATTAATAAATAAATAATTTTCTTCTTCAAAGTATATAATGAAAAAGTTTTAAAAATCTATATTTAAAATAAACTTTATGTGTTAAATTATCAAATTATTATAATATTAAAACTGAAAATGTGTTTGTTTAAACTGAAATTCTATATTACAAAATGCGCAAAGTAGAGAGATCAATTAATTTTTAATGATTATAATTTTTTTAATGAATTTCTCTAGATAAGGATATAATTAACCCAGGTTCTCTCTCTCTCCTGGAGCATACAAAATATTTGTATCTTTCTCTCAATTATGTTTTTAGTTAACCCCTAGGTTATCTCTAAAGTTTATAAATGGTTTTAAAAAAAGGTTTATTCATGCATATAAAACCTTCAGGTTTTAAAAGTATAAAATAGAATTTTAATTAGTTTAATTAATTATAAATTTGATAATTACTTAATTAATTATTTTCTCAGCGTGAACTATTAGCTCGATGATAACTTTTCACGTCATGCCTAATAATTTGTTGATAAATTTCTCTCTCTAAAGTTTATTTATTTTTATATACAGAGAGAATACTCAGTGATTTAAAAATGCATCTTTTGCATTTAAAAAAACACAAATTTTTCCATTTTAAATATGAATATAAAATATATTCTTCTCTCACATACCCAGTTCTTCAACTTAAAATATATTTCTATACATCAGCAATATTTCCTTTACCTAGAATTTTATATATTAAAGAATATTTTCTACGTTTTCCCCTCTATTATCTAGTATGATATAAATAATAAGAAATAGCTTCTCTAAATGTTTTTATCTCAATGCCGATAAATGTTAAAACGTTAAAAACTTCGTTTTTTTTTATTTATTAATAGTAATATAAAAAAAAGGAAATATTTTATATAACCTTTAAAACTTCTCTCTTTCTTTCTCGATATATATAAAAATATCTTATTTTAAATCATTTGAAAATACAAAATATATACTAACAATATAGGTGTTTTAAATTTGAAATATTTCAGATTTCTAAAAATATCTTTAAGTATTTAAAAAAATGCACTTCATATTTTTTAAAAATCATAAATTCCTTTATAGTATGATTTTATTTTCATATGCTGTATTCACACATAAACCTAAAAAAAATCCTTCACATATAACCTAAACGAATACGCAAATGAAATTTTAAAAATTAATGTCGAAAATATAAATTAATATATATATACTTTACATATATCGTTATTTCCTTTGTCTCACTGCTTTGTTCTTATGCATACCTCTGGTGAATCCTGTATAGGGTCAGTGACCCTAAATAAAGGCTTTTTGTTGTTGTTTGTTGTATATATACTTCACATGTTTTGAAAATAAAGCAATCCATAAATAACTCTTTGAATAAAAAGGCATATATTGGGTCAAAATATCATTTATTTTACCAATATTTCAGTTGGCTGAACGCCAACCTTTATCAAAGTATTATAACATTTTATAATATATTTTTAAAAATGTTATAATACCTTGATAAATGGCGTTCAGCCAACTGAAATATTGTTAAAATAAATTATATTTTGATCCAATATATGCCTTTTTAATTAAATATACTTTACATGTGTAAAAAAATATAGCAGGAGGATGGTATTCTTGTACTAAGAGGCATCACTGCTTTTAAAAATGCATTAAAACAATGCCTTGTATATAAAACTTTTTATAAAATGAACAATAAAGAAATGATGCAAGTTCATATCAAAAATCATACAATACTTTTGATTAAATCACAGTGTACCCATTTATGCAATATTGTTTTACTTTTATAATTCGTTATTATTTGTTTCTTTCGCAACTTTTATAATAGACCTATAAGAAATTATTATTAAAATAAAAGTCAATTTTTAAACAAGTTTAGATTTTTTAAAAGTCAATTAAAGATTATTTCACAATACATGCGTAATTTGAGAACATTTCTCGAAACAAATTATTTAAAAAGTTGATTATAAAAAGCAATCGTTACATTAGAAAACGCTATAAATAGATCCTCGTATAAATAAACTCATGAACAAAACTTAAGGAAGTTGTACCTTTTTTTAGCATGTTTATATTTTTATTTTTATTATTAGAGATTTTTCTAAAGGAGAACGTTTCGAATTTAGATTTTTGGGAAAAAGCCACCGTTATATAAGCAAATAAGGAGTAGTTTATGCTTAAAATATGAAACTTTTAAAAGTTTTTACCATTGGTGTATATATAAAACACTTTATTATAGCAAAAAAAAAAAACTGTTATTTCTGCATGTACCATTCATTTCTGCTTGGAGAATATGTGAATATGTATATGACTAAAAGTTCTTCATAAAACTTTTGGTTGTTGTTGTATTATAGCAAAAAGAAGTTACATATCAAGTAAATATGTATATGTGTTTTCGTTAGCTGGTAGTTAGTTAAGCCGCGGATGGTCAAATATACAAACAAGAAATAGAGAATATTGAATAAAAATATCAGACCTCCAGGGAAAATTATCTTTCCAAAAACTTTTTAAAATTCGCTAGCATTCAGGCACGAATGTCTTTCTACAGGAGAAAACCTGGTATAATAATTCGTCAATAGAACCCAAGTTAAAATAGAATCAGATACTATTTTATATATGAAAAAGGAATCCTGATATTTTAAATCAATATTGATATAAGGATTATTTCATTGAATAAGAGAATTTGTTAAAAAAACTTACCTTTGTCGGGGAAAGAAATGGATAAATCAGCATCCAGTTGACCTTTAGGATGAAAACGATTGAGCATAAAGGAAGAAGCTGATCCTGAACGCCAGGATTTTGGGACTTTAGGGACCTTGTTAAGGCCCAGGACGTGAAGCAAGCCCCGCTGTGGGGGTGCGAGGGCACTGGCCCACCGCAGGGAGCTCAGCACCAACAGGATGGTTGACAAACCTTTCATTGTATGATTGAATGACAACTCCTAGCGGTCAATTCGGCACTACACCCTCTGTCATTAACTCTGTTCGTATAATGACGTGAATTTCTTTTGATGTAGCGGTGCATCTTTAAACCGCTATGTCAAGTCATTGTGTTTTTTTTTTTCGGCATTTTCTTTTTGAATTTTTGTTGTAAATTTTGTAGTGTAACTGTGTTAAATTGAAAAAAAAAAAAAAAAGAGAGAGAGAGAGAACTATCTTGGTTTTTGATATCTTAGTTTTAAATTTAAATTAATATTTTTGCTCATATATATAATATTGTTGTATTTTAAAATATTCATGTAATGTGTCCAAAAATTACCAAATTATATTTTAATAAAATAATCCCTTTATATCAATATTAAAGTGAAAACATTACAAGGAATACGTTTATTATATTAATTAATATAACAATATATAAAAAAAGAGACTTATCAATGAATTCTTAATTGTTTTCACCTAAATATATTTATATTTTATGTACCACACTTTGGCTAATATACTTTTGAATTTTCTTTAGTAGTAAAATTTAAGCAACGAACATATTTTGCCGAAAAAATCAGGAATATTTGAAACTATCCCTTAAAACTTTTTTTTTTATCTGCAGAAAAAAAAAAACCTTTTGTGTTTATATATTTGCAAATATACAATAATACCTTTAATTAATAGGTAATCCCATGATATTATTATGTTCAAATCAATATGCTTGAGGGATAAGTCTCTTTAAAAGAGACTTATCCCTCAAGCATATTGATTTGAACATAACAATAATACCTTATTAAATTTTTATGTTTGCTTAACAAAAATATGTGAATAAAATTTTGAATATAAAACGATATACAAATGATATTTGTAAGAAACATCCTTTTTTATACAGGATGGATATCAGTACAAGAGGGATTGAAGGCTTGCGTAATGCTTGATCCCTACACAACCCATTCTCAACCGTGTGGGTATTATTTCTAATTGGATGCCACCGCAACCACCTTTGGGAACATTGTTCCTTGGATGTCACCGCAACCACCTTTGGGAACATTGTTCCTTGGATGCCACCGCAACCACCTTTGGGAACATTGTTCCTTGGATGCCATCACACCACCTTGAGAACATTGTTCCTTGGATGCCACCGTAACCACCTTGAGAACATTGTTCCTTGGATGCCACCGCAATCACCCTGGAAACATTGTTCTTTGGATGCCACCGCAACCACCTTTGTGAACATTGTTCTTTGGATGCCATCACAACCACCTTGATAACATTGTTCCTTGGATGCCACCGCAACCACCTTGAGAACATTGTTCCTTGGATGCCACCGCAATCACCCTGGAAACATTGTTCTTTGGATGCCACCGCAACCACCTTTGTGAACATTGTTCTTTGGATGCCATCACAACCACCTTGAGAACATTGTTCCTTGGATGCCACCGCAACCACCTTTGTGAACATTGTTCTTTGGATGCCATCACAACCACCTTGAGAACATTGTTCCTTGGATGCCACCGCAACTACCTTGAGAACATTGTTCCTTGGATGCCACCGCAACCACCTTGAGAACATTGTTCCTTGGATGCCATCGCAACCACCTTGGAAACATTGTTCCTTGGATGCCATCGCAACCACCTTGGGAACATTGTTCTTTGGATGCCATCGCAACCACCTTGGGAACATTGTTCTTTGGATGCCATCGCAACCACCTTGGGAACATTATTGCTTTGGATGCCATCGCAACCACCTTGGAAACATTGTTCTTTGGATGCCATCGCAACCACCTTGGGAACATTGTTCTTTGGATGCCATCGCAACCACCTTGGAAACATTTTTCCTTGGATGTCATCGCAACCACCTTGAGAACATTGTTCCTTGGAAGCCACCGCAACCACCTTGAGAACATTGTTCCTTGGATGCCACCGCAATCACCCTGGAAACATTGTTCCTTGGATGCCATCGCAACCACCTTGGAAACATTGTTCCTTGGATGCCATCGCAACCACCTTGGGAACATTGTTCTTTGGATGCCATCGCAACCACCTTGGGAACATTGTTCTTTGGATGCCAACGCAACTATCTTGGGAACATTATTGCTTTGGATGCCACCGCAACCACCTTGGGAACATTATTGCTTTGGATGCCACCTCAAGCAGTTCAAATAAACTACACAGTTTGAATATCATTTCAGTTTCCAAAATCCCCCCAAAGAGGTGGCCCCTATTTCTGTAAACATCCTATAACCAACTCAATCCTTTCAGTAAGTCAACAATGGAGGGGGAGATAATTGTTTAACCAAGACCAAAATGAATGTTTTGTATGTCATTATTATTTCTAACATGCCTCAAACTGCAAATTGTAAACACCATTACTGTTGTTAGATTATTCAACCAAAACACATTCCTAAAACCTATTTTATTTATTGGATATTGTTTAGTTCAAAGGTCTCTTTATTGTTTAGCTAAGTTGGCTTTTATCCTCGTCTTTTCATAACTTTCTCTTGGAGAACTATCTCTCTCAGAACAAACACAAACACAAATCTTATTCTGGCACCCACAACTACTATAAATTCCAATATAATGAGGCAATAATACTGTGCTGTTTGGTAACCCACTTCTCGAATTTCTACAGGGCTAATGCACGTGTACGGATCGTAATTCGAATAATAAAGTTCTTATATTCTCTTTAGACATAATTTTTTATGTTAATAATAGTTGTTTTGCTAAGAAAAGTTATCTTTAAGACAATAGCGTCCTTCAAAATATAATATATACGTAATACGTATTAGAGCCTGTTGAAAGACGTTATTATCTAAAAGCTCACCAAACTTATTTATTTTCAAAAAAGATACTTGTCGCCGTTAGCTTTTATCTTTTCTTAGAAATGATATCTGTCGATTCCTCCTATTCTAATAGTTGTGTTTTATATATATTTATATTCGTCCAAAATAACGTGCAGGATCGATATTTCGTTAAAAGAAGGGCAGAGAGCTTCTATCAAGAGCATTAATAAGTAAGAAAGTTAAATAATATCAGGGAAGTGAATGAAAAATGTTTTATTAAATATGATAACAGTTCTACATGTCTCCCATAGTCTGTGTAGAGCCTTAATTTCGGCATTAAATAGAATTCTGTTAATGAATGCAGTCCATCTCCATATGCCTTCTTCATCCTATTGTCCGATGTGAATGGCGCCTGGCATGCTCTTGATTAGAGGCCCGAACTAGAAGTCACAGGGAGGGACTTGATTCAGGATCGCTGTAGGATAGATGTAGTAGAAGCTACTGCCCGAAACAAACAATAAGTTAGTAGAGGCCAAAGGTAGACGCGACGCTTCTCTTCCAACAATGGAAGTCTGCGATTCCTTCTATTGTAATTTGAAACAATAAGTTGCATCGTAACTGCTTCTGTGTGTGGTCCTGCATCAGCACCAGTCCCAAAGACCGAAGTCCTGGACCCTTATTCTAAAAAACAAATGGGTTAGAGTCTGGCAGTAGTATACATCTTCGTTGAACTCTTTGGTAAAAATTCAGTCAACCATAAACCCTTGTAGCTGTAGGAAATAGTCAACAATAGTTTTGCGTAAGAAATGGATTTTTTATGTAGGCTCTACATTTGACTGCCAGTATATTGGTCTTGTTTACTAGAAGATTAATGCACGATTTGCCAGGTTTCATTAAGCGTAACGATCTGATCCAGAAACTGGGTTAATGCAATTTCGAGAAAGAAATACTTCTGCGATTCTTTTTATATTTTCGTTCTCTCTATAAACTGCCGAACAATAAGGACCCCATGAGAATGTTTTAGTCCGTATTTGCATACCCCCTTTAAAATTTTCGCTGTGGAGCCTTTAGATCCATGAACAACATCTATATTATGACCTGAAGTGAAATGGAACCATTTCTTTCGATGACCTCCTACCCATGATGCTGCCTAACGCTAACCGCCACAGTCTTTAGGCTACAAAACGCTCAGTTAAACGACTCTTAAAAAAGATTCGAATTGACAGTACCATCTGAATTTAGGCGTAAAATGTTCCGCAAACAATGAGCGGAACACTGTGGGTTCGATTCCCATCCCTGGACACTTTTATTTTTCCGTTCATCATTACTCTTCATAATTCACCCTTTCATACCTCATCCAAAAAGGTTAGAAATAGTCAATATTTCACCTTGAAATAAAGTTTTGATTTATCATTGAAAAAAAACTCATGCGGTGTAACTTCAAGTGTTGTTTTATAAATAAACACATCTCCAGAAACCTTGTAGCATTTGTTTGACTAATATCCAGGAGATTGAAATCAATTGATATTGAAAACCATATATATGTACCAAAGAAAGTTCCCTTAATTATGAATTAGAACGTTGCATTATGCCCTAGTAAAATCTTTACCAGTGAGGATAAAGAATGTTCCACAACACGAGTTTTGGCAAATTCAGACAAAAACTAATCTGCATACCCTAGTTTCGGGTATCTTTATCACCTTTGGTAAAGTTTTTACTAGGGTGATGAACATAATTCATCATTCTAATTCATAATTAAAGGGAAGAGATGTCTCTCTAGGTACATGGATATTATCCTCTCCCCCCACAACTTTATATTATGATGCACTAGCGCGCCATCTGTTATCAAAATTCGAAACTATTTTAAACGCGTAAGTTTCTTTTTGAAATTAAACAATTTCTACTGCCCTTACTGCAATGGAAAAATTAAAGGGAGGGCCTGGTTCATCAGTGGTAAACCCTCCCAGCGGTTTCGCCAGTATAATCTACCATACCGCTGTTATATTGCATTTTTGAAACTTCATTTTATAGTGATACTGTTGCTAGACTCTTGGAATGGGTATTTTAGAAGAACTATGGACATAAGCTTTGAGGAAAGTAGAATTACATACAATTATAAATATATGATATGCTTCGAGCAATCGCTCTTCCGCAAATATCAAATTGTGTCTTTTATTAGAACATTTATAATATGATGCACTTGATAACAGATGGCGCGCTAATGCATCATAATAAAATTATTACAATAAAAGACACAATTTGATATTTGCGGAAGAGCGATTGCTCGAAGCATATTATATATTTATAATTATATGTAATTCTACTGTACTCAAAGCTTATGTCCATAGTTCATCTAAAATACCCATTCCAAGAGTCTAGCAACAGTATCACCATAAAAAGAAGTTCCAAAAATGCAATATAACAGCGGTATGGTAGATTAAACTGGCGAAACCGCTGGGAGGGTTCACCACTGATGAGCTAGGCCCTCCCTTTAATTTTTCCATTGCAGTAAGGGCAGTAGAAATTGTTTAATTTCAAAAATAAACTTACGCGTTTAAAATAGTTTCGAATTTTTGACAACTTTATATGTTATCTATGTATATATACATTTACAATTAAATATTTTTTGACATCTTGTCAATACCTGCAAAAGTGCACTGTACGCACTATTTTAAAAAGATAAATACTATGTACAATGAATATGGCGCTCTACCACCGCTGCAGAGTTTGGTGGAGAATCACCAGCGGGTCTCCGGCGACACCATGTATTTCATGATCCACGAAGAATACGTAGATCGCGTGCTTCACGGCTGAGGAGATGGTGATGGCGTGGTTCTCGAGATCAACTGGAAAGATCCAGGATATATATTATATAACAAAAGTGTGTGAGTTGAAGAACGAAGGAGGTTATTAAATAGGATATACATAATAAAATTTCTTACTCCCTCGTATCAAATTTACGACCCATCATTGGAATAGTGTAGTTCTTTAATTCCGAGTTCTATCGTTTGTTAGTTTTTTTTTTAATCACGAAGCCTTTCTGAAATGCCAGCATGCCAGAAATTGAATTTTAAAATTCTAATTTCTAAACTAGTTTTGTGGAAAATACTAATTTGTGTTTTGAATCTTGGCTTCGGGAAAATAACTCTATCAGCGGTTCGGAAATAGCATTTTTAAAATGAAATAAGTACTTGTCGTTTTTTAGAATGATTAAACACTATTTTCTTATTTTTATTCCTATAAATGTATTACCCAATTTGTTATATAAATATATTGTATATAAACTGCTGGTCACCGTAAATGCAACACCCTGAAAGAAGCATGCAAATAACATGAAATTTACAACATGCATTAGCGGAGGTGAGATATGCCTATGATTAGAATTTCAGCGAAGACGCACATCACGCGCGCCTGTGGCTCTACTTCAAAGCACTATTTAAGACTTGGAAATTTCGACGATTTTAAGTTCGGCAATTGTGTTTTTTTTTTTTTTTTCTTTCAAAAAAAAAAAAAAAAACCGATCAATTATGCCTAGTAGAAAACAGTGTTTATCTTAGATTAAGTATCCGAGTTCGACAGAGGAAGGATAGTGGTCTACCGAGATTGTAGATTATCTTTCAGGAAAATCAGTAGTCGTGTTGGACGAAACCAAACAACTGTAATGCGGATATGTGATCGTTGGATGCAAGAAGGTACGACGGACCGACGTGTTCGATCGCATCCACCTCAGTGCACCACTTCACGTGTTGACAGGCAAATTGTGCGCATGGCAGTGACAGATCGCTCAGTCACATCACGAACCGTAGCACAGCACAATCAGTCTGTAACGCATCATCCAATGTCTGCGCGTACCATTCGACGCCGTTTACAGCAGAGAGGTCTGTCCGCAAGACGTCCATTGCTTGGTCTACCCTTGACGCAGAACCACAGACGTCTCCACCGCCAATGGTGCGATGAAAAAAGAATGTGGACAGCAGGCTGGAATAAAATTATCTTTTCTGACGAGTCAGCTTCTGTCTGCAACACCACGATGGTCGGATTCGAGTTTGGAGACACCGTGGAGAGAAGATGCTGAACAGCTGCGTTATGCACCGCCACACTGGTCCTGCACCGGGTATTATGGTATGGGGCGGTATTGGATATCACTCTCGCACTCCTCTAGTGCGCATTGCCGGTACTTTAAACAGCCAATGCTACATCTCCGAGGTGTTGGAGCCAGTTATCCTTCTTTACCTTCAGGGCTTGACCACAGCCATATTTCAACAGGATAATGCGCGACCACACATGGCACGCATTGTCCAAAGGTTCTTCGTCAATCGCCAGATTGAATTGCTTCCCTGGTCGGCTCGCTCTCCGGATCTTTCGCCGATAGAAAACATGTGGTTCATGGTTGCTCAACGATTGACCCAGATTACATCCCCAGCTGCCACACCAGATCAACTTTAGCAACGTGTGGAAGCTGCTTGGTCTGCTGTACCCCAAGAACACATCCAAAGTCTCTTTGAATCAATGCCGAGGCGTGTGGCAGCGGTGATCTTCAACAATGGCGGCTACTCTGGCTACTGATTCTGGCAGGAACCATACTTCGCAGAAGTCTATAAATTTAATCATTTGATACTTGGTCAACATGTTATCTACAAATTTTTTTTTTTTGGATATCTCTTGTCATTCTTGGTGTTGTAATTGGTGTGGTCAGAAGTGTATATCAATAAATTCGTATTTAGAATATCTTACGTTAGAATTTATTTGTTTTTTTACATTTCCTTTTATATATTTTTCATTATATTTTAAATATAAAAGGTAGTTATAAATTCGACAGAACAAATACAAAATGTTAAAACACGCGTTTTTTTTATCTTAATGTGTGAAAATAGGTTAATTTCTCCTAATTGAAATTTCGCATTAACGAATTAAAAAAACAAAAACTATTCTCTTTTTTAAATATTAAATTTAAAAATATATATATTTATATAAGGTTGTCCCAAAGGTTCGTAAAAACTTGCAAAAAATTAAAATACCAATATTATTCGCCGTTATGTAAAATGTCTTTGTATTGTGTATAAAGTAATTGTATTATGTATTCGCCGTAATAATATTATTCGCCAAGTAACAAGAAAAAACAACGTTTTAAGAAAAACACGAACTTTTGGAACAACCTTATTTTTAGCATATGATTTTGTGTTTGTTAAGAATGTTTCCTGAAAATATTTTTCTTACAACTGTATGAGGTTGAGTGGATTGGCTTCAGAACTTGGAAGAACAAAAGTCTCCTTTGAGCTAATTCTCTCAATTAAGAGCCAACTTCAGCCGTCTTCCGCAAGATGTTACAGTCATCAAGGTCATCTTTTGGTTCCAGATTGTACTCTACTGTCTTATTGAAGGATAAAAATGACAAAGTTTGAAAACTCTAATAGGTACTGCGCCTTATGTATGAGCATGCACCGAAAGTCCGTCATAGCTCAGATAGAATACCGATTGGAAACTTTTTTATTAATAGCATTAAAGTGTGGCACCTTTTTCTTTATATATATATATATTGTGAGTTGGTTCTAATTTTTAAAATACCAGGATAAATATTTTTTCATAATTCGGATATTAATATAGTCTAGTCTTTCTCGATAGCCAATGTGTTAAAAAGTCATTTCAGATCACGAAATTTCAGATTATACGCAAAAAAAAAAGGAATTTTTGCGTTATTTTTCATTACTTTTTACTTATTTTGTTATCTATTTGACCATTGACTAGGGGTCAATGAAGAATTTTCAAACGCGATTGTCTAAAGTTATACTAAAATTTGCATGGAAATCTTTTTCAACTTTATTTATCTTAATGAAATCTACTCAAAGTTGGATAAAAATGATTTTTTTAAATATTTCACAATTTCACCTAAGCAGCCATTGTCAATATCACTCATTTCAATGAAATCTACTCAATGGCGGGTAAACATTTTTAAGTATCTAAAGATACAACCCAACTTAGCAACCATTGTAAACTTTACTAACCTCAATGAAATCTATATAATGGAGGGTAAAAATGACCATATATCTGAAGATACAACGGAATTTAGTTAACAACCATTGTCAACTTTACTCAATGAAATCTACCAAAAGTGGGTAAAGATGATATCACACTATATAAAATTACACTAAACTCCGCCTTTGCCGGTCTCAAGCCCGGATGAAAAAGGAGGAGGGGGAGCAGTAACAAACTCACTAAAAAACCTGGGTTCAGCTGGCCCGGCTGATAGTACCCTGTAAGGGCTCCTAATCCAGGGATACAGGATGAGCAGCGTTTGTACTCCATGTAAGGAGCGGCTGCACATGGTGTCTGTTCCTCATGTCAGAGGCGGCCATTTCTTTTGGAGCTAAGTCGGCCTGCCACTGAGTAGTGCTCCCAGTCTTAATGACAAAGGCAGGCGCATTCTACTTCACCCAGTCATGATGGTTGTCAAGTCCCAAGCTCTACAAGCTTGATACCCTAATATGATTGAGTGGAGATAAGAAAGAAGAAGACACTAGAAATTACTTGACAACTATTGTCAAATTTATTCCTCTCAATGAAGAAATAGATCCAATAATGAACACACACAAAATAGATATAATATCTCTATAGCATAATGATCTGACACATCTCTATAATGCCTCCATCAGAACTTACTTAAAAAACATTGTAAACCCGCCCATCTCAATTAAATCTGCCCAATGATCGGTAAAGATGATTAAATATCTTTAAAGTTATACTAGAACTTACTTATCAACCATTGTCAACTTTACTCTCAACAATTGAATCTACCAAATGTTGGATAAACATTATCAAAATATTTCCAAGATTACAACAGAACTTACTTAGGAGCTAGTTTCAACTTTACTCATCTCAACGCTCCTTGATTCTTTGCTGATTGTTGGACTTTATTTCCAGGAGAAATTCACCAAAAACTCCGTTTTTTTTTCAGATTATGCGAAAGACAAAAGTTTTGAATAAATATCAACATGTCGTTTTTTTATACTTTGGATCAATTTTCGTGGTACTCATCTCTTGAAAGGATTTTGTTGCGTAGACAATACAAGCGAAACACTGTGGATTCGATTCCCCTCCCTGGACACTTTTATTTTTCCGTTTATCATTACTCTTCACAATTCATCCTTTCATACTTCATCCCTAAGGTTAGAAATACCAGGTCTATTAGTATGAAACGCGAAAAATTTCAGTGAATTAAAAGGTTCACCAATTTCATACAACAAAAGATTTTTTATTCAAAGTAATTGCCCTGATTGGCTATACACTCGGACCACCTTTCAGGCAATTTTCGAATTCCTTGTCTGAAAAATTCTATTCCTTTTGAGTCGAACCAGTCAACAAGCCATTTTCGGAGTATGTCTGAATTCGAAAATTCCTGGTTTTTTAGGGCGTGTCCTAAAGATGTAAAAAGGTGGTAGTCCGACGGTGCTAAGTCTGGTGAGTACAGCGGGTGGGGTAAGAGTTCCCAGCTCAAGTCTTTTATGGTGTTTTTGACCACCGTAGCGTTTTGGGCTGGAGCGTTGTCATGCTGCAGTATCAGCTTGTTGTGCTTTTCACGCCATTCCGGTCTTTTTTCATTCACCGCCTCTCTCAAACTGTGCATTTGTTGTTCGTAGCGACTAGTATTGACCGTTTCGCCAGGTTTCAGGAACTCGAAATATACTACGCCGGTCTGGTCCCACCATACGCAAAGCATTGCCTTTTTTCCGAAGCAATTGGGCCTAGGCGTCTGTTTTGGAAATTGGCCAGGCAGGCCCCATGACTTTTGGCGCGTAGGATTGCTGAAGTTGATCCATTTCTCATCTGAAGTTACGATTCGGTGCAAAAATGACTTCTTTTCATGCCTGGCGAGCAGCCCTTCGCAGGTTACCAGACGCCGTTCTTGCTGCCTTTCGCTTAACTCGTGGGGGCCCATCTGGAAAGCTTTTGGGTCATTCCGAGGCTGTTTAAACGTAGGGAAACAGCACCTTGAGACACCTGGAGCTGTTTCGCGAGTTTCTCCTGCGTTTGGGTACTGTCCTTATCCAACAAAGCTTACAGTTCAGCGTCCTCAAACTTTTGGGGCGGTTTTCCACGTGGTTCATTATCAAGTTCGAAATTGCCACTTTGGAATATTTTATACCACCTGTAACATTGCGATTTGCTCAGAGCATGGTCGCCGTAAACTTCCTCGAGCATTCGGTAGGCTTCAGTGGCACTTTTCTTCCAGTTGAAGGCGAACAACAAAACTTCCCGCAAATGGGCACTTTTTGGCTCGGAAATCGCCATTTTCCACGGGCTCCAGAAATTTTCCACGATTTGAATTTTTCTAAAACTGCACACGTGATGATGCCACATGAGTCAAAAAACAAAACGCCTTGAACAGCGCCACCGTTGAGTCAAATAAAGTTTCACAGCGCCTTCTGGCAGACATTTTCGCGTTTCATACTAATAGACCTGGTAATCGTTATTTCTTCTTAAAAATAAATTTTCGATTTTTCGTTTAAAAGAAACACATGCGGGAAAATTTTCGGGTGTCGTTTTACAATACGTTAATAAACCAAACATTCATAAGCTGCATTGTCAATGGTATGCCTGTATAATCTTCCATAGTTATTCAGAGTCAACTATGGCTATTGGGCGAGCTTGCCTGGTCTTAGTCTAATGAAAGCACCTACTCCCAAGAAGGAACAAGGGCTCAATTGCACTATCAGATCTGAAATTACCATAGCTTTCCAATTAGGTTTGTACGATCTAAGAATCAATGTGGTGGACAATTTGATGAGTCGATCCATGACTGATATATCCTTTCTTATGGCTATTTCATCTCTCTCTAATGTTACGCGCAGGTTTTTCTTCACCTTTTTATAGATTGCTGCAATAGTCTCTGATATTGATACTCGTTAGGCCAGGCCTGGAAGAGAGATTTTCACCCTAGAAGTAATTCTGCTTGCGTAATTTCTAGACCAGATTTAGACTTGTTAGAGAAATATAGGGAAATTATCTCTTTACCAAACTGGAATTCAACTTCTATGAATACCATAGGAATTTATCATAGGTCTCTTAATAAAAGATCGGATAGAAGAATACTAATCTCTCTTTCTCTTTTTGCTGCATACATAAGTAGAAATTTAATGTTTAGAATGTCGATGCCTCTTGATTTATCTTCAATATATTCTCATCTTCTTCTTCTTTCTTATCTCCACTCAATCATATTTGGGCATCAAGTTGTGACCCTTGATGGTGTCTGTATATATTCTCATTCTCTGTGCCAACTAATCCTTACTATAAAATTACTTGAAAACTTTCTCCATAGATTGTATAAACGATAAGGAAGAGTAAGGAGAAAATATTTTTATTCAATTAAACTTGTGACAAGCTTTCGGGCAGTCACGCCCTTCAACAGGTAACTAATATAAAAAGAACAATTGACTATTAAATAGGAAACAAACTGAGCTTTAAACAAAAATGATACAACTGCAGCCTGGCCGCGAGAAAACGTGAATTCGGGAAAGTAATGTGAGGTGGGGTGGGGGGGGGGGGGGTGGGGGGGGGGGGGGGGGGGGGGAGGGGGTTTATCCGGTTTTTAAGTTAATACATATATCATGATATTGGTTAGGTAAATCTATATGTCGATTAATACTGTCATTAGAAATGGATAAAATGGCCTCTATGATTAATCTCTGGTGTTTACTGGGAATGTTATTGTACAAGGTGGTGGGAATATCTAAATTGAAAGAATGGCCAGTATTAAGCGTGTGGTTGTATATGAAGGATCTGCCGTCTTTATTATTGATGCACCTACCATGTTCGATCATCCTGACGGCCACGGACCTACCTGTCTCACCTATGTAGGTTGCACTACAATCTTTACATGAGATTGAATAGACCGAGCCACCAGAAGATCGAACAGTGGTAGGTCTCTGTATGCGGGTAATGGGATGTCTAAGAATGGTGGCCAGACTTCTATTATTTTAAAAATAAGTATTGATGCCGTGGGATTTAAGTATGCGGGATATGGTAGCGGATTGTGATGAAAAAGGCAAAATACAGGTATTTCTATGGGCTGTAAGGGGTTTTAACTTAGCAGAGTTGTATTGGTATTTGTGTATGAAATAGAGAGGGTATTGTGAGAGGGCAAGCTGTTTTTTGATGTTAGAGAATTCTATTGACCTAAATATGGGCAGGGAGCAATGTGTGATCAATCTTTTGGTAAGTGTTCTGACTGTATTAATTTTATGGGATAAGGGACAAGAAGAATTGAAATTGGTATAGAAAGTTGGGTTATTGATTTTATGATATACTGTTGTGTGGTAGTGTGATGGGGTACGAATAATGAGTATGTCGAGAAAAGGTAAAACACCATTAACTTCTGATTCATAACTGAAAGAAATGTCAGGGTGAAAGGAGTTAAGAACAGATAAAATGCCAACCTCACTATCAGAATCACATATACAAAGGATATCATCAATATACCTCCTCCACATGTGAATGCCCGGTGTGTATTGGCGTTGGATCCAGTCGTCAAGGGTAGACATGACTATTTCAGCTAAGGGTGATGATAACGGGCTACCCATTGGTGAGCCCCTAATCTGTTTGAAAAATTGGTTATTGAAAGTAAATTCTGTGATGTCCAAGCATATGGAGGAAAGTGCGACTATAGAAGAAACAGTTTTAGAGTCTAACTGGGTGTCTTGTAGGAATTTAGTTAGCTGTGTAACGATTAGCTGGTGGGGTAGGGATAAATACATAGAATTGACATCATATGATACCAATGTGGAGTTCTGAAACGGGGTAAGAGATTGGACGAACTGTATAAAGGCAGGAATGTCTGTTATGGAAGAGGATTGAGGGCGGGTCTTAACCAGAGGTGTAAGGAAGGCTGATAGGTATTTAGAAAGTTTGTATGCCGGGGAGAGGTGGTAGGCTATGATGGGGCGGAGCGGAATAGTAGGTTTGTGGGTTTTGGGTAAGCCATAGATGTAGGGGGTACTAGTCATATCGGATGTGAAAGTTTGGTACTGTTCAGATGTGATGGAACCTGACTTTTAAGGCGTAATAGTTTCAAGCGGAATGCTCTGGTGGAGGAGGAAATATCGAGTTGGGTAATCGGTATGAATGTGGTTTGGTCGCTAAGTAAGTCCATCATCTTGGAGGTATAATCATCCTTGTCCAATATGACAGTTTCCGCTCCGCCCCATCATAGCCTACCACCTCTCCCCGGCATACAAACTTTCTAAATACCTATCAGCCTTCCTTACACCTCTGGTTAAGACCCGCCCTCAATCCTCTTCCATAACAGACATTCCTGCCTTTATACAGTTCGTCCAATCTCTTACCCCGTTTCAGAACTCCACATTGGTATCATATGATGTCAATTCTATGTATTTATCCCTACCCCACCAGCTAATCGTTACACAGCTAACTAAATTCCTACAAGACACCCAGTTAGACTCTAAAACTGTTTCTTCTATAGTCGCACTTTCCTCCATATGCTTGGACATCACAGAATTTACTTTCAATAACCAATTTTTCAAACAGATTAGGGGCTCACCAATGGGTAGCCCGTTATCATCACCCTTAGCTGAAATAGTCATGTCTACCCTTGACGACTGGATCCAACGCCAATACACACCGGGCATTCACATGTGGAGGAGGTATATTGATGATATCCTTTGTATATGTGATTCTGATAGTGAGGTTGGCATTTTATCTGTTCTTAACTCCTTTCACCCTGACATTTCTTTCAGTTATGAATCAGAAGTTAATGGTGTTTTACCTTTTCTCGACATACTCATTATTCGTACCCCATCACACTACCACACAACAGTATATCATAAAATCAATAACCCAACTTTCTATACCAATTTCAATTCTTCTTGTCCCTTATCCCATAAAATTAATACAGTCAGAACACTTACCAAAAGATTGATCACACATTGCTCCCTGCCCATATTTAGGTCAATAGAATTCTCCAACATCAAAAAACAGCTTGCCCTCTCACAATACCCTCTCTATTTCATACACAAATACCAATACAACTCTGCTAAGTTAAAACCCCTTACAGCCCATAGAAATACCTGTATTTTGCCTTTTTCATCACAATCCGCTACCATATCCCGCATACTTAAATCCCACGGCATCAATACTTATTTTAAAAATAATAGAAGTCTGGCCACCATTCTTAGACATCCTATGCAACCTACATAGGTGAGACAGGTAGGTCCGTGGCCGTCAGGATGATCGAACATGGTAGGTGCATCAATAATAAAGACGGCAGATCCTTCATATACAACCACACGCTTAATACTGGCCATTCTTTCAATTTAGATTCTCCCACCACCTTGTACAATAACATTCCCAGTAAACACCAGAGATTAATCATAGAGGCCATTTTATCCATTTCTAATGACAGTATTAATCGACATATAGATTTACTTAACCAATATCATGATATATGTATTAACTTAAAAACCGGATAAACCCCCCCCCCCCCCCCCCCCCCCCCCCCCCCCCCCCCCCCCCCCCCCCCCCCCCCCCCCCCCCCCCCCCCCCCCCCCCCCCCCCCCCCCACCTCACATTACTTTCCCGAATTCACGTTTTCTCGCGGCCAGGCTGCAGTTGTATCATTTTTGTTTAAAGCTCAGTTTGTTTCCTATTTAATAGTCAATTGTTCTTTTTATATTAGTTACCTGTTGAAGGGCGTGACTGCCCGAAAGCTTGTCACAAGTTTAATTGAATAAAAATCTTTTCTCCTTACTCTTCCTTATCGTTTATATAATCCTTACTATATTTCTGTTTCAACTTTCAGAAACTATATCCGTTATTTTTCATAATTTTAGGACATTTTAAAGGTTTTTACTCTTGCCTTTCCTTAATTAAAAATTTAAAAATTTAGAAGCACTATATGGAATTAAAATTTTAAGAGCCAGAATGATTTAAAATTATCGAAGCTCAAAAAAGTTTTCGCCTAAAATTAATATTGTGGCGAAGAAATAATTTATTATTAAATTTAATATTATTCAATGAAAATATTCAACAGATTATAAAAATATATATTACTCTGTATTTGTGAAATCATCTTAAAATATTTCTTTGCTTGCTTGTTCAAGATTCCCTAGCTGTAGATAGTAGGGGTTAATTTGTTAATATTTGTCGACTGGTCATACTGACGTTATCAATAAATACTTTCACATCTTCAGATATTCCAAGACTTGATTTCTACGCTACAATATGATCGAAGAATATTTATTTAAATTTTGAAAATATACAGTATACAATTTTTCCAATAAATGTACACCTATCCCCCGATTTACACGGTACTTGTTTTACACGTTTTCGCTTTTACACGGTTTTCCAAATAAGTTTTTTGTTTTTGTTTTTATCGCACTATACTAAATGCTACTGTGATTGAACACATGCGCTGTGTACACATCTCACGAGGAATCCCGAGCTTATATGCTGACTACATATTTTAACCTGTCAATGCATTTTATTTCTGTGTACACCTATCCCCCGATTTACACGTTTTTCTCAGGAACGTATCTACCGTGTAAATCGGGGGATAGGTGTATATTCAATTTATCATTTAAAAATACAGTTCATATACGAATTTTTAATAAAAAGTAATAAACTCAAATTATCTTTTGAAAACTCATTTGAAAATTATAAAACCAAAATATAAATAAGTAAGAGAAGGAATGTTAACATTTAAATAGTTTTGTGTTTTGTCCATTTATTTTTTAGCAAATAATTTAAATAAAGATCAAATTAGATAGAAATTAATTAAAAGTTTCTGAAATTGTTTACTATTATCCATGTATTTATTAGAAGAAAGGTAACCTCTTCCTTCAAAATAGGCGTTAAAACTAAGCGCCATCTATTAACCTCTTTGCAAACTAACTGACTCGAGTTGGTGACAAAAAGACAACACCAGCTTTAGAAAAAATTCAGAACGCCTAACTGGAGACGATGGTTTTCTCAGGTCCAAAATAAATTCTTGACATCTATAGAATCCTCTAGAGAGGTTTTAGCCGACAAAGTGTCTAGGTCAATTCTATGGCAAAATATATATTGCCAGGAACAAGTATAGATCTATAAAATACCTTGTGAATCGCATGGAATCGCCCTAGACTAATGAGAACCACTAGACGGAAACCATGATCTCCAGGTGGGCGTTCTGAATTTACCAAAGCGGATGTTCTGGTTTTGTCACCAACCCGAGTTTGCTATTTTGTATTGTTATTAATAAAAGGGGCACAGTTTTTGGGTCTATTTTAACGCGAGAAGTTATTTTTCTTTTTGTACACTTTTAGGAACAAAATATTCATTTGGTAATTTTTATCACCTTCATCTTATCGCCATCATCTTCTAATTTACTTTATACAGTAAAACCCCGCTAATACGAACCCTGGATATAGCGAACCTTCTCTTATAACGAACCCACGGCGATTCCCAATTCCATTCCATTGAAATTACCATCGTTATAACGAACTTTGCGATTTTTCAAATAACGAACTACCCCTATAACGAACCTATTTTCGGTCCCAAAATGATAAAATCTATTAAAAATACTATGCTTATAACGAACTTAAAATTGTGATTTAAAATTTTTTTTAAACAACAAAATTTTGAGCATGTTTCAGCTCGCGGATCGCGATTTCAAAACAAAAAATTAGCGGCATTGTTTGTTTTCATTTCCATTCTATTTTTGCTGTATGTTGTATACATTTCTACACATTATACTTTTATTTAATAGAATATCTTTGCATTCGACAATTTTGAAATAGAAGAAAAATACAAATGGCTTCCAAAATAAAGAAAAGAAACAAAGAGTGGCGTTCTAAAAAAAAAAAAACAGTGGCAGCATGCCCTTTTAGAAGCATTCTATATCAAGTTTAACCTAGGCTAAAAAATAATTCTAAATAATTTTAAGGCCAGAAATGGTTTGAATAACAGGTTAAAAACAAAATTTAATATACACTTCAGAAGAATATGTGGAAACTGGAATTGGAAGAAGAAGAAAAAAAAAAACAGTTCCCCCAACCCGTGTCTCATGGGCCACAAACAAATCGACTTATAAAGTCTCAAAAAATACCACTACAGTTCCATTTTTTGAATGATATTCTTGTTAGGTATATGACTCATTCAGGGTTCGCGGATATTCCCCCTGGCCGGCCGTTTTACCACCGATTTTGTTTGCAAATTGGCGTTTTTTATTCGCAATTTTACCGATCGCGCTATCGTATCATGTTTCGAGTCCGATTTTTCTGAATTGGATACTTTTGATTCATCCTCAATTGATTCAGAATACACGGAGCTTTATTCCTTTGATAGAAATAACGATATTTTAAGACAATTCTTATTTTCAAATTTCACTTTTCACTTTCAAACAACAAGGTATTAGAGGAATTTTTTTCAAATAAATATAGTATTATATTATTTGAGAAAGATGTTCTAAAATACTCTTATACCTTTCAAATATATAATTAATAATTTTTTGCCCTGGGGGATTTGGCTCAATTTTTAAATAATACATAGGTTTATATATAA
The DNA here is from genome assembly GCA_030710605.1 of Cordylochernes scorpioides. Classification (NCBI taxonomy): domain Eukaryota; kingdom Metazoa; phylum Arthropoda; class Arachnida; order Pseudoscorpiones; family Chernetidae; genus Cordylochernes; species Cordylochernes scorpioides. The sequence goes on from CP092882.1 coordinate 56,557,627, forward strand.
GCATGTATGCTAATGATAAGAAGAACCTATTATCAAATGACTTCTTTTGATATTCAGCATTACTGTAAAGAAATAGGTAAATTTAGGGAATTAAAACAAAGTGACCATTATTAAGTAGCTGCCTTTTCCTGTTTGCATGGCTGTTTTTTAATTATATGGTCTAAAAATTTATAAAAGTTAAAAAAATGGCCAAACCGTGGCTATAGTGAACCGTGGCTATAGTGAACCAAAAGCTCTGTCCCATTGGGGTTCACTATAGAGGGGTTTTACTATATCTTGCACAGCTTGCACCACGCTGATGAGGGCCAACAGTCCGAAACGCGTCCGTGGTTAGCTTTTCTTGATTAATCAAGAATGGGTATTTGGCCAATTCTGGAATAATTAAAAATCAACGAGAATAGTTGATATTTATTCCGATAGATGGCGCAAGCCATCAGCAACTTTCAGTTTCACGATAAGGAGATGCCTTTTTCATTACTTTATATCGTATACTTGTTTCTCTTATATACATTTAAATCTATCAAATCTATTCAAATCTTAATCTATTCAAAACAATATTAAATATTTTTATATTTCTTATTTTATAAGAGCAGAAAATTTCTGAAAAATTCACAGCATTTAAAATTACAAATATTGATTAACATAGCTCTTATTTTTTTTTCCAACAAAAAAAAAAGAAGATATTTTCAATTTTCCAAAAATAATTTTAAAATATATAATGATGGATTTTTAACGTCTGCTTTAAATTCTATATTCTATTTCTAAGTGGATTTTTAAATGTTTTATGGAAGTCCAAGTTATTTTGAATTTGAGAGACAATTTCAAAGATTAGTTAGATATAAAAATTTCTGAATATTGTAGCAAACTATTTATTATTTTATTAACAGGGTATCAATTTTTATGTTTATATTTTGCTACTCTGTAAACTTCCCTCAATGCTTATCTTTTGTTTATCATTCATACTTTGTTCTTGCCTTGAATAAATTGCTGCGTCATTCCGAAGTTTTGTCTTTCCTAATTTTCCACGTGGCAATATACTTGAAACCTATATAGAGAGAATTGACAGATCACGCTAGAAGTACTCTCGTGCACAAAACTTAAGAAAGTGGAAAGTCGTTGATGTAGCTTGTCGTCTGTTTTGGCAATTTTGTTCACACTTGGTTATCTCGTTTGTCTTCAACAAAGCTCACTGTGTATCAAATATCTTTTAGAGTTATTGTATGAATCCCGATATACATGCTAAAAGGTATAAATTCCTTAAGTTTTGTCCATTATCGTATTTAAATTATTGTTCCCATGGAACTGAGAGGAAATGTGTGGCTTAGTGCAAAACTTGATACCTATAGAAATACCAGATTAAACCAGAGATATAAGTTACTAGAAGAGGTATGAATAGAAAACACGTGGTATGGCTTTCAATATTCATATTTTCACATTCAAATATAAGTAATCTTACATAAACTCGAATATATAAATATAGTTTTTATATGTACAATATACCAAATTAGAGCCCTTTAGCTTGATTCCGTCAAAGATATATTAACAGAGAGCCACCAAACATATTATATGTACCTAGCAGGTAAATATAACTAAAGACAAAAACTAGCTCATATAGAATTATGTCACACCAGGCCACTTATTCTAGAAAGTCGAATGACAGCTAAAAACTTAATATATAGAATTCATAGACAATTACTAAGCAGCTTTGTCAAGTTTCATTCCAGTATTGGGAATTATAAAAATAACAGCATTCAAAATATAATTTAGATCATATATAAAAGCTAATGAAATATATTTTGAGTAGTATACAAGACATATAAATGATATGAATAACATTTTATAGATTTAATAATTTTCCAATATAATAAATTTAAAGTTTACTTGCTTTTTTACTTGAAGATAGCATATAAGTGAAATAAAAATTGTGAGTGATTTATGCCTCCTACATCGTTGAATAAAAACATCGTTACAACATAGATTCTTAACAGCCAATTTACATATCTACAAGTAAAATGATCCTGCCCAGAAGTCCAACCCCTCCTATGCGTGGCGGGCAGGAGAAGCAGCACAAGTAAGGGACTGCCCTGTTGAGTGAAGCACGGTTGGTGACTTCTTCGTGAGCCCCGAGCCGCTACTGTAACGTGAAGGCCTACAGGGAATTCTGAAATGTGGCTGACTAGCAGGCAATTGCACCCCCCCCCCCCTATTCCATGGAGTGGATAAGACACCCCACAAGTAAAATGATACTAATTACACCATGGTTAGTAAAAACAGACGAGGTGCGTGCCAAAACACAACATATGGCAAGTACCTCAGGACTGTCCACAACAAAAAGTGGTCACGCTAAGTTGAGTTATACACATAAAAATACAACTTTGAACAAGCACAGTCAATAAGGAGTGAAAGGGTGCAAGTACACCAGTACACAACGCCAAGTACGAATATGACATTATTTTGTACAAAAAGTGCACAAGGGTACGCAAGAGGGACAATTTCACAGAAAATAAAGATCAATTGTCAATTAGAGAGGACTTTTGGGAGAACATTTTCAAAGGTGCTGGGAATTCTAATAGGTGTACCAAATTGGTGATCTTGAGTCTCCGCCTATTTTGCTCCACTCTCCAAAAAATAAATAATCAAGATGTGAACAATAACAATGTGACAAAAATGATACTATAGTACATAATCCGTTGGCATTAATTTTAAGTATATTTAAAATATCAGAGATTATTTTGAAATAATGGAGGGACACATCAACCATGATGCAACAATATGACAGTATTGACTAGCTTTTTTTTATGTTGAATGAAAAAATCACACAAGTGTGTGCCTGTGTTGTCATTTTGGTTTACATATTTCTCCATCGCATGTGTGGCGAGCTACTGTTTAATTAATATAACATAATTTTTAATTGAATAGATTCATTGATTTTCGAATGATATTATTATTTCCTATTTCTGAATGAATATTGAAATACTCGAGGGAAGTGATAACTTAAATGACCAACTATGCAAAAATAGAACCGAAAATGAATTAGAACATTATATATTTGAATGCATGCCTCTTGACACGGAAAGAAAAATACTTTTTTTCTAAGATAGGCCATACACACACCTCACATTATATTCTTTATTATACAACTTTATAGACAATAGTTCAGCTTTGAATCTATATAACTTCCATAAAAATGCTGTAAAAAAGAAAGACTTAACCGAACATCCCAAAAATTTCTGTTTGATGAGGAGGACAGAGCCAATATCCAATTATTTGTTTGGGCAGGTACGATAAGTTAACCCCCCACACTGATAAAACGGTGTTTACCTTACAACTCTGAACACTCGGATTTTCCTGGAAAATATCTTAAAGATTTCTTGAAAAAGCCATGGTCCACCTGTGCTGTGTGAGCAGAAGAGCTTAAATTGACTTGTTCCATTATATGTATGTTCCATATGTAAATACCTGTTTTCTTTCCTCTTTTCGCTCTCCACTTCTCCCATCCATATTTCCATTTTTTCTTATTTTCCATATGTTTATTCAAATAATAATCTGTATATATTTACCATGTGTATATAATCTTTCTCCATTTTTACCCCTTTGTATATTTCTCACTTTCATAGGTTTCTCCGTCTTGTAACCACAAGGAGAATCCACTGTAAGACCTGTGTGTCTTAATAAAGGTTTTTGTGTGTGTGTGTGATAACTTAAATGATGTTCACTTTGAACACCTATAAAAATCTATTTAAAAACAGTTATGAAAAAGGTTAAGCCTAAAGCTGATAATTGGTGATTTATTTCATCCAAGAAAATCTCAAATACTTTATTTATAATGCTTGATTAAAAGAGAATGAAAAATATGTAAAATAGAACATTTCAATTATCCTTATAGAAATTCTTATAGAATAATTGGTAAATTATTTTTTAAAATAAAATATAAATTAAAAAGTAAAAGTCGTTATTAAAGTGTAAAATGTTTTTATTAAAGTGTAAATGTTAATAATAAAAAAATGTTGTCACACACAATATATTAAAGTGTAAATATTGTCCTAAAAGAGAGAGAGAGAGAGAACGCTTCACGATTTTGCGTGTCATCCTTGCGCAGGGCCATGCTAATCTTCTCTGTATAGAGAGAGAGAGAGAGAGAGAGAGACAATGACAATTGACATATTTTTATTGACATCCTGTCAATACATGTAAAGTTCACAGTCCGCACTAATAATGAGGATGATGGTTATAATAAAAAAATGATTTTGAAAATGATTAAAAAATACAACTATGTACATGGCGCCTCTGCCACCGCTGCAGAGTTTGATGGAAGATCGCCAATGGGTCCCCAGAGATACCACGCATCTCGCGATCTACGAAGAAAACGTAGATGGCATGCTTTGCTGCTGAGGAGATGGTGATGGCGTGGTTCTCGAGGTTCACCGCGAAGATCCAGGATTGCAGGTCCGGCGGCCGCCCGATGATGGAGAACACCTCTCGGATGAGAGGGCGGACGGCGCTGCAGGACCAGTAGCGATGAGCCAGCGACAGGTCGCTGGAGCCGCAGGCGATGCAGACGGGCTGGCTCGACGCCGGGTGCCCCGGATGAGGCAGGGCGTGCAGGGCTAGCCGCAGAGCGATGTCCGCTGCATGGCCCCCGAAGGAGCAGCGACGGAGAGATGAGAACGCCAGGCTGGTGGAGGGCACGTCGACGACAGGCGCCCAGCGCCGGAGATACCGCGAGATGGGAACGGCGGCCAGGCGGGGAGAGAGAGAGAGAGAGTGCAAAACCTATTTACGCACAAAATTAAAAATGTGATTAATGAAATCAAAATTATCCTTTATAAAATCAAAAAGGCAAACATTTTCGACATTCTTTTATTTAAAAAGAATCTGATACTTAAATTAGGAAATAATAGCATTGCTATTTTAGTAGGCTAGTAAAAAAAAAAAGAAACACAATATATAGAAAATCATAAAATGAGTAAAATAAACTTTAAAAAAAAATATTTGTAAAAATAATTTCCTTGTTATCTGTGATATAATTAAATACATTTATCTAATCCAGTAACACTGTTCGAATGGATAATATAAATATTATTCTATCAACAATTGGTTTTTAAATATAATTTTAAAAATAAACAAATTAATCTCTTATCAAGTAGGTAATATTTTTAAAAGTTTATTTTATAACGAGTTTTATTTTGGTATTTTATATAATACTGTTTTTTATTTATTGTCTCATATTAAAAATGGAGAAAATCGAAAGTAAAGATAATAATATTTATTTTGGTGAGATATTTCTTGGCAATTTGCCGCCGAGATCAAACTGATAGCTTAGGTCAGGTTAATTTCAGATAGGTTAAATTTGATTTGTTTTTTAAAAAGTGGAATTCTTTTCGCAGACTTCGAGTAGGCCTTTTGAAATTAAAAAATATACCAATGACTGCTGGGCGATCTTAAGTTTGTCTTCTCTATAATTTACTCAGTATCACCTCTAACATGTCTCAAACATCTCTAACATGTCTCTAATATGCATTTATTTGAATCCAAAAACCCTTAGCCTTATTTATATAAAATAATAGAAAGGCAATGAAATAAATGTCCAGATACCCATTTTTATGGTCTGTAGAAACACATCTGTAGAAAATAAAGGCATTCTAAAAACAAAAATGTTATTACTAAAAAAAAAAAAAAAAAAGAGGTCGTTTCAAAACTTTTCAAAGTGAAACAACACAGGCAAAATTTCAGAATTTGTTAAAATAAGAAATATAACTTTTCTATTATAAGAGATAAAATAGAAGTCTATTAAAAATTGTTACAAAAGAGGAATCAACCTTAACTTTTGCCACGATCATATGTGTTAGAGCTAAAAAAAAGTACAAATAAACAGGCCCATGATGCAACAAAATGATTTTTTATGCCATGAACTATGGTGATTTTAAAGACAAATGGCTTGCATGACAGGTTCAAAACAAAACTAAATCTAGACTTTAAGAAGAATATGTGGAAACATGAAATGGAAGAAAAACACTCATTAACTTTATTTGAAAGGTCAATGCTTGAAGAGTACTTTGAAGCAACAAGGTATTAGAGCCATTTTTTCAAGCAAACATTGTATTATATAATGTGATAAAGATGTTTTAAAATCATTTTATATCTTTGAATATGTATTTAATAAAATTTTGCCTAGGATTTGTCTTGATTTTTAAATTAGACAGAGGTACATGTATGCTAATGATAAGAAAAACCTATCATCAAATAATTTCTCTTAATTATTCAGTATTAATATAAGGAAATTGGTCAATTAATGGAATTAAAACAAAGTGACCACTATTAGGAAGCAGCCTCTTCCAGTGTGTATGGCTGTCCTTTAATTATACGGTCTAAAATTTTTGAAAAGTAAAAAAAAAAAAGCCAAACCGTGGTTATAGTGAACCAAAAGCTCTGTTTATTGGGGTTCACTATAGAGGGGTTTTACTGTATATAGATTTGGTCTTATTGTGTTTAGATTCTTACTGGAAAGGTACAGAGCTGTATGAACAGCGACACAATTTGGATTATTAAACTGGAAGTCCAGTAATACATAGATACATAAACACAAATGTAGATTTTTAAACAATGTATTTCTATAGGTAATCAATCTAGCCAAATGAAATTAATTTTTTTTTTAACTATTTAAAATATACACAAAAATGAAGCATCATCATGTCCCCAAGAAATATGGGTCAATCAGGAATATGGGGACCCCCCTCTAACAGCTATATAACACAAGGTAATAAGACCAAATTCAAATAAATAAATAGTATGTGGCATTTCGGTAATAGCATAACACAAGGTAATAAGACCAAATCCAAATAAATAAATAGTGTGTGGCATTTCGGTAATAGCATAACACAAGGTAATAAGACCAAATCCAAATAAATAAATAGTGTGTGGCATTTCGGTAATAGCATAACACAAGGTAATAAGACCAAATCCAAATAAATAGTGTGTGGCATTTCGGTAATAGCATAACACAAGGTAATAAGACCAAATCCAAATAAATAAATAGTGTGTGGCATTTCGGTAATAGCGTAACACAAGGTAATAAGACCAAATCCAAATAAATAAATAGTGTGTGGCATTTCGGTAATAGCGTAACACAAGGTAATAAGACCAAATTCAAATAAATAAATAGTGTGTGGCATTTCGGTAATAGCATAACACAAGGTAATAAGACCAAATTCAAATAAATAAATAGTGTGTGGCATTTCGGTAATAGCATAACACAAGGTAATAAGACCAAATCCAAATAAATAGTGTGTGGCATTTCGGTAATAGCGTAACACAAGGTAATAAGACCAAATTCAAATAAATAAATAGTGTGTGGCATTTCGGTAATAGCATAACACAAGGTAATAAGACCAAATTCAAATAAATAAATAGTGTGTGGCATTTCGGTAATAGCATAACACAAGGTAATAAGACCAAATCCAAATAAATAGATAGTGTGTGACGTTTCGGTAATAGCATAACACAAGGTAATAAGACCAAATCCAAATAAATAGTGTGTGGCATTTCGGTAATAGCGTAACACAAGGTATTAAGACCAAATCCAAATAAATAAATAGTGTGTGACGTTTCGGTAATAGCATAACACAAGGTAATAAGAGCAAATCCAAATAAATAAATAGTGTGACGTTTCGGTAACAGTTTAACACAAGGTTATAAGACCAAATAAATAAATAGTATGTAATGTTTTGGTATCAGCGGTGTTACCCCTTCAGACAAAAGTGCTGAATTCGCTGTTACCAAACCTTCGCACTATTTATTTATTTGGATTTGGTCTTCTTACCTTGTGTTTATAAGCATTAATCCAAATTGCATCTTATTAGCTATACAACTCTTACAACTAGCTGTAATGCTGATTAACAGACTTTGAAGAGAGGAGGCAATAAATCCCATTCCTCCAAAAGAAAGGGTTAGGTTGACAAGCTCCAATAAGTCTTCCAGAGACCTCTTAGAGATGTTTTATTGGATGGATTCGGGTCCTGAGATCTGGCTGGCCAATCAATCCTTTGAATATCCTCACTCTCAAGGAAATCATTCGCTTGCACTTTTCTATGTGGATATCTAAGGCTTAGGCTTGCTCTCTGTGGATCCTGCAGGTGAACTGGATGTCCTTAGGCATAATGGTCACCTTCTTGGCATGGATAGCGCAGAGGTTGGAATCCTCAAACTGGCAAACCAGGTAGGCCTCACTGGCCTCCTTTCTATGTGGATAACCGTTATTATCCATAAAAACCTACAAGAAAATAAAACCTAATCTAAATAAATTAATAGTGTGTGAGGTTTCGCTAACAGTTTTGTTACCAGCATCAGACAACATAAACATTTATTTTTTGTCTGATGATTGTAACAACGCTGTTACCGAAACATCGCACACTATTAATTTATTTGGATTAGGTTTTATTTTCTTGTAGCTATAATCTATAATCCAAAAATTGTGGTTATCATTATCCATAAAAAATTAACTGGGGGCTAAGGACACCCTTGAAAGATCTGATATAGGGCTCAAGCAACCCCTTCTTGTATATTTCAGCATTGTACTTCCGTTAAATATGTAGAAATGTGTAAACAACAAATAAAGCCAGTCCAGATCCCCTCCCTCACAACTAATGTTAGTGGGTCCCAAATAAGGTCTCATTGTGATGTCTTTATACTGAATCTTACCACTGAAGAGACCATCAGTCCAAGACTGGATTTCACATCAGCCATTCATGCAGACTCTCCTGTGAGATAGGCTGATACCTACTATTGCTTGTCTTGCAGGGCTGGCTGACCCATTTACAAAAATATCATCAATAACCTATGGCCCCCTCTTATCACTGAAAATTGTACGTATTTTTAAATGATAATTAAAAAAAAAAAAAAACATATAGAGAGAGAGTTAGAATATATTTCTACGGCCCTTTTCCTGCCATGAATAAATATTGAAAGAGGGAAGGTTCATCAGTGGTGTGAACCCTGTGGAACTGATGAGCCATACCCTTCCTCTTTCAAAAGGGCTTTAAAAATAGGTTTTAATTATTTAAAAATTATCGTTCTTATTTTTTTTTTTCTTATCTAAAAAAAAAATTGTGATGGTTATCAAAAATTATTGTTAAAAATACAAAGTACAAACGCTGCTCATCCTGTATCCCTGGATTAGGAGCCCTTACAGGGTACTATCAGCCGGGCCAGCTGAGCTCAGGTTTTTTAGTGAGCTTGTTACTGCTCCCCCTTCTCTTTTTTCATCCGGGCTTGGGACCGGCAAAGGCAGAGTTAATCAGAAAATGATTATGTGAAGCCATTATGCAAGATTTCTTCCAACATGTGCAATATTTTATAAAAATAACAACAAGGGGGGGCTAACAGAATGAACACTTATCAAGAATGATTTTAAAAATTTGCTTATTAATACCAAGTTCAATAAATCTAAATATTGAGACACAGGTAAATTTATCAGATCATTTAAAAGATTATAAATGTGAAGAACCTGTACATTTTATCCATTGTAGATAAGGCACAATTTGGATTATAGATTTGTCCAGTACTTTTGTCTTAAGATGGTAACAACGCTGTTACCGAAACGTCACACACTATTTATTTATTTGGATTTGGTCTTATTACCTTGTTTTGCATAATTTAAATTTCTGTATGAATCTGGGAAACCTTAAAATAGTGTTTTAAAAAAGTGTTAGAAAAAGGTATAATGTAAACAATACTCTCAATTTTGACTTAATAAAGCACAATTGGGATTATAGATGCAAGAAAATAAAACCTAATCCAAATAATTTATAATGTGTGATGTTTCGGTAATAATGCTGTCACCGAAATGTCACACTATTAAATTATTTGGATTAGGTCTTATTTTTTTGTATCAATTTTGACTTGTAAATATAAAACTAGTAGATTTCCAGTACCTACTAGACTTAATTGAAATAAAATAAAAATATGCATCTTTTGAAAATTTGCCCAAGTTGGATTTTTACTGTACTTCAACCTAAGATGATTTGAATCCTTGATTGATATACAGTATAACCTCGTACGATAATTTGAAACTTTACAATAATCAACCTTGTTTTGATGTCCCAACCTCCAGCCTATCAAATAACAAACTGTAATTCGACATCTCTTTATTAACTTTATCAACATAATGTGATATCCCAAACTCAGGGATATTTGCGTCAATACATTTCTTTACATCATAACAAATTGGCTATATACAAGCTTATACAAATCAATTATTTTATATAATTATCCAAAGAAAATTGGTCAAGAAAAAAAAAGAACAAACATACAAAAGCAATTTCCTCAAAATTTCCTTCCCTCTCATTCCCAGTTCAAAAGATAGTTGTATATGTATATCTACAAAATTGATTAAAATTTTTATATGTTCTTTTCTCATCTACGAATTAATATAACTGCCCGATGCCACCAAATTTTCTTTCCCTATAATCCCAAAAAATTGGGCATTCCAGAAGTAGATGTTTCGAGTCTTGAATTTTTTCTCTGCAGAAACATTTCGGTTCCTTCACCGCACCGATAGTTGCCAAAATCAGTGATAAATTGTAATTATAAAAATATGGATGGAAAAACTTGAAATTCTAAACACAAAAAAAAGAGTCCAAAGATTTCATTTGTATTGACAAAAATTTCATTCATTTTTGACCTTAAAAATGACTTGACTATACTTTAAGCATGAGGTTCATAAGTGGTTGAATCTTCTGTTGATAGTTGAGATAGATCATAATTGATTTTTCTGGATTTTATATAATCTGTTAGGAGTGGGATTTTTGCCAGACTATGTACACAGTTTGATGAAGTGGTTTTGTATGCTCTAACTGCCCATAAAATAATCTGAGACTGCATAGAATTCAGCTTTTGTTTACAACGATTGTTTAAAAATTTAAACCAGATTTCTGAACCAAATGTAAGTACTGGCCTTATGATTGTTTTATATAAAGTTAACCTCTTTTGAGTATTCAAACCCCACATATTGCCGCCTAGTGAACATAATCAATTTTTCATTCGTCCTGCTTTACATAGGATATCATTAACATGAAGTGTAAAGTTAACTTTATATTTTCTTTTATGATTTGAAAAATTCATTTCTAGAATTTTTACTTGTAACCGGCATTATTTTATTATTATTGGTCTTAATGGGAATATTTTGCTTTTTATGCAGGTATAACACATTAATTTTCTCTGTACTGATTATTAATTTATTTCTATTACACCATTCAACCACATGTTTTAAGGTGTATTCACCTTTGGTTTATAATCCTTCTACAGTCTTATACCAGCAAATTATTGTGACATCATCTGCATAACATATGATATCTGCATTCAGAGATTCAAAATTATCAACAAATCATTAAGCAAATTATTCCATAAAAGTGGGGATAAAGGTCCACCCTGTCCTTTAGTTAGTTTCTTACAAATAGTTGCCGATTCATATATAAATTTCACCACTCTTGCATTGTTTAAATAAGAATTTATAATTTGTATTAAATCAGAGGAAACATTATCCAATCTTTTAATGATGGCAGGCCACCATGTATTGTCGAATGCACCAGCTATATCTACGGTTATCAGGGAAGTCAGTTTATTTTGTTTATGCTTCAATATAATTTCTATTATTTTTCCATTCCAGTATTTGTGATCTAGATTTCATAAAACCGTGTTGCCTTGAGAGAGAGAGAGAGAGAGCTCATTAAATCATTCTCTAAATAGTACAGTCGAACCTCTTTAATTCAACACCCTAAGGGATCTCAGAGCTTTTGGTTAAATTAAAGGAAGTGTTGAATTAAAGTTAGATGATAGCTAATCATCTAACTCTCTAAAATAATATACGAGGGTTGTCCGTTAACCTTTGAATAACCCTTGAATATCCTAAATGTTCACGCAAAGTCTTGTCGATAGTGGTTTTGCTGACATCAGGAACTAAATCGCAGAGCTTCCGCACAGTAACCCGTCGATCTTCAAGCATTGCCGCTTCGACTTTGGCAATGGTTTCATCCGAAACCAGTGGCCTTCCAGCATGCGGTTCATCTTGGACGTCTGTTCGGCCATTTTTAAATTCTCTGACCCATCTGTGCACCATCCTGGAACTCATACACCCTTCTCCATACACTTGACAGAGTTCAGTATGAATGTCCTTCGCTGAATTCTTCTTTGCAGCCAAAAAGGGAATTACTGACCGTAATTCGCAGCTGGCGGGAGACACGAGGGGAAGCTCCATCACTATCGGCTGCTCACCCAAGACTAAGCTTACCAGCGACGTGGCCTTGGTGGGAAATTGGAGTAGGGAAAACAAGCTACGAGCCCGCACAGTCGGCTCGCGCCTAAAAGCGATCCTCATGACAGTGGTGCCTCGTGGAACTTATTTAACGGATTTAAAAGACATCACAGAGGAGAAAAAACATGCATGTCTTTTGAAAAAAGATCAGCTGGAATGCACTCTGAAAGGATTTCAGTTGCAAAAACAGACATCCATAAAGGACTTCTTTAAAAGATCATGACTCTTTTAAAATAATATCTAAAAAAATTCTTTCTATTTTCTATATTTATTTACTTTCAACTGCTATTCAATTAGATTAAAATTTTATTTGTAATTATTTATATTTATTGAAAGTAAAGATACTTCGGCCAGTAAATCTTTTTATTACCTCGACATTTCGACAAAAATCTTTTGTCCTCGTCAGGAGAAAACAAAAATTAAACATTTAGCAAGGCGTTAAAAATCTTTTTAGAGAAAAATTTTTAACGCCTTGCTAAATGTTTAATTTTTGTTTGCTCCTGACAAGGACAAAAGATTTTTGTCGAAACGTCGAGGTAATAAAAAGATTTACTGGCCGAAGTATCTTTACTTTCAAGAAATATGAATGCCGGCCAGGCAGCCTCAATATTTATGGTAATTATTATTATTATTTTTTAAAATATGTATTAATGCATTTTGTCCTTGACGTAGAAAGCTAATCATGAAAATAAAAAGAATAAATATAAAAAAGTACAGTGTTTTCAGTCAATATTATATCAATTTATATTTTAAAAGGCTATTTAAAAATATTATTTTAGGGAGTTAGATAATTAGCCAATCTTCAAACTAACTTTAATTCAACACTTCCTTTAATTCAATCAAAAGCTCTGAACCCTAGGGGTGTTGAAATAAAGATATTCGACTGTACATGGAGTATAAAGAGCATTTGATTTGTTTTGATGTAAAAGTAGAATATAGTCAGGAATAGATTATTTTTATTTGATCAAGTTTTTGAATTTAGAATATCTTTGGCAAAAGGTGATAAGACCAAATCCAAATATATAGTGTGTGACGTTTGGTTGTGTGGTTTTATTACCTTGTTTTTTTTATAATCTATAATCCAAATTGTGCCTTATCAATATCTTTGGCTGAGGTGTGTGAGGATTAATGCTTATTTAAATTGGGAGGCAGCGTATGAGGGCCTAGCAGCGATATCTAGGAATCCACTTCCTTTGTCTATAAGCCTGGTTAGTACCTTAATTTCTGGTTTGACAGTGTGGATTCTATATAGATAGGCCAGACCTTTGCAGCTGATTATTACCCTTGAATTTGAACCGTTCGATTAGTTAAAAAACCTTCTGACTACATGAACAACATCAACCCTCTTCGACTAGGTGGGTCTCCTAACGCTAATTGTTTAAAGCACAGACTCAAAGAACTAAACTGATTCGATGACTGAGTACACACACAGGTTTTATTTGTCCAGCCGGCAGTTTTTATAAATAAAATTTGCATATCTAGCTAAAGTAACAAAATTTACATAATGAACATGAATGATATGTAAATTTTGTTACTTTTAGATATACAGGGTGATCCAAAAGTCCCGCACAACTTTAAAAATTAATAACTCCGCGAATATTTGCGCTAGAGCAATGCGGTAAACACCATTGTGTTCAGAATGCAATGGGATTTTTTATGGCAAATATTGAAAATTTCGAAATTGATTTTAGTTACAATTTCATTCCCTAGATGGCGCTGCACCAGAATCAGAAATTCAGCGGCCAAATTGTTTGATTAATTGAAAAATATAACTGATCGACACGTATTTTTCCTTTTTGTATACCAGGAAAGAATCCTAATAATATCAAATCGTTAATTAATAAAGCACCATTTCGCCAAAAGTTAGAAGAAATGGTTAACGATTTTTAAATACAATCTGAGATATGTAAAATAGGTATATGCAAATTAAAACATGTAGCAAAAAAATATTTATATTTTTGATAGAGTTTTGTCAAATATATAGAATGTTTAAAAAACATAGCTGAATTTAATACACGATTTTTTGAAATGTTAATATAGTACCAAAAATTATGATGGTACTACTAATAGGATTTCTTGCTATAAGGAATGTGTAATTTCTTGAATAATTGGCGACACTCGACTATTTAACTGGAAATTTGTCATGATCCAACAAATGAAATATAGATGGGAGTGACAAAATACATTTGTCGTACTTTATTCCAAATATCCTATGGGCTTGTCAAATGTTATCATTGTTTATTATACTGTACACGATTTTTAAAAATGTATCCCCTCAAAAATAAATATAATTTTTAAATCAACCTTTTGCGTTGAAAAACGTGGTAGTAAAATCATTTTGTATTATTTTTTTTTTGCCCAAAATTTCTAAAGGTGGGGGGTTACAGAGAATATTCCTTATGCTATTTCTTTTAATGAGCGAAAAGCGATAAATTAAACATAAGGGGTAAAATTGTGTGTACAGTGTTATTCGAGAAGTTATAACACTTTGGCCTGCACGACATAATATAAGATGTGAGCAAATGACAAACAAACAAAAATTACTGTTCACAAATAAAAAAGAGACAAGATATGAGGACAGAATTTATTTACCCATAACCCAACACAAAGAGCTTCAAAATATTGGTAGATAATATAATACATGGCAGCTTATATAACACATGAGGTAACTTGTCTCTTGGAGGCCTTGTCTCTTGTATTAGATCACAATCCTTGCTCAATGTGGCGCCCTTCATTCTCAAACACCGCCTGCAGACGATAGATGACAGATTGGACAGCATTAAATAACATATCTGTTGAAATTGATGAAACGTGCCGTCTGATAGAAGCCTTCAACATGGCCAATGTGGTAGGCCGGCATCGATAAACAAGCGACTTAATGTACCCCCATAGCCAAAAATCGCAAGGCGTCGAGTCTGGTGATCTTGAAGGCCACTGGTGTATAAAGTGGCGACTTATCACACGATCTTCACCGAACGTATCCTTCAGCAATTGTTTGGCACCGCGGGAGATATGAGGAGGTCCTCCATCTTGCATGAATGTTATTTCGCTCAGTGCTTGTCTGTCCTGCAATATGGGGATAACCTTTTCTCTCAAAAGTTGAACATAACGTTCACCAGTTACAGAAACGGTTTTAAAAGTTCTTCCATTTATTTCTTCAAAAAAAAATGGCCCAATAATAAAAGAAGAAGTGAACCCACACCAAACTGTAACTCTGGGCTGATGAAGTGGCATTTCTGTAAAATCCTAGGGTTTTCTGTTGCCCAAATGCGGCTGTTTTGAGTGTTAACTTCTCCATTTAGAGAAAAGTGAGCTTCATCTGTCCACAGAACATTCGACAGCGAGTTTTCATCAATATCAATTTGCCGGAAAACCCATGCAGCAAATTCTTGACGCTTCTCAAAATCGCCGACTTTTAGCTCGTGAAATCTTTGAATTTTGTACGGGTATTTTTTAAGAAAAATTCTTAGAGCTCTCCAAACTGTTCCATACGAAATCCCCGTTTGTCGAGAAACTTGTCGAGCACTTACTTCTCCATACGTGGATAACGTTTCAATAGCTTCAACATTCTGCGAAACCGTAACAGCCACTGACTTGCGTGTCGATGGTCTTCCCCTCCGAGGTTTTGCTTCCAGAGATCCAGCCTTCTCAAAATTTTTTATCATTCTCCTTAGAGAGTAGCAACTCATGGGTCCTTTACCTCTTCGAATACCTTTAAAGTTACGAAACGCTCGTAAAGCTTCAGTGGAAGATTCTGAATTGCAATAATAAAATTTCACCAAGAGTACTTTATCCTGTAGTGACGGCATCCTAGAGTAAAATAAATGATCAGGGATAGTTGAATTTTTCAAATGAATTAAAATAAACATAATCGATATATGGCTTCTGAAGCCAACTGTGTGGACGTGTTTGGCATCGCTTGTCTCGTACCGCGAATGGGATTTAACTCTGCATATCACAATATAGTATTAAAAGTAGCTCCTAAAGTTTACCAAAAAAAAAAGGGTAATGAGATATACACCGATTTTGAGCGATGTTCTACACAAGACAGAATATTTGTAAGACAATGCCAAAATTGTTTTGAATTTAATCCGAACCATAAAACAAAAGACTGCCAAAACATTAAAATATGTAAAATATGCGGTGTACAGGGTAGCCACAACTGTACTGAAGCGCCAAATTGTCACAATTTCTCTAAGCACCCTAAATTTAAAAACCTTTCTACAAACCATAAAACAAATTCAAGTGAATGCCCGATTTACAAATCACAAATAAACAAAATTATCCAAAGGACACAATATTCACAAATATACGAGGGAAATGATGTAGCAAATACAATTTAAAGCTTAATCTTAAATAGATTAATATCCTATATGATTGAAAATGTGAGATGTATTCAACAAAATGTAAGAAAAAGTTTTACTGCGATAAGTAAACTACAGGCCAACACTAGAGATGACCCACCTGACAAGGACGAGTGGGTAACACCCTCGTTTCCAGACAGTCATGAACCGGGATCGAATCCCGCGTTAACATTTTGTTTGATATGTGAATATCCTTCACCTGACATTCTTTTGATTCAAGAACCATATGTTTTACATGAAAATGTTATTTATGATATGGACTCTCAAATTATATGTTCGAATAAAACTGGGGAAAAATATACGGCAACTATAATTTTAAATAAAAATATAAAGTTCAGCAAAGAGGAAAAATTCACAAATTATTTTTGTACAACAATATATATTTCTACAGTTAAAGCAAAATTAATTATTTCTAATTTCTACATTCATCCGAATACATTTAACCCTGTTCATCAAACATTCATTAGAGATCTGCTCAAAACGTATATAAATCAACCTGTAATCCTTTGCGGTGATTTTAATTCAAGACCTACTATATGGTTTGTTATAAACTCTAATGGATATAGATTACAACCTATTATAGACGAATGTAACCTCTTTATACATAACCTGAAAAAACACCCACCTGCCACGGAGAGTAAGTATAATTGATCTCACAATCTCGAATAAACACTCACTAAGTTTAATAAACAACTGGCATACCTCTGATTTGACTAATATTTCCGACCATGTTGCTGTTAAATTTGATATCAGGTTAAAGAATGGTCATTTATTCAATAATCAAATTTCCACTTTGAAAAAAATGCGAATTGGGCAAATTTTTCTAATAACATATCATTACAAGATACAAAAAAACTGGGAATTGATATAAGCAGAGTGAAAGATGAGGAAGACATTGATGGGATAGTGAACGCACTCATGAATTTATTGAGAGAAGCAGCATATAAATCTTCGAAGGTTGAATCCCCCATTAATAAACATTGTAAATAGACAAAAGAATTGCTATAAATTATTAAATAAAAACAAACGATAGCAATGCGTCTAAAAGAACTAACTGGCGAAACGTTATTGAAGAAAATTACACAGATAATCCATTTGGTAATGCTTATAAGTTCTTCAATAAATTAAGATCCTCAAATTTAAAGAATGGAATTCCCATAATTGACAATTCACCAGAATATCTAAAAGAGCAAACAAAGACCATATTAATGGACGATTTAATCCCTGAAGACGATCCTAATTTGGACAATTTTCAACAACAAATAATTAGAAATTTTAAGCCACGAATGAATAATCCAAGCGTAATTATTACCGAAGTAGAAGAAATAATGAATATCATTTCTAATTCTGATGTTTAAAAAGCTCCAGGTTTAGACAACATAAGTAACAATATTGTAGCGTAGAAATCAAGCCTTGAAATATCCTAAGATATAAAATAATTTATTGATGACGTCACAACGACGAGTCGACAATTATTAACAAGTCAGCAAAACTATCTACAGCTAGGGAATCTTAAGCAAGCAAGCAAAGAAATATTTTAAAGATGATTTCACAAATACAGAGTAATATATTTTTTTATAATCTGTTGAGTATTTTCATTGAATTATATTAAATTAAATAATAAAATATTTCTTCGCCACAATATGATCAAATGTGCTTACCCAAAAATTAAGCATATGTTATGCAAACTATTTAATAAATGTATTCAAAAAGGAGTATTATCCGGAGAAATGGAAAATAGCAGCTCTAAAGATAATTCCTAAACCACATAAATCTAATTTAGAATCAACAAAAAGTTATCGACCTATCTCATTGATTTCAAATCTTTCAAAAATTTTCGAAAATATTTTGAAAAATCGAATTTATGAATTTTATGAAAGTAATAATCTTTTGAGCTCCAGACAACATGGATTTGTCAAATAAAAATAAACTACAACGTGCTTGAATAAAATATTTATCGATCGAGGATCAACAGCGATACGACTTGGATATTCCAGATATAATTGAAAATTTGATTAAATATAAAATTACACTATTGAAGAAAAATACTAACCAAACATTTCAAAGTTTCTTTCCCGCTAATATTCCGAATTATTTTCGGGCAAATTTCCACAACTCTCAATTAATTACAAATCACGGAAATTTTAGAAGCTTTTTAAAATTCATCAAAGCAGTGCAGGATTCAAGATGCTTCTGTGGATGTGAGGAACAAATTTCTATTCATCTGCTGCTAAATTGCCCCGTCTTCCAAGAGTATAGAGAGAGAAATAAGGATAACCCAGGCCCCTGGAGCGCAAGAAACGCCAACTGCCCGGGCTGTCAAGCTAACTAGTAGAAACCAGTTACTCTAGATTATATTTATATAGAGCCAATTGCAGAGCCGAACCAGCTGGTCAGGAAGTTCCATGCCTGCAGAGAACCCGGGAGTCCAGCCAACGAGACTGGGTCGAAGGAGGTCTTCCCAAGCAGCAGAGCTGTCTTCATTCTGTGTTGCATGAAAGCAGGGCATCTGAATAGAAGGTGGTCCACAGTCTGTTGTTCCTCCATACAATGTGGGCAAGATGGGTCTTCCCCAGGACGCCAGAGAACCAAGTCTGCCCGAACATGGCCATGTCCTGTAAGTAAGGTGGTGGTGACTTCTCCAGGACAGACCTTAGGGAGGAATTGGAGCAGCCGGTCTGGAGTATGGGCTATTCTCCTCAGGTGTCTGTTGTAGTGGTCCTGGCAATAAACCTCCGTCCATGCGTCTAGGGCTGCCGCGCATGAGTGGTTACGGGCCAGGCTTCTAGGCAGAATGGAAAATGATGGCTCTAAGATCAAAACGGCCGCGTTCTTAGCAGCTCTGTCTGCTCTTTCCTTTCCGTCGATGCCGCAGTGTCCCGGCACCCAACACAGATTTACGTTTTGGTTGGTGTTCAGTGCGAGAATAATCTTAGCTACTAATGTCGATCGAACTGGACCTGACGTACATATGGCTGACAGAGCTGATCTGCAGTCCGACGCGATAGTGATCGCATTTCTTGAATAACCTTCCTTCACCAGACGGACCGCCCAGCGGATTGCCAGAAGTTCAGCCTGGAAGGCTGTGCAGTCGGGATGGAGCCGTAAGAGAACGGGCTGCTGATCTTCTGATGAGGGAACAATTGCAGCGCCCACCCCAGCCTCATTTTTTGATCCGTCTGTGAATATTATAGGTGTTGTTATCTCCTCGATGTTTAGACTGAAAGACAATTGACGTCTATCTGGAGGGTATGGCAAAGAAGCAGGGCCTGGTCTAGATTCAAAATTTCCTTCATTGATTTCCTTCAGGAACGCCGTACGAGACCTAACAATAATATCGAAAGGAGGGCTGCCGGTGATGGAGATGGCTGAGACTGTAGGTGTGTAAGGACCTCCTCTCAGTACACGTTTCGCAAAATTGCAGTGAAGGCTCCTAAGTTGCCTAATGCCTTCGCTGGAGAGAGCACGACCTCCCCATGCTGACGCTCCGTCCAGCTGAAAAGAAGATTCCAAATTTACCCTGTATGGTGTGGGTGAGTCGTGGGATTATTGATCTGCATCTACGTGTGATCTTGCGTAGGTGGGCGACAAATCCGCGGGTCTGGTAAAACTCCACTCCTAAGATTGTGACGGTCTTCTTGATGTTTAAAGGTTGACCAAGGACTCTAAGCCCTGTCTCGGAGTTGGGGTGGACATTACGCCATTGGAACAGGCAAGCTTGAGTCTTAATGGGGTTTATATTAAGACCATTTATCGTGCACCAAGATGTCAACCTCTCCAAGAAGGTGTTAGTGGCAGAGACCGGCAGGCGACTACGAACCTGAGTCATAAGGGTGAAGTCGTCCGCGTAAGCTATTAATCGGCTATCTATGATGGAGGGAAGGGTGAAGATGGTCCGAGCAACTATGTTCCACAGGAAAGGACTTAGCGCTGAACCCTGGGGAGTGCCGAGTTGGGAGGACGTAAATTCTGTTGCTGTCCAAGCTGAGTAAGAAACCGTCCGGTCTTCCAAAAAGCTTTTTACTAAACAGGTAATAGACTCTGAACAATTTAGACATTCAAGATTTTGTATGATTGCCGGCCTCCAAACAGTGTCGAAGGCCTTACTGATGTCCGAGCTGATGACAAGAGTTTTCCTCAGTGAGCTTGTCTTTCTTCAATTAATTGAGTGATACTCGCCAGTGCATCTTCCGCTGAACGACCATTTACGGTACCCAATACGGTTTTGTATTGATCTTCAAAGAACCATCCATGACGATCCGCGAGCCTCTGAAGTCGGGCCAGGATACATCTCTCAAATACTTTGGCCATAGTGTTCAATAAAGTAATAGGTCTGTATTTCTCCAGCTGACTGGTGGCTGAATTGGAGGATTTAGGCAGAAGTATGAGGCGGCCTTCTTTCCATTGACGGGGGAAGTGGCCCATACGAAGGCATTTGGTGAACAATTCGGCCAGCAGGAAAAAGTGATTTAACAGGGTCTGGCAAGTCTCATGAGGATTGTAAAGAGAGCCGTTATCATGTTTGAGAAGTGGCGGACCTCGGAGGGAGCCGCGGCCCCGAGCGATAAATCGATGTATGTCACTCCAGTATGCAGATGAAACCTCCTTGCAGAGATTAAACCAGGATTTACTTTTAGCTTTCCGTATAGCCGCCTTCAGTCGATTATGGCACGCTCGGTATAAACCGCGGAAGAAATTCCTAATAGAACACCGGACTTTCTGACTATAACGGCGGAGGGAGATAACCAACCTTCTGATCCGACTCAGTTCGGGGGTCCACCACGGCTTTGACGGTCTTGTAGTATTGGAGCGTCTCCCCATGGAAGAGTCAGAAGCTGATTGCAGGATGGAAGTCAGAAGGAGGCCCACCCTGTCAATATCTTCTGGGCTAGAGGCCTCGTTTAATAAGGTAGTTACACCATCAAATTATAGGGGCATTGCCCTTATAAGCAACTTGTCAAAACATTTTACATCCATATTAAAAAATAGACTAAGTAATTGGATTGAAAATAGAAAACTCCCATAGCGGAAAACCAGGCAGGATTCAGAAAGGGCTACTCGTGCAAAGACCATATCTTCACGCTTACGTCACTAATTCAAATGACATTAAACCGCAAAAGGAGGAAACTTTACACATTCTTTGTTGATCTTAAAAAGCGTTTGATACAGTTCCACATCTACTATTATGGAGAAAGCTTGCGCTTGTTGGTTTAAGTGGGCGCGCGATTTATCAAACTTATACAGAACTCCTATGCTCAAATGATGGCAGCGGTCAGATGGAGCGGCTCTTTTACAGAATTTATCAAAATACAATCAGATGTTCTTCAGGGTGAACCTCTTTCACCGTATTTATTTATTATTTTCAATAACGATCTGGTTGCTACGCTGGATGATTCTGACCTGCCAGGTATATAATTACCGGGCCATGGAACTATACACCTGCTCCTGTTCGCGGATGATATAGTCTTCCGTGGTGAATCCAAGATAAATATCCAAATAAAGATTAATTTAATAAAAATTATTTTGAGGAAAATTGTTTAACTCTGAACCAATTCCAGTCTAAAATCGCAGCGTTTCGAAATGGAGGCCGCTTGGCTAGATCTGACGTTTGGTTTTGGGGCCAACAACCTTTGACAGTTACCTCAAAATATACGTATCTTGGCTACCCCTTAACAATCAAGAATCCAACTGCTTACGTGGCGCAGCACTTTAAAAGCAAAGCATTGATTGCTACAAACGCAGTATGGAGAATACTATCTAAGTCAAGAACCATATCGTTTGGAGCAGTGATGAAATTACTTGACTCCATAGTTTTATCCACGTTATTATACTCGGCCCCACTGTGGGCGACGAATCAGATAGGAGTTGTAAACCAGATACAGGATATTTTTCTTACGGCGATTTCTTGACCTTCGCAAATTTACACTCCGGGCTATATCTTACGAACAGAAACCGAAAGGATGTCCCTTGAATTAAACATTACGAAATTGATTCTAAAGTTCTAGATACGGATTTTAAAAATGGACAGGACAAGATTACCTTATGTTTGCTTGTTCCAGCTCTAGGAAGTTTCAATTTAGGGAAAAGCGGGAAGCAACTTTATTTATAACCTGAATAACATCATTGACTCTTGGGGTTTTTCTTTTCTTAAGAACTGTGAAGATTATATGGTTTTGCGAGGAGAAATGCCTAGAATAGTTCAAACCACAGTGGACCAGCTACTCCAATTTGACCGAGCTAAGATACAAAACTCAACTCATTGTATTCACTATCAATCTCTAAGTAGCTCCTTTATGACGGAGGACTACTTACTATCAAACCTCTCTTTGAAAATAGCCCGTCAAAGGATTCTATGGCTATTTTCCCCCGAGGATATCACGGGATTTTGGAACAGCGACCCTTTAAATTTCTACTTCTGCAATGCTGGCATCCAAAAAATTTGGTTCATTATCTATTCCATTGCCCATTCCTACAGGAAAAGAGACGGGAAATTCGCGAAATTTCGGGGCTAACTCACTATAATGAACAACATGTATATACAATTTTTACTACTCTCCAGCTGGATAAAACATTTGTTTATAAATATTTAAAATTTTTCAAGGCGATTGACAAAATGAGGGAAGAAGTGCTCAACTCCCCAGACAACGGCTGATTGCTCCACCTCCCCTCTAAATTGCTTTTCCTCCTCACTCATGTACATATATAACCTCTTAGGGGAATCCCCTTGTAAGACAATAGTGTCTTAATGAAGGTTTTTGTTGTTGTTGTTGTAATAGGGTAGTTACCTGGTGGAGAGAAGAGTTGAGGAAGGATTTAAAGGTCTGTTCTTTACATGAGGATTCAACCCAGGAGCAGTTTGTCTCGTTATTGACCATGTCTAGGAATGTAGTCCAGATAGGTATATGGTCAGTGAAGGCCATCTCATCTAATAAACCTCTAGTGACATGGATAGCCAGTGAGCTGGATGCCAGAGTTACATCTATAGAAGAAGATAAAGGCCTTTTGACCAGGTCGAGTCCACAGGAGGTCCCAAGAAATGAAGATCATTGAAGCTGGCGAACTCTTCAAGATTAGCACCCCGGAAGTCCAACCTCGCACCGATGCCCCAGGTAGGAGAGTGGGCGTTAGTGTCCATACCCAGGATCACTGGAAGAGAGGCCCGTCTTATCGTATCTTCCAGAAGAGGGATGAAATCATCGGCAGCTCTAAGGCCGTGCCAGTAGGCCGAGTGCACCACGATGATGCTCTGCTCTAGACATATGGCTATGGAGGATATGGCGGTGTCTGGGGAGGTTAGAGGGATGGGATGAAGGTTGCTACGTGCCACAATTCCCGAGGGGATGTAGGCGCCTGGGACAAAAAAGAAAATGCCTGAAACCCACGTGTGGGCCAGAAGAAGTTAGTTGAGAGTTCTTGCAGGAGCACGATGTCGGCCTGTGTCGAATTTGCCAAATTTGCAATTTCAAGAATGACAGTTGGTGATTTTTTAGCGTTCACCTGCAGGACACGCAATGGCCTAGACATTGTTACTTGTTCGGGGTATTCTCTCTTTTACAAAGGGACAGGTAGATGAGGTGGCAAAGTGGTTGATGGGAGCTCCAGATTTTTTTTCTGCAGCGGCAGCAGCGGCTTTGGCTTGGCTCGACCGAGCATCGGATGCCCTCATGCTCTGCAGAGCCGCAGCGATAGCAGATTGGATGGGCAGCTGGACAGGCAGAAGCGCGGTGGCCGAAGCCACAGCAACGGAAGCATTGCTTTAAAGTATGACTGCGCTCATACCTGTGCACTAGACCCGCCACAGGAATACGTCCATGTTGACCGAGGATTTCGGCAACTTGGTTGTCCACTTCGATGAACACTGTACTAGTGCTGTGTGCCGCATTATTCGATCGATGGACTACCCTGATTTCACGTTTTTCCAGGAGTGACTGCACGGAGTGGTTGGAGCGGAAGCTCTCGCATATATCATCGTCCCGCACCTCCCCGTCCACTCTGAAGAGGCAGTATCTTGGTAGGATAACCGGGCACTCGGGGCAGCTTAGGCCCGTTGGCAGGGAGGTCAGCCCAGTGGCCAGCTACTTTGCCATTTGGGTTGTTTTGGGGTGGAAAACCACCTCGCCGCTGGTGTTGATGGACGCCACCACGTGTTTTGATGACGCTAGGGAAGGATGAATCTTTTGAATTTCCCTCAAAAATTCCCTTGGGTTGCTTTGGGGTTAGCCGACCTGACGACGACATGCGATTCGAAGGAAGGAGCCAGATTCACAAATGTGAATTTCGCTTTGGGTTTCGGAGTTGCAGGCTTTACCGGCTTGTCTTTCTCTGCCACTACCGAGGCGAAAGAGGTGGAGGGAATCGGGACGTTGGCTGTGGGATTGGGTCTTCCTAGACTGGCTCCCTTGAAGGCGTCCTTAAGAAGAAGTTCTGCCTCTTGGACGAGAGTCAGTATCAGTCCTTTGGTGGCCATCTGTATTTTTTCGGGGGAGTCCAGGCTGGTGTCGGCAATGATCGCTTCGAAGGTTTGGCACTCAAAGTTGAACAAGTTCGCCGTGCTGTTGAATTTAAATTGGTGATGGGAAGACGGGAGGAGGTCTTCGTCCTCAGAACGCGGCCGCTTGTTGGCCTGCTGACTTCCTCCACCACCGCCATCATACTGGTTCAGCTCCATAAATAAAAACTATCAAAAAGCAAATCTACTCCAAAGAGAGTAAAAAAAGGCAGACCAGACAAAGAACATTATTCCGTTAACGAGATGAGGTGTGTATGGTTATTGGTTCGGCCAACAACAAATATCCAATTTATATACACATATATTTTTACATAATGAGGTTTTGAAAAATGCAAATAATCTTCATCTATTTACATGCACAACAATTTATTTTACCATCACTACAGCATAAATCACTCTTGGTGAAATTTTTTTATTGCAATTCAGAATCTGCCACTGAAGCTTTACAAGCGTTTCGTACCTTTAAAGGTATTCGAAGCGGTAAAGGGCCCATGAGTTGCTACTCTCTAAGGCGAATGATAAAAACTTTGGAGAAGACTGGATCTCTGGAAGCAAAATCTCGGAGTGGAAGACCATCGACATGCAAGTCAGGGGTTGCTACGGTTTCGCAGAATGTTGAAGCTATTGAAACGTTATCCACGTATGGAGAAGTAAGTGCTTGACAAACGGGGATTTGGTATGGAACAGTTTGGAGAGCACTAAGAATTTGTCTTAAAAAATACCCGTAAAAAAAAATTCAAAGACTTCACGAGCTAAAAGTCGGCGATTTTGAGAAGCGTCAAGAATTCGCTTTATGGGTTTCCGGCATATTGATATTGATGAAAACTGGCTGTTGAATGTTCTGTGGACAGATGAAGCTCAATTTTCTCTGAACGGAGAAGTTAACACTCAAAACAGCCGCATTTGGGCAACAGAAAACCCTAGGATTTTTACAGAAATGCCACTTCATCAGCCCAGAGTTATAGTTTGGTGTGGGTTCACTTCTTCTTTTATTATTGGGCCATTTTTCTTTGAAGAAATAAATGGAAGAACATTTAAAACCGTTTCTGTAACTGGTGAACGTTATGTTCAACTTTTGAGAGAAAAGGTTATCCCCATATTGCAGGACAAACAAGCACTGAGCGAAATAACATTCATGCAAGATGGAGAACCTCCTCATATCTCCCGCGGTGCCAAACAATTGCTGAAGGATACGTTCGGTGAAGATCGTGTGATAAGATCACCAGACTTGACGCCTTGCGATTTTTGGATATGGAGGTACATTAAGTCGCGTGTTTATCGATGTCGGCCTACCACATTGGCCATGTTGAAGGCTTCTATCAGACGGCACGTTTCATCAATTTCATCAGATATTTTATTTAATGCTGTCCAATCTGTCATCTATCGTCTGCAGGCGGTGTTTGAGAATGAAGGTCGCCACATTGAACAAGGATTCTGACCTAATACAAGAGAGAAGGCAGTTACCTCATGTGTTATAAAAGCTTCCATGTATTATCTTATCTACCAATGTTTTGCAGCTCTTTGTGTTGGGTTATGGGTAAATAAATTCTGTCCTCATATCTTGTCTCTTTTTTATTTGTGAAAAGTAATTTTTGTTTGTTTGTCATTTGCTCACATCTTATATTATGTCGTTCAGACCAAAGTGTTATTACTTCTCGAATAACACTGTACACACAATTTTACCCCTTATGTTTAATTTATCGCTTTTCGCTCATTAAAAGAAATAGCATAAGGAATATTCTCTGTTTCCCCCCACCTTTAGAAATTTTGGGCAAAAAAAATAATACAAAATGATTTTACTACCACGTTTTTCAACGCAAAAGGTTGATTTAAAAATTATATTTATTTTTGAGGGGATACATTTTTAAAAATCGTGTACAGTATAATAAACAATGATAACATTTAACAAGCCCATAGGATATTTGGAATAAAGTACGACAAATGTATTTTGTCACTCCCATCTATATTTCATTTGTTGGATCATGACAAATTTCCAGTTAAATAGTCGAGTGTCGCCAATTATTCAAGAAATTACACATTCCTTATAGCAAGAAATCCTATTAGTAGTACCATCATAATTTTTGGTACTATATTAACATTTCAAAAAATCGTGTATTGAATTCAGCTATGTTTTTCAAACATTCAATATATTTGACAAAACTCTATCAAAAATATAAATATTTTTTGCTACATGTTTTAATTTGCATATACCTATTTTACATATCTCAGATTGTATTTAAAAATCGTTAACCATTTCTTCTAACTTTTGGCGAAATGGTGCTTTATTAATTAACGATTTGATATTATTAGGATTCTTTCCTGGTATACAAAAAGGAAAAATACGTGTCGATCAGTTATATTTTTCAATTAATCAAACAATTTGGCCGCTGAATTTCTGATTCTGGTACAGCGCCATCTAGGGAATGAAATTGTAACTAAAATCAATTTCGAAATTATCAATATTTGCCATAAAAAATCCCATTGCATTCTGAACACAATGGTGTTTACCGCATTGCTCTAGCGCAAATATTCGCGGAGTTATTAATTTTTAAAGTTGTGCGGGACTTTTGGATCACCCTGTACTTGAGGGGTTAACATAAAATAAAATAAGACCTAATCCAAATAATTTATTAATATTAAGATTAGGTCTTATTTTATTTTATTATACTCTATAATCCAAATTGTGCTTTATCATTGAAGGGTTAACATTTAATAGATATGGATGCATCGAATGTTTGGGTGTAAACAGGTCCATGAGATCAAAGCCAGAGTTGTAAACAGCCAGTCTGCGCCTGGGTCTACATATCTCTGTAGAGGCCTGCCTGCCCAACTCTCAAATGGCCTATCAAATCCTGGAGTCTCTGCCTCAAGGTCAGTTGGATTTATTACCTTGGATCAATATTGAAAAGTTCTAAAATATAGTGAATGCTAAGTTTCATAGGCTAAGTACTCTCTCTATGTAACACAAGGTAATAAGACCAAATCCAAGGCAAAGTCAGACTTTCACCAAAGTGTGCCTGGATCATGGTGCCATGATCAACGAAAGCTACATCCCTACACCCCATTCCATGAGATCATGAACTCATGGAATTCGTGTAATCTTTACACAAGGGGATAAGAAACAACAACAACAACAGACCAAATCCAAATAAATCAATAGTGTGTTATAAAATTGATAAGACACAATTTGGATTATAGATTATAAAATAAGGTAATAAGACCAAATCCAAATAAATAAATAGTGTTAAATATTAAACACTATTTATTTATTTAGATTTGGTCTTATTACCTTGTTTTATAATCTATAATCCAAATTGTGTCTTATCTACTCTCTCTATGTGAAAATAGTACAATGGTGAAATTATACTGGGATCACACAGGTGGATAATTAAGAAAAAGGCATCTCCTAAATATACAACTAATAGTTGCTAATGGCTTGCACCATCTGTTGGAATAAATTTCAACTAATTGTTGATTTTTATTTAGTCCATAATCGGCCAAATACCTTTTCTTGATCAATAAAACTAACTATGTATGTGTTTCAGGCTGTAAGTGCCTTGTGCTTCTAATGATCTACTTGTAATATAAAAGAAGCCTATAGGGGTTTTATTGCATCACACTGTGATCCTTTTACCTTATCTTCAGTGTTGTAATATTTACTGCCATAATATCAAATTTTATGCACTACTAGACGAATGACCCGGCTTCGCCCGGGAATTCCCCCAAGTGCAATTTCCTTCATACTGAAAGAACATTACTAATAAATAGTATTAGAGCCATAGAATAGCAACACCGAAGTAATACATTATCACAGGCAAAAAGTATGTGTGATGTCAAAAAATGCAATATTAGTATTTAGGTATTTTATTTTATTTTTCAATCCATTATATCCAATATCCATTAAATATAATTCAAATATATAGTTGGCAGATTTTAAGAATTATCATATTGACTGTAACTTTTATTTATTATTATATAAAAAAAAAACAAAGGCCAGAACAAAAATTAATAAAAAATACGAAAGCCATTGTTTACATACAGTAACGCTAATTTTGTAAAGTTTTTTTAAAAATTGCATTGTGTGCACTTACCGTAACTTAGTAATATAAATTTCTCTCTCAATACTTTTGTAAAAAAAAGTGACACTCGTATAAAAAGATATTTAAAAAAAGTACGCAAGCAACTTGAAAAGAAATGCAGAACCCTCATTGGTCGCTTAATTGGCCTCGTGTTGTTACTTCGCCTCGTATTTACTCCGCGTAAAAAAAAAGTTCTTCAAATGAAAAAAGAAATAGCCAAAAATACTAATCAAAATGTAGCCGAAAATTTTCCTCAGGTTTATAAAAAGCGACATGCCAAATTTGGTACCAATTGGTTCAGTAGTTTTTGAGTTTATCGCGAAACAGACAGACATTGACTTTTATATATATAGAGAAATGGCCTTTCAGTCTTGGCCATAGTTTGTATCACAAATTCACCAATTTGTGCATTGGCCAACAGTAATGGCAAAGGTATTTAAGTATTGCAGGATATCTTTCAAATCAAGGTGGTAGATAGAACCCCTTGAAAAAATGTATTTCATTTATGCCAGTTGACTGTTGCAAAAGGAATAAACCAAACCTTGTAAATATGAACACTCCAGTCGAAGAGGTTCATTTGGTTAAATGAGAAAAGGTAGAAAAATCAGTTCACCATGCATATTGATGAGGTACAATTTGGATTGTAGCTTGACACCCTAATATGATTGAGTGGAGATAAGAAAAAATAAGAAGACAATTTGGATTATAAATAGGAATCAAAAGAAGGTGAAAAGACTGATTATAACTGATTTAGATTTGAAGTTTTGATAACAGCATTTTTACTATCTTCAGTTAAAGTACTACATGAAAAATTAAAACCCCATGAAAAAAAACTTAAACTGTTACTACTGATATCAGCTGAAATGTCACACATTTAGTTTGGTCATTTGGAATTCATCTTTTTACCTTATTTATTTATTATCAAATCAGACGCGATATCCCCACAGGGGATGCTTGCGTCAAGAAAGAACATTAAATTTAGATACTATATTACATAAACAATTGAATAATTACAAGGTTTGAGTAGATGTTTAAGGAGAAAAGAAAGGAAAGGACATTAAAATCATGCTTGAATTTACAACCAACCAATGAAATAAACACAAATAAATATACCTAGTTTGGCAATTATGTTTTTTTTAACCAAGAGAGAAAATCATATTTTTACAGAATTTTCTAAATTTAAACTATAAGTCCTTACTATTTATAAACAAAAAGATCCTTGTATTCAATGTCTTCCCGCTTTCTGTAGTTCTGGAAGATTGGACATTCGATAAGCAGGTGACTGGAATCCTGCCTTCTCTCTCCACACCCTGGATCGTCTATAGCTCCTATTCGAAACGGAAAATATCCGAAGTTTCCATGATTAGTAACAAATTTCACTTTGTAAAAGTCAGTGCCGAAATATTTTGGGTACCTGAAAAGAAAAAGACGAAAGTGAGCACTAGTATTAGAAAAAAATAAAAAACTCTCATTCTTGTTCTTAAAAAAATCATTCATTATCTTTTGTGGTAAGCAGATAAAAGAGGAGAAAATGTATTTAGAGTAAGTATTTATTAGGTAAAAGATAAGACGTTATACAAAACAAAACAACTACATGGGGGATGTTAGGGTGGCTTGTTTTTGTCTGTGGCTCCTCCAGGCGGTGGCGCCAGGAACTAAAATGACGTCACGTGTCGTCTTGCTTTCACTCTTCAACACTTCCACTTGAAAGCAAGGCAGACATTCCAATGTCTTTAAAAAGTCTTTTAAAGCGTGTTGCTGGTAGAGCCTTTGTGAGAAGATCAGCCAATTGTTCTTCTGTTGGACAGTTGAATATCTTGATGATCTTCATTTTGTGCTGTTCACGTATAAAGGGTTGAAGTTCTGGTTGAAGAGAGTTCTTATTTTTCTGCTTTTGGTCTCTCAGTCTATTTCTACATTCTGCCAAAAATGACCAGGTCTTTTGCAATAGTTTCATGTTTTGTTTTTCTTCCAATTGTAGTTAGCTGTTGCCTTAAAAGCTGTTGCATCATCTTGTTGATCTTTCTATTCCAACCTTATTTCTTCTTGAAGAAGTCTTGCAATCAAATTTTCTTTTGTTTGCTCTGTTTGTGTGACAGAATCCCAAGCAGTTAAAAAATGAGTATATTTAGATGGCAAAGATCCAAGTACTTTTGCCATGAAAGCAGCTTCACTCACTTTTTCTCCTAATTCACAGAGCTGTTTAATCAACCCTTCAATTTTGGATATGTGCTTTGACATAGCATCCTTTTCATTCAATTTATAGCTATAAAATTGTTGTTGAATAGCCAGAAAACTTGTAGTAGATCTCTGCTCATAAATGGACTTGAGCCTTGTCCACTGTTTCTGAGCAGTATCACATGTAATTAGATGTTCCAATTGCTTGAAAACAATGGCCGTCGAGATTATGACCATTGCTTTATCATTTCTTTTATTCCAAGCTACCTTTTGGGATTCTTCTTCAGGCTTAACATCTATGCCTTCCACTAAATCCAATAATCCTTGTTGACGTAAAATTATTTCTATTTGGTATTTCCAAATTTGATAATTTGTCCCATCAAACTTATTTACCATATATTCAAACCTATCCGACATTTTGAAATGATATTACACTATTACAGAAAATTTTCAAAACGTGGGGTAATTTCTTAAGCCTAGTTGTGAGCTTATGGCGTCGTCAATAGGAAGAAATATTTGAATATTCACTTACTTGCTTTATTTAATTATTTTCTTCTTTTATTCCGCGCAGTGGAAGCATGCTGGGCCCATAACCTTTTGTGGTAAGCAGATAAAAGAGGAGAAAATGTATTTAAAGTAAGTATTTATTAGGTAAAAGATAAGACGTTATACAAAACAAAACAACTACATGGGGGATGTTAGGGTAGCTTGTTTTTGTCTGTTGCTCCTCCAGGCGGTGGCGCCAGGAACTAAAATGACGTCACGTGTCGTCTTGCTTTCACTCTTTAACATTATCGAAGTAGAATGTGGACTGAATGTTCATTGGTCTTCTTCACTTAGTTGGTCTAATTCATATTTAATAAGTCTTGATTCAATAAAATCAGTCAGGAAAGGGATCTCTGCCAGACAGTGGACACAATTTGAAGATGTTTTAAACGATCTTATTGCCCAAAGAAGAACTTGGTATTGCATCGAATTTAATTTTTGTTTGCAGCGGTTGTTTATTTAGTAAAACCAAATTTCAGCTCCATATGTTAGAATAGGTCTAATTATAGTCTTATACAAACTTAATCTTTTATTAGGTTTTATACCCCATATTTTGCTCCTGAGGGAAAAAAGCAGATTTTTCATGCAATGCACTTTATGCAAAATTTCATTAATGTTCTGGGTGAAATTTATTTTTGCTTTGAACCATGATTTGATAATTTCATTCCCAAAATTTTTATTTCATTTTCAGGTTTTATGAAGGTTCTTTGAAATTCAAACTGTAACATTGGAGTCCTGCCTTATAGGGTGGTCCCTCAACACCCTTTAATGTATTGTAATGTGTGTAAACATTGGAGTCCTGTCCTTATAGGGTGGTCCCCCAACACCCTTTAATGTATTGTAATATGTGTAAACATTGGAGTCCTGTCCTTATAGGGTGGTCCCTCAACACCCTTTAATGTATTGTAATGTGTGTGTAAACATTGGAGTCCTGTCCTTATAGGGTGGTCCCTCAACAGCCTTTAATGTATTGTAATGTGTGTAACATTGGAGTCCTGTCCTTATAGGGTGGTCCCTCAACACCCTTTAATGTATTGTAATGTGTGTGTAACATTGGAGTCCTGTCCTTATAGGGTGGTCCCTCAACACCCTTTAATGTATTGTAATGTGTGTGTAACATTTGAGTCCTGTCCTTATAGGGTGGTCCCTCAACACCCTTTAATGTATTGTAATGTGTGTGTAACATTGGAGTCCTGTCCTTATAGGGTGGTCCCTCAACACCCTAGAATGTATTGTAATATGTGTAAACATTGGAGTCCTGTCCTTATAGGGTGGTCCCTCAACACCCTAGAATGTATTGTAATATGTGTAACATTGGAGTCCTGTCCTTATAGGGTGGTCCCTCAACACCCTTTAATGTATTGTAATATGTGTAACATTGGAGTCCTGTCCTTATAGGGTGGTCCCTCAACACCCTTTAATGTATTGTAATGTGTGTAACATTGGAGTCCTTTCTTTATAGGGTGGTCCCTCAACACCCTTTTATGTATTGTAATATGTGTAACATTGGAGTCCTGTCCTTATAGGGTGGTCCCTCAACACCCTTTAATGTATTGTAATATGTGTAACATTGGAGTCCTGTCCTTATAGGGTGGTCCCTCAACACCCTTTAATGTATTGTAATGTGTGTGTAACATTGGAGTCCTGTCCTTATAGGGTGGTCCCTTAACACCCTTTAATGTATTGTAATGTGTGTGTAACATTGGAGTCCTGTCCTTATAGGGTGGTCCCTCAACACCCTTTAATGTATTGTAATGTGTGTAACATTGGAGTCCTGTCCTTATAGGGTGGTCCCTCAACACCCTTTAATGTATTGTAATGTGTGTGTAACATTGGAGTCCTGTCCTTATAGGGTGGTCCCTCAACACCCTTTAATGTATTGTAATGTGTGTGTAACATTGGAGTCCTGTCCTTATAGGGTGGTCCCTCAACACCCTTTAATGTATTGTAATGTGTGTGTAACATTGGAGTCCTGTCCTTATAGGGTGGTCCCTCAACACCCTAGAATGTATTGTAATATGTGTAAACATTGGAGTCCTGTCCTTATAGGGTGGTCCCTCAACACCCTAGAATGTATTGTAATATGTGTAACATTGGAGTCCTGTCCTTATAGGGTGGTCCCTCAACACCCTTTAATGTATTGTAATATGTGTAACATTGGAGTCCTGTCCTTATAGGGTGGTCCCTCAACACCCTTTAATGTATTGTAATGTGTGTAACATTGGAGTCCTTTCTTTATAGGGTGGTCCCTCAACACCCTTTTATGTATTGTAATATGTGTAACATTGGAGTCCTGTCCTTATAGGGTGGTCCCTCAACACCCTTTAATGTATTGTAATATGTGTAACATTGGAGTCCTGTCCTTATAGGGTGGTCCCTCAACACCCTTTAATGTATTGTAATGTGTGTGTAACATTGGAGTCCTGTCCTTATAGGGTGGTCCCCCAACACCCTTTTATGTATTGTAATATGTGTAACATTGGAGTCCTGTCCTTATAGGGTGGTCCCTCAACACCCTTTAATGTATTGTAATATGTGTAACATTGGAGTCCTGTCCTTATAGGGTGGTCCCTCAACACCCTTTAATGTATTGTAATGTGTGTGTAACATTGGAGTCCTGTCCTTATAGGGTGGTCCCTCAACACCCTTTAATGTATTGTAATGTGTGTGTAACATTGGAGTCCTGTCCTTATAGGGTGGTCCCTCAACAGCCTTTAATGTATTGTAATGTGTGTGTAACATTGGAGTCCTGTCCTTATAGGGTGGTCCCTCAACACCCTAGAATGTATTGTAATATGTGTAAACATTGGAGTCCTGTCCTTATAGGGTGGTCCCTCAACACCCTAGAATGTATTGTAATATGTGTAACATTGGAGTCCTGTCCTTATAGGGTGGTCCCTCAACACCCTTTAATGTATTGTAATATGTGTAACATTGGAGTCCTGTCCTTATAGGGTGGTCCCTCAACACCCTTTAATGTATTGTAATGTGTGTGTAACATTGGAGTCCTGTCCTTATAGGGTGGTCCCTCAACACCCTTTAATGTATTGTAATGTGTGTGTAACATTGGAGTCCTGTCCTTATAGGGTGGTCCCTCAACACCCTAGAATGTATTGTAATATGTGTAAACATTGGAGTCCTGTCCTTATAGGGTGGTCCCTCAACACCCTAGAATGTATTGTAATATGTGTAACATTGGAGTCCTGTCCTTATAGGGTGGTCCCTCAACACCCTTTAATGTATTGTAATATGTGTAACATTGGAGTCCTGTCCTTATAGGGTGGTCCCTCAACACCCTTTAATGTATTGTAATGTGTGTAACATTGGAGTCCTTTCTTTATAGGGTGGTCCCTCAACACCCTTTTATGTATTGTAATATGTGTAACATTGGAGTCCTGTCCTTATAGGGTGGTCCCTCAACACCCTTTAATGTATTGTAATATGTGTAACATTGGAGTCCTGTCCTTATAGGGTGGTCCCTCAACACCCTTTAATGTATTGTAATGTGTGTGTAACATTGGAGTCCTGTCCTTATAGGGTGGTCCCCCAACACCCTTTAATGTATTGTAATGTGTGTAACATTGGAGTCCTGTCCTTATAGGGTGGTCCCTCAACACCCTTTAATGTATTGTAATGTGTGTGTAACATTGGAGTCCTGTCCTTATAGGGTGGTCCCTCAACACCCTTTAATGTATTGTAATGTGTGTAACATTGGAGTCCTGCCTTATAGGGTGGTCCCCCAACACCCTTTAATGTATTGTAATGTGTGTGTAACATTGGAGTCCTGTCCTTATAGGGTGGTCCCTCAACACCCTTTAATGTATTGTAATGTGTGTGTAACATTGGAGTCCTGTCCTTATAGGGTGGTCCCTCAACACCCTTTAATGTATTGTAATGTGTGTAACATTGGAGTCCTGTCCTTATAGGGTGGTCCCTCAACACCCTTTAATGTATTGTAATGTGTGTGTAACATTGGAGTCCTGTCCTTATAGGGTGGTCCCTCAACACCCTTTAATGTATTGTAATGTGTGTGTAACATTGGAGTCCTGTCCTTATAGGGTGGTCCCTCAACACCCTTTAATGTATTGTAATGTGTGTGTAACATTGGAGTCCTGTCCTTATAGGGTGGTCCCTCAACACCCTTTAATGTATTGTAATGTGTGGCAGCGCCGGGATCGTGAAGAGCCCAAGTAAGTGCCTTTTTAATTAATTCCACTCCTGTGCAATCAAATCTGACATGGAATCAAATTCCTTTCTTCCGCCTCCTAACTTCAGTTTCGACGCCAAGAATTGGCCAAGCTGGAAACAGCGATTTTCTCGTCACAGAATTCTCTCCAACCTGAACGCCAAGGAACAAGAATATCAAATCACAGCAT
Source organism: Cordylochernes scorpioides (assembly GCA_030710605.1). Lineage (NCBI taxonomy): Eukaryota > Metazoa > Arthropoda > Arachnida > Pseudoscorpiones > Chernetidae > Cordylochernes > Cordylochernes scorpioides. The sequence continues at coordinate 56,593,986 of CP092882.1, forward strand.
TGATATATCTTATGGGAGAGAGGGCTGAGGAAATCCACTCTGCGTTCAATCTCTCAGCAGATGACGCAAAGAACCTCAACAAAGTCATTGAAGCATTCGACAACCACTTTATTGGCAAACGCAACGTGGTGTATGAGCGGGCTTTGTTCGGATTAAGGAGTCAATGACCGGAAGAAACCATCAAAGAATTCGTAAAAGTTTTGCACAAAATATCTGAGCACTGCGAATACGCTAATCTGCGCGAGGAGCTGTGATGCGTGAACAACAGGATCTTAACCCTTCTATATCGCAGGTCGACACAACGCGGAAAGTGGCCAAGCAGAAGCCTAAAGCATCCGGTCATGGCAAGGACAATGGTAGATCAACGTCTAGACAAACAGACAGTGCCAAGGAAACAGAGGAAGGAAAAAATTCCAACTTGCTTTAACTGTGGGACTACCAAACATCATTATCGTTACAGAGATAAGTGCCCCGCTAAGGACAAAGTCTGTGGAAAGTGCGGGAAAAAGAGCTATTACACTAATCTCTGTCGAAAGAAAAACAATGAGGTGAACGCCATATCCTCGGAGGAAACCCCAGCGCGGGAGAAAGTCTCATTTGTACAAGCTGTCCGCGAGCCTAGGCTGGGAAGCAGAAAGAGCAGGTGGAAGTCAACAGTAAGAGTCAACGGCACTGCAATCCACTTCAAGTTGGATCCGGGCTCGGATGTGACACTGATACCATTTTCCCTGTACAAGCGGTATTTCAGCAACGTCCAACTGACGCCTACCGACGGTCAACTGATGGCGGCTGCGAACCAAAGATTGGAGAATGCTGGGACCTTCGTGGCGAAGCTCCGAGCTAACACACGTGAAATGAAGGAAACCGTGTACGTGGTCCACCATTTGGAGCAACCTCTGCTGGGTGTCGGAGCCTGTGAAGACCTCCAACTCGTCAAACAAATTGATCTTGTCATCAACGGAACAACGGATGTCAATCCTGAAGAGAGTTCCCTAAGCTATTTGAAGGACTGGGGCTTCTTGAACAGCCCTATCACATCAAGTTGAAGGAAGGTGCCAAGCCCTTCTCCATACCAGTCCCAAGACGAGTACCTCTTCCGCTCATGCCGAAGTTAAAAGAGCAACTGGATGCCATGGTGGCTCAGGAAGTCATTGAACCAGTTGATGAGCCAACCGAGTGGTGCGCACCGATCGTCCTAGCTGGAAAGCCAAACGGGAAAATCAGGATCTGTGTAGACTTGTCCCGGATTAACCTGAATATGGAACGTGAGCTTCACCCGCTTCCTGTCCTTGAACATGAACTAGCTCAACTCAACGGGGCCAAAATCTTTTCCAGGCTGGATGCTAACAGCGGATTTTGGCAGATTAAACTCTCTGAAGAAAGCCAAACGCTGACGACTTTCATTACGCCCTTTGGCAGATATAAATTCAAAAGGCTTCCCTTTGGGATCTCTAGCGCTCCAGAACACTTCCAGAAACGCATGTCTGCTATCCTACGCGGAGTCAATGGGGTAATCTGTCACATGGATGACATCCTCATTTTCGCAAAGAGAAAGGAAGAGCATGACGAGACACTACGCGAAGTTTTGAGACGCCTAAAGAACTCAGGATTACGCTTAACAAAGAAAAGTGTCAGTTCGGTGTAAGCAACATAACATTCCTGGGACATTACATCGACGAACACGGTATCAAGGCGGACGAAAAGAAAGTCAAAGCCATCGCCGAGATGAAACCGCCAACTGATGTGCACGGGGTGCAACGTTTTGTGGGCATGGTCAATTTCTTAGGCCGCTTTGTTCCAAACTTAGCGGAAATCACAAAGCCACTAAACAACCTAAGAAAGAAAGATGTTAGTTTCATCTGGGGCTCACCACAGAAAAAAGCGTTCGAGAAAGTCGAAGACGTTCTGGCCAGTGACCGAGTTCTGGCAAGCTTTGACATCTCTAAGAAGACCATGGTCTCAGCTGATGCATCATCGTATGGCCTGGGAGCTGTCCTCAAGCAAGAGCATGAAGCCAACGAGTGGCGCCCAGTGGCCTATGCATCACAGACGCTGACGAAGACGGAACAGGGATACGCTCAAATAGAGAAGTAAGCCCTCGCAATCACATGGGCGTGTGAGCGCTTCAAGGACTTTGTGGTTGGAAAAACCTTCCTCATCGAAACAGATCACAAACCTTTAGTCCCCATCTTCACCACTAAAGATCTGAACGATCTAATGCCAAGACTTCAACGGTACCGTATGAGGATGCTTCAGTTCTCGTTTCATATCTTTCATACACCGTGGAAGGACCTAATCACCGCTGATGCCCTTTCAAGACAACCACTTCCAGGTCATCTTCCCGAAGATGAAGAGCTCCAGGAAGAAGTTGAACATTTTGTGCGTAGCATCGTCCTGCATCAATCCACGACAGACGACCGACTTGCCAAAATAGCCCTCAACCAGAAGCTGGAGCCTACCCTTCAAAATGTGGCATTTTATTCCAAAAACGGTTGGCCCGCCAAATGTCAGCTCTCTCCCTTGGAACGCTCGTTCAACGATGTTCGCGACGAGATAGAGGAAGAGAACGGCTTACTAATGAGAGGACTGCGAGTGATCATCCCCTCTAACATGCGAAAAGATGTTTTGAACCGCATCCACGCAGGTCATCAAGGAATAACAAAATGTCGAGCAAGAGCAAAGGATCATGTTTGGTAGCCAGGAATAGGTCAAGAAATCCAGGATATGGCAAAAACATGTGATGAGAAATGCATCGAGAATCAACCTCTAAAGAACGAACCACTCATCCCCCACGACTTTCCGGAAAGACCGTGGCAAAAGGTCGGGATGGATCTCTTCCATTACGAAGGAAGTGAGTATTTAGTCGTCGTAGAGTACTTTTCTCGATTTATCGAGGTCGTACGACTTACTAAACTTTACTCGGAAGCTGTTGGGTTTCGACACATCACTTCCAGCCCAAAGCATCCACAATCAAATGGTCAAGCAGAGGCTGCTGTTAAAATTGTGAAAAACCTGATGAAAAAGAATAAAGATCCGGTCCTAGCACTCCCCTGGCAAACGGACTCTCCCCTGCGGAACTTCTATTTGGACGGAAAATTCGCCCTATGGTTCCCTGCACTTCATCATCACTAACCCCTAAAACAGTGGATCAATCCAAACTCAGGGGGGAAGAGGAGCAGCGGAAGATGGCGCAGAAAACGGCTTTTGACAGACGCCATGCGGCCACGAAAAAGGCGGAACTAATTGCAGGAGAGAAAGTTTGGGTGAAGGATCTTCGAGTGTGGAGAAGTGTCCTCGAGAAGGCTTCAGCGCCCCGCTCATACATCGTGGAAACTCCTGTAGGGACCTACAGGCGGAACTCTCTTCTTCTGGCTTCTTCCCAACAACAGGTCGACCCCAGTGAGACATCTCCTGACAGTGAACTCCCCGCTGAAACGGAGGAAACTCCGGGAAATTAACTGCCTGCAGAGGAGCTACAACAGCTGCCAGCAATCGTTCCAGATTTAAAGCAGCTGTCTACCTCACCTGGGAAAGTGTCGCGGTACGGGAGAAGATACAAGCGTGTCCAGCGTTAACCTCCTCTAAACTTTTTGGGGGAGATGTTGAGGGTTCAGGCAAGAATCCTCACGCGCCTAGCGGCGCCAGTGTGGCGGCGGGAACCGGCCGAGACTGGATCCCGGCAGTTTGTTTTGGTGTCGGCTGCGAGCGGAGGACTAACTCCGCGTCTGGCTGTGTGTGGTGTTCTCCTTATGTTCCGGCACTGGTTATAAATAAAACTGGTACCAAGGGAGCTCCGACGACTCAGAGTGGATTATTGACAAAACAACGGGCACAACACAACAGGAAGTAGCGTTAAAATATGTTTGTAAATTTCCTCAATATATATATGTTATATTAAAATATTATTATATTTAAAATTATATATTTCATAGTTACAAATACTCTGTTTAAATCGACGCCAGAGGTCAGGCTTTCTCTATAAATACTCATTGTTGTTGTTCTATTCCGTTGGTCGGCTCAAGACATTTGTACATTATGTAAATAAGCTTTTCTTTTTTATTCTTGCGCCTTAAGCCAGGCAGTACTTTAATCAAATTATGTTCTTATATATTACTTTAGCTCAAATAAAACAATCTCTGATAAAAACCATTTTTATTATTATTCTATCAATAATTTAACCACGACTGCATCACCAATACCATTTAGTACCAAAAAGAACAAGCAAATAACTGCATTACTATAATCCTCAACATGATCTAAAATTCAAGCAGAAAATCAAATATCTTTTCTTTATATAAGATATATATATTAGGAGTACAAATAAGTTTTGAGGGATTTGCAAAAGAAGCCACAACAAATATTATATAAATAGCATCGGACCTTGTGTGTAAGGTTTCATGTTAAGGCTTCATCATTTCCCCAAAAAAATCAGAAGTCTTTTCACTCAAGTGTAAGGAACTTTTTTTTTGGTGCTCTAACCATGTCAACCTTTTTGCCAACAAAACACAATTTGCGGGAAGCGCTGCTTTTTTGTTTTAATTTGAAGAAAAGTGCAACTGATGGACATCGATTGCTGTGTGAGGCATATGGTAAATATGCTCTATCAATAAAATCATGTGAGTACTGGTTTTGGCGTTTCAAAAGTGGCGATTTTGACACCAGAGACAAAGAACGCGGAGGGAGGCCAATAAAGTTTGAAGCCGCTGAGTTGGAGGCTTTATTGGACGAAGATTCAGGCCAAACTCAAGAGGAGCTCGCTGAAACCTTGGGAGTGACTCAACAAGCGATTTCGAACCGTCTCAAGGTCATGGGTATGGTGCAAAAACAAGGAAATTGGGTTCCATATGAACTCAAGCCAGGAAACATCGAGCGCCGTATTTGCACGTGCGAACTACTGCTCAAAAGACAAAATCGGAAGGGTTTTTTGCATCGAATCGTGACGGGGGACGAAAAGTGGATTCACTACGACAACCCAAAGCGCAGAAAATCGTGGGCTAAGCCCGGTCATGCATCAACTTCAACGGCCAAACCGAATATTCATGGCAAGAAGCTAATGCTGTGCATCTGGTGGGATCAGCTCGGAGTGATCTACTATGAGCTACTTCAGCCTAACGAAACCATCACTGGAGAACGTTACCAACAACAATTCATGCAATTAAGCCGAGCATTGAAGATTAAACGCCCACTATATGCCAAAAGACATGACAAGGTGATCTATCAGCACGACAACGCTCGGCCACATGTTGCAAAAGTTGTCAAGGAGACTTTGGAGGCGCTTCAATGGGATGTCCTACCCCACCCGCTGTATTCACCAGACATTGCTCCTTCAGACTACCACATGTTCCGTTCGATGACACATGGCCTGGCCGAGCAGCACTTCACTTCTTACGAAGAGGCGAAAAATTGGGTCAATGTTTGGATTGCCTCAAAAGACGAGGAATTTTTTCGACACAGAATCCGTATGCTGCCTGAAAGATGGGAAAAAGTCGTAGCTAAAGATGGACAATACTTTGAATGAAATATATTGTACTGATTTCTCTGAATAAAGCTTCGAATTTATGAAAAAATCCCTGAAAACTTATTTGTACTCCCAATATATAGATGACATCAGGTTAATGATGTTATTTTAATTTTATATCTAACGAAGTTATTTGCATGCTGAATGCAAAAATTTATATAATTTTAAAACCTTTTGTGGCTTTTAAATCAATTTGAATAATAATAAAATTTGAACTTTTTCAAATTGGATATTGAAACTAATCAGGTCCTAAACACACCATCTGCAATTCCATAATTTTTTTTCTAGTTTTCCTGCCCAAATTGTATTTGGGACCTCGGGCGCGTTTTAGATTTTAAGCTGAAAGATCTTAAACTGATAATGAAATCTACTAGAATTTTTCAGAACGTTTGACTTACCTGAAGGATGATTAGTAGATAAAGGTTTTCATATTAGAGGCTACAAATAGCAACGCAGAACAAGGAAACTTCTGTGATCCTGGTTCATACAGTTCTTATTTTTGAATCTTTGACAGATAACGTTCTTTGATTTTTATTTATATTTTACCAATTAATAAATAATTTCAAAAATGATTTTGCAACCTATTTGATACATTTGTCATATTATTTTAAGATTTATGATATTTTTAATTATAATAAATGTGAATTATCAGGGTGTCAAATAGCCATAGCATGAAACTGGAGCTTGAAGAAACGTTTCCAAAGATGGTCACCATCATAATCCCTTTTCGATTCTTCAATGGGTAGAATGATTGCAGTTTCTTATAAAATTGCTTGGATTGATTCTAGATTGTATAGGTGATTTTTGTGAACGAATCATCGTTTATATAAATTTATATTTTATTTGAATATATTTTGATTTTTCAGTTCTTTTGTTCTACGATTTATGTGTTTGGAAAATTCTCATTCAGTTGAACATCTTTGTAAATTTTCTATCTTAATATATGATAAGATTTCCTTGATTTCTTCTTGGGATATTTTATTTGAGAAGATGAAAAAGTTGTTTCTTTATATCTTAGATGAATGTTCTTTAGTGTCGCTTCATTGTTGTTAGCTTTTTGGGAAGCCCAGGTATTGAAAGGTTGATCTTGGACTTCTATCTAGGATCACAGAAAATGCCATGGCATCATAAATTCTTCAATTTATAGACATCATCGTAAATCACGAGATTTTGATCAGCGTAGATCTTTCAAAGTAATTCTCGATATCATGAATATATTTTTCTTCAAAGCCAATTCTTCATTTTTATTCAAAACAATGGAAAATTTAGGTGAGATTAAATATGTTTAAATTTTAGACATAAATATAGTTTCATTTTATCATTTTGTGATATCTTGTGAATTCTGATAGAAAATTGTATTCATTATAAAAATATATGTCGCTTTGAGAAATATATTATAGATGTTTTTTTTTTAGAAATAATTCTTCAAATCATTTTTTGATAATATAATAAGGATTATCGAAACATTAAGATACTCAAATTGAAATCGAAATATATTTTTATATCAATTTATATTCTTGAAAAAAATATAACAATGAGTTCTCTATATAGGTCTCTTAGAATTTTCACTTTATCATTTTCCAAATTATCCTGGCTCGGTAGATATATCAATCGCGAAGGCTTACTTCTATTTGGTAAATATATGGGTTCAATTATTGTAGGTGAACGAGACTTGTTTCGTTTAGCTACTTGCATTCACTAATTGAAATATTTTAGTTATTTTAAAATTTATGAATAATTTTCTTTTAAATACATGTGATATCTTGGGACCTCTGGGACCAGTGTTACCTGATGCTAGACGAACCTCGATGTCAACTCTACCGTGCAGTCGTGGTGGAAGGCGACACAGCTGGGCCAAAGGTGAAATAAACAAACAGAGATTCCACTAAGAAGCGTCTGACGTCAAGAAGGAATGGGACGAGGAGAGAGGGAGATCTTTAGAGCAAGTGTTACCTTGTTGAGAGCCAAGCGTATACTAACTATTCTTGCTTCTCGATTTAACACCAAGACCTGTCTTCTTTCCCATTGGTCGAAAGGTGTCACATGGCCTTTTTCTATTGGTTGACCTATTTAGGTGATGTCTTCTGATTGGTCTTTGCTACTGCCTTTGACGGAAGATACGTCCGGTCTTGTTCCGGAAATACGGGGCGTTACTCGACTTTCATGGTTTCCGCGGTCACAAGATACGTCCGGTCTTGCCCAGGAAATATTGTCTTGTAAATTATTTATAGTTGGGCTAGTTTTAAGCCTCTTTTGCTAGGCCTTGCTTCGACTTCTGTCCTAAGCCTGATTTGTTTTAACCTTAACTTTCTCCTGTTAGTCTCCATTCCTTCTATCTGTACAGTTGCGATACTTTATTAGATTCTTACGCGGTACAGATTGATGTTAGTTGAGGCTTTCTATGTGCAGTACATAAGAAGTTATATACAGTCATGGGGTGGAACATGTGGTAGTAGATATCTAGACTATTTACAACAATTCCATGGTCTTAAATCATCACATACATTATTTTTTTTTTATAAAATGAAGCCACAATGTTTATGATAACTTTCTATTCAATATTTCATATCGGTGTTAAAATAAATGAGTGTGGCAAAAATGTCAGGATCTGCCAAAAAAAAAAAAAATCAGAAACGTGATCATTATGGCCAGCTCACTAATGTGAAAAAAAACTAAAATTATAGAAGAAATAAAACAAGAAAAATCACATAGTCAAGTTTCCCGAAAAAGAGAAATTAGTACAATTTAAAAAGTAAATTCACCAAAAATATGCCTTTTTAAAATTTAATTTTAGCTCTACCTCAAAACATGATCGTGATGGGAAATTCCCAGAGATTGAAGAAGCCCTGTTTAGGTTTCATTCTTTCCTATTAATTTCCTGGGTGTTCCAAGGCCATGTAAACAAAACTTTCAGGTAAACAATAACCATTGTCAAAAAGTTTGGTAGACAGGTTTTTTTTTTAAAATCTATTTAATATCAATTTAATATTTAAATAGCGAGAGCATATCGTTTATATTTATTCGAATTTTATATTTAAATTATAGACACATATAGAAGAATTTTAATAAAAGAAAAACAAAAAAGAAAAAAACATTTTTTCAACAGAATATTTTTTTCTAAGAAAAAAATTCATATCACTTTACAAATGCTCATTTACATTTTTTTTCGTTTGAATAATCCGGGTTTTCAAAAGCATACATATTTCTTCAGTTACCGATATAAGTTATTTTTTAATGACATTTAATAAATATAAAAATTAATGTGGATTGAAAATAAACAGATAATATTTGAAATATGGGATTATCATTTCCTGCAGAGAAGCAGTACATTAGGGTGACAGAGGATGCAGGCAACTGTTCCGCTTTAAATTTGATAACTTCTAATGGCTTCCCTCATGGCTTCTCTTCTGGCTTCCCTTCAGCCATCCACTATTTCCTTCTAAAAACATCTCGAAAGTGAGTTGTTTGGTGAACTTCTTTTCGCTGGTTTTTCTACAATTCACTCTTTAACTTTAAACTTGAGGTATAGTTGGCGTGCGAGTCTTCCATCAAAATGTAAGGGGGTTTCCAAAATCTTAACTACTCTTTAAGCACTGGTCCTACACAACTAACTCTTTATTTACAACCGCAATATATATATATATATATATATATATATATATATACTAGCCGAATGACCCGGGCAACGCCCGGGTTTTACCCGATTAAATTTTTTTATTCAAATACTATCCGTTACAATTATAAATTGGCACCGTGGATGTCACTTTTGTGAAACGTCCCGCTCCAAACTTTGTGTGTTCTTAAAATATAAAAATAAATATGTAAATTTTCACAACGATATTTGAAAATTATATTATTTTGATTTTCAAATACTATTCGTTACAATTATAAATTGGCGCCGTGGATGTCACTCTTGTGAAACGTCCCGCTCCAAACTTTGTGTCTGAGAAGCGATATTTTTATAGAAAGATGATCTGGCTTTGTTTTCTGCTCGAATGAATGTTTTTCTGTTAGAATTTTGTTCCTGCGTACGAAATAATGAACTGGTTTCACCCGTGGTCTCTGCTTTTTGGAATTTTTCCCGATATAATTTTGTATCTGATAATCAAACATGATACAGCAATATCTTCATCATCATTTTCTGACTAAAAATATATAGTTTTAATAATTGATTTATATATTTTTTAAAATAGCCTATCGTCTTCCCCGTATTTTTTTTACCTATGTATGGAAATTTTGGTTTGAATTAGTGAACTACTGCGAATTTGTATACCGGACATACAAACCAACAAACAAACAAACAGACAAACATACAAACATTCATTTTTATATATATAGAAGATATATACAGTGAATTTACACATGTAACCAGATATTATTGGTCAAATATTATACAAAAATATACACAGAGCTTTATTGATATAATAAAAATTAACATGAGAGTATATTTGAGGTGAAGCTGGAATCAGAAGATGACACGATGGTCTAGTAGAGAAGTGCAGATTATATTTGAGCATAACGTTATAAAATTTGGGAATAAAGGAAGAGGATAACGCAGCAAAGTCGAAGAGGCGAAACTGGAAAGACAACCAAAAAGGTTCCCAGATGGCCGGCGCCTGAAGTGACATCATTGGGCCTCGGGTGCAGCTGGGTGTATCTGAAAATTTCACAGCAAGGATGCCTGATCATAAGCGAAATCGATTAATCTGAAGAAATATTAGATATTATCCAAACTATTGACTTTAACATTGCGTAAAAGAAGGCCTCGGAGAGTTTGGGGGGGGGGGGGGGGGGGGGGGCATCTCTAAATCAACTTTTGTCAATCATCATCGCCATTGGAGGAAAATCGACTCCCGTGAGGCATCTTCTTCAAGCGGAACGATGAAAATGGTCAAGTAATGATATAGATAAAGTTTTTTTCTTGGTTCAAGGACATGAGAGCTGCAGTCGTTCCTGTTTCGGGAGATGTTACAAGTAATAGGGCAAAAATAGCCTGAATAGTTCAGCATCGACGATTTTACTTGTTCTTCTGTTTGGCTCTGGCGTTTTCAGCAACAACATGGAATTACATCGCTCGTTATCTGCCTGGAAAGAGAATAAAGTATATTAAACAGATTTCGATACCATGGCTCAGAATTTTTTACGGGTGTACCAAACCTATTTGCCCTTTAATGTCTATAACCTCGATGAAGCTGAAGCTTTTTATAAATTGTTGCCCGACAGTACACTAGAATTCAAAGGACAGAAATGTCATGGCAGTGCCCAAAGTAAAGAGAGATTGGGCTAATTTTCTGTTCAAATGCAGATGGGTCAGAGAAATACAAGCCCCGGGTAATCGGCAAATCGAAAAATTCAAGGTGCTTCAAAATCATCGATAAACTTCTACCATGAATTTATACCCACAAAAATCTGCTTGGATTAACTATCAAGACTTTCATGAGTGGCTTAAAGGTTTAACTGACGTATGGCTTCTGAGAAACGATAAGTTATTTTGACAAGGGACAAACGCACCACACAACATTGAAAGCCTACATGTGCTCAACGTGAAAATTGTATTTTTTCCTTCGAATACAATAAATCGAGTGCAACCGCTTTTTACAAAGAGATAATTAAAACTTTCAAACATGTTTATCGGTCCACACTTGTTAGAGCAATGGTTCTGTTGAGGATTAAAATGTATATATCTGTGAATATTTATTGTTTATTATTAATATGTTTTTATTCTGTTTGACCATTGACCACGTGTCATGCAAATGTATAAATTGTAAGATTGTAAAAATAAAGTGTCTCAGAGTATCAGTGTGCTTGCTTGTGCTTCCGTGGTGACGTTGGCCGGGAAAGAATTCACGAGGTAGGCCGCAGTAGAGTGGAGCCTTATAGGATAAAAGTACAGTCCTCTAAGTGGAGCTAACAGTTCAATCAGTTGAAATTCATGAAGTGACGCTGAATTGGAATGTTCTGCAATAATACGGGCAGTATCATCATCGTGCTCGAAAATATCTCTTAAACCATAAAGAATTGTTTCTGGAAGGCGTAGACTTCATTCACATAATCGGCCGCCTCGAGCGAGGAAGCTGAATCAGTAAGAAGCGCAGTAAATGACCAAATCTTCATATCTCCACCGTCAAATTGTAGCTTTGATGATTATATAAGCAGTGAAGATAATGAAAGTATCAGCAATATTTCCGACAATTTGTCTCAACCTTAAAACCTTTTTTCAATCTGTAAATTATTTTTCTCGAATACACACAATACTTTACAATTTGATTTCATTTAACTAGATTTGTATACCAACCCTATGTACATATTTCAAATGTATTGATATTTCATTTATTTTCATCTAATCAACTTGTATACTAATTCTTGTACATATTTCAAATATCTTTCTTTTCTTTCAATGTTTTGTTTACCTTTAAAGTGCAAGTGTCCCTAGGGGGACATAGCGCTCTATATCGAAATAAAATGTCTCAACTTGAAATTCATCTGATGAATCTGAGGAAGAGAAGGTGGTTAAGCCATCCAGACGCGGGAACTGACGCGCTCCTCGTTTTGCAGTGATATGCAGGTTCGTCAGATGTTTCTGAGAAATTCATAGAATCACTGGACCACATTGACTTGGAATGATCGAAGTTACTCAAGCCGAAGACGAAGTAAAGGGAAATTACGTATTTTTTCAAAGTATCTCATATATTTTGTGCTATTTTCATATTGTAGTGAAGTATTTATTATTTTACAAGCATTTATTATTTTACACTAGTATTAACAGAGTATCTTTTTTTATGTTTATATTTTGCTACTCTGTGAACTTCCCTCATTCTTTATCTTTTGTTTTTCCTTCATAGTTTGTTCTTGCCCTAAAATAAATTGCTGTGCCATCCTGAAGTTTGTCTTCCCTAATTTTCCACGTGGCAATATTTTTCACTTTTAATATACCCTTCACTCTCAATATATGACAAATCTCTTTGTTATATTTGTATGTACATTTAGCGCAAGTGTTCCTAGGGGGACATAGCGTTTTGAATTGAAATAAATAAATAAATATACCATTTATAATAATTTTAGGGATCTAAATATTTCATTTTTTCTATTTTTGTTTGCTTTGTCAATAAATATTTTCGAGACTTTTTTTAGCCTTGTTTATGTATCTGTCTTTTTTATATCGCACTATTTTACAAAATATTTCTTTATTGATCACATATTAAATCGTTAGCTTTGGAATTAATAAACATTAGAAGAAATTTGTCTTTTGAAATATTATATACCGTCAATTTTGCATACATCTACTAACTGTTAATTTAGATAGTCTTAAAGTTCTAGAATTTTGTAGGTATCCATTATATTTAGGTAAAAATATTGACCTAATAATCACATTCAAATTCAATTTTTGAACCTAGTTCTTCCAATTTCAAACTAACAAATTTATCTTCCTAGCAAAACCTAGCAGAAATATGGTGGTGACATTAGCACTGATTTATTTTTTATATAATATTTTTACCTGATAAATATTTTTACCTGTAGAAAAATTAATTTGACCATTTTTTGTGAGGTGTTGTGGTCTATCATATTATCCGCACGGATTTTTTTAGTGCACTCTATAATCAGACTGTCAGATAGGCTTTGATATGGAGCCATAACTTCAAAAGCCACCATAACTTGATTAGGATATGGGGAAAAATACATGAAATTCCTTCTATAAAAGGAAGATCTCCTGTGTTTTGAGATTTATCGCAGCTTTCCTTGAGATATTATTGAAAAATCATCTTTGTTCAACATATCAGCCTAATCCGAAAATGGCATAGAGGTGTCAATAAACAAATCATTAGTATCATATACCAAATTTGATCTCATTGATTTATTAACAAGTTTTACAAAATTCCATGTAATAATAAGGTTAAGCAAATCTCAATTAAAGATGATATTAAAATCAGATGTCTATATCCTCCTAAATTTATGCATTTTTCTAATTCACATCAATGCCGCAGGAGACGTAGAATCATACAATACAGTATTGAAGCTTTCAAAAGCAGTCTGGTGGATTAAATAGGCGAAACTGATGATTACACACTGATAATCCAAACCCTCCCAATATATTTCATTACAATAAACATATAATATTTGTTTTAATTTAAACAAGAAACATTCGTTCTTAATGGCTAATTATTATAGAGAAACGCAAATCTCCTTGGCTATAGCCCTCATGCTCTTTGCAAGGTATCCATCAATTTCCTTGATATTTTTGATACATTTTTGTCTCTAACACTGTCCGATTGACGCGAACGCTTTTTCCTTAAGGTCGCTTCACTCTGTCACTGTTTCCCTCAACAAACTTGATACGACAAACAGTGGTTTTTGGCAGCTAAAGAAATCCTTTATATCTTCTGGTCAACTTTTGGCGCGTATTGTAATGATTATTGCTACTCGATTTTTGTATTTTCAATATTATTCATCAATTCACTGCATTTATATGTACTCTTACATTTTATATAAATAGGTCGCTCCGGATTGTAAGAGAATATTAATCTATAAAAATTTTATTTGTTTGATGGGCTGCTAGAGTCAGCTTCATTTTACCTGCAACACCCTATAAAATGAGATTGTTTTATCTTGTTTTGATTTGCATATACTCCATTCGTTTTCCTTGAGATAATATATTATATTTTATATATTTTGTTATGTAAACATTTTTTATTAGTAGAATCTAAGGAACTCTAAATATTGAAAGGGTTAATCCATCCTTTCAAAGCTCTTGTCAACTAATGAGAGCCAAATTTCGATTTTCTCACCACAGTTATCATATATTCCACATAATGCCATTATCATTTCGTTCAGAAGTTTATACAACCCTTATTTTATCTAAGAACTTACTCAGAACTTGTGTATAAACTATGAATATTCATATATGAACTTCAAAAGCAATTTTTTTCACTTACTGGAAAAATTTGAATGAAAATATAAAAATCTATTGTTCAAAATACTGTTTTGTTCATCTTATGAAACTATGTTTTACATTATCCAAAATTTTATGTAATTACTATATGATAAATAAAAATGCGGTTGTCACAGAAGAAAATATTCATCTAAAGTGTCTGGAATGGCAGAGTACAGGAATCGAGACAAAATTTAGTCCAGTAGTTAGGAACAAAGAGCAATGTGTAAACAACATGTATAATTATATACTTCAAATTCTGATCCCATATCTAAAAATAAGTCTATCATTTATATTGTACAAATTGGGGAATGCATGTTTTTGTCCCTTTTAAAATATAAAATGTTACATTCCATATTTACATATATGATTATTTGACATTTTACATCAAAAGAAGACACATTTAAAAAGTACTGTCATGTTACCGAGGCAAGGCGATTCCTCAGATAAGAACTGTCTATTAAATAAACTCGGAAGTTTAAAAAATAATAAAAGCTTATATATCCAACAAAGCGCATGCATTTATTTAGTCCATGGATATTTTTTCAAAGAATGGGCGTGGCTTCCACTCCCATGGTGCCGATGTTGACCTCGTTGGTGTTGCGCCGGATGCGGATATACCCGTTCTCGCCCCACTGGGAGCCCCAGCTGTTCTTGACGATGCAGTACTTCTCTCCCGATCCCTTGTCCACATCATAACCCACCACCAGCATGGCGTGGTCGATCTCTTTGTAAGGGTTGTGTTGTATTTCAATTTGATTACACACACAGCGCTTAACGTTAATTATTCTTTAATTGACTACAACAAGGTGAAAGGATTATATATATTGATGAAATGGTAATCATGGGGAAAGAAAATATGAGTCAGCGCGGCTACGCCGATGCAGGATACAAAAACAGAAAGTGAAAGTACGGGTGTGACGTCAGCTCCGGTATTGCCGAAGTTAGCCGCCCGCCGTCACGGTCCAGCAGTCTCCTCCCTCGAAATGATCTCTTATTCATGGATTACTTCGCCGCTTAAAAGTCTCGAACGATGAAGTTCGTGTAGGTTTCTCCCCAGTGGCTTGGTCAAAATGTCCGCTAGGTTTCTTCCACTTGTAACATAGTCCAGTTGAATCACACCGTCATCCACCTTTTCTCTGACGAAGTGATATCTAATAGCGATGTGCCTGGTCTTGGATCGGCCGATGAAGCTCTTGGCGTGTGCTATAGCCGCTTGGTTATCGCACCACACCGGAGTTGGCTCAACCATATTATGTGGTATATCCAAATGGTTCAGGAACTCCCTGATCCATGTCACTTCCCTGACTAATGATGATAGGGAAATGTATTCCGCCTCCATTGTGCTGAGGGCGGTGACAGTTTGCTTTGAACTTCGCAATAGGATTGGAGCGCCTGTAAACATTACTACGTAACCCAATGTGCTCTTTCTGTTTTCCAGGTTGGCTCCCCAAACTTTGTGTTTTCTCAAGGTTCCAATTCTTCTTCGATTGCTTCAAGCCAATGCTCAGCCTCAGGGCCTTGGATTGCTTCTTTATACGAAGTAGGATCTCCCTTATTTACTTCAGTACTGAGGAGTTCAATTGAATTCTGAGCATTTCTCTGGTTTCTTAGGATCATTGGATGAGATCGAGTAGGAGAAGGCTTCACAGTATCTTCATTATGGCTGTCCTCTTCTGTCGGTATCACGTCTTCTTGATCTAATAAAGACACTGGATTCTCTTCAATCTCCCGTTGAGTCCCATAGCTGTAGTGTTCAACTGTTGGAAGCACCTCCCGGTTGCTGTCGTTCCTCGATACATCACTCTCTTTGAAGACACAGTCCCGAGATTCCACCACTTTATTCATCTCAGGAATCCACACTCTGTAGCCACGTCCTCTGAGTGCATATCCAACAAGGTTACCTTTGACAGCTCTCCTTTCGAGTTTGGATTTACGGACTTGTCTTGGAATATGGACAAATACTTGACAGCCAATAGCTCTTATGTGTTTAAGGCTAGGCTTGTTCCCTGTCCACAGTTCATATGGCGTGCTCTCACCATTATGATTGTTGAGAACTCTGTTTCTGACATAGGCTGCGGTGTAAGTCAGCTCCGCCCAGGAAGCCTTTGGCAGACCACTTCCAGATATAGTGCTCCTGACAAGATCTAGGAATGTCCTATTCATTCTTTCTGCCACACCCTTCTGTTGGGGTGTATACGTCATAGTGCGTTCATGAACTATTCCAACTCTCGTGCAGAAAGTGTCCTATTCTTTGGAACAAAATTCCAAGCCATTATCCGTACGTATTCGTTTTAGTTTCCGGCTGGTTTGTTTCTCAGATTCTTGAATCCACTCTTTGACTTTTCCCAGGGTTCCGCCTTTGTTTTTCAGGAAAAATACACTTGCATATCTCGTAGATTCATCAATGATGGTTAAGACGTACTTGGCTCCTTCCCAGCTAATGCTGCATAATGGCCTTTACCTCCACATTTGAAACAAACAACCTTTGCTTTAAATTGTTTTTCTGTTTAATTGGGCTTCGAAGAGGCATTAACGACCATGGCACCCACATCTTTTGGTAGATTTGACGAACGCCTTTCTGCTTCTGCCAACAGTCGTCTTTTAACTGTGGCGGTCGTTAAGTCTGAATCAGGCAAGTTACATATGGTTGAGACAACGGTGTCCCAATCCTCTGGTAATCCACCCAAAAGAACCATAGCCAAATCGCCATCATCAATTTTTGTCGCCAATTAGAGCCAGTTCGTTTACAGTGTGGTTTAACTTCCCCATATACCCTTCCATATTGCTGTGCTGAGTCAACCTTTCGTAATATAACTACCTTCTTAGTTGTACGGCTCGATATCTACTATCCTTTGGTGCGTATAATTTTTCCAGTTCCTCCCAGACCTCTTTCGGAGTATTCAAATTTTGAACATGCAATTGTTGTTCATCATTAATCCCGAGGCAAATTTTTGCAAACGCCTTACCCTCCCGCGACAAAAAAAGTTTTTTTGCAACAAGGTCACTAGGGTCAGGCTCAGCCTCTCCTGGATTGATCAAACTCCGCAAGTCGTTTTCGATTAGAACGAGTTTCATCTGGAAGTTCCAGCTGGAGTAATTAGCACCATTTAATTTTGTAATCGTCGTGTTTGCCATTTTACAAAATATTTGATAAGTAGAAAAAGGATGGGCCAAGTAATCAAAGGAAATTTGGTCACTCACGTTTTAGGCCTTGCGCTTCTTCAGTCTGACGTTTTAGGTCTTGCGCTTCTTCAGTCTGACGTTTTAGGTCTTGCGCTTCTTCAGTCTCATAATCTTTGTTGTATTTATATTTGATTACACACACAGCGCTTAACGTTAATTTTACTTTAATTAAATACAACAAGGTGAAAGGATTATATATATATTGATTAGATGGTAATCATGGGGAAAGAAAATATGAGTCAGCGCGGCTACGCCGATGCAGGATACAAAAACAGAAAGTGAAAGTACGGGTGTGACGTCAGCTCCGGTGTTGCCGAAGTTAGCCGCCCGCCGTCACGGTCCAGCAGGTTGTAGCCCAGATTAGACACGTGATGATAAATACCACCCCTATAGAGGGCAAAATCTCGGTAGACCACGGTTCCAACAACTACTGGCCCGTTCTTCCATATAAATGTGAGTACCAGCAAGATTTCCGATGATCTATCTTAACCTGAATTTCAGTTAACCATTGATTAATCTGACTAATGTGTAGAAGAGGAGGTTGTTAAACCATCCATACGCGATGTAACCGACGCGCTCCTCGTTTTGAAACGATTTTCAGGTTTGTCAGATGTTTCTGATAAATTCATAGAATCACTGGACCACACATTGGTTCGGAATGCTCCAAGTTATTCAAGCCGACGACTAAGCAAATAATAATTATGTCTTTTTTTCCCAACCAATCTAGCATTTTCGTGTTCTTTTTTATTGTTTACTTTAATATCTCCTTTATAAAGAATTTGGGGGCTGAATTTTATTTTTTTTCTATTTTTGTTTGCTTTGTAAATAAAATTTTCCAGGTATTTTCCTCGCCTTGTTCATGTCTCTGTAATTTTAATTTGATCACATATAAATCGTTATCTTTAGGATTAACAAATATTTTTTGAAATTTGTTTATTAAAAATATATACTACTATTTCTTATTCAATATTATATATGTTCAATTTTCATAGTCTCTCAGGAATATATATTACTTTATGTGGAAAAAGGAATATTTTTGGTCGTTGAGGTATACACAGCCTGCACCACGAGGACAAAGGCCAACAGCCCGAAACGCGTTCGAGGTTAGCTTTTATCGATTTATCGAAAAATTGGGTTAGCCAAATATCATGGAGCAAGTTGATTCAACATTTAGTTGATTTTTGTTGCATTAGATGGCGCTCTGACATCAAAAATGTTCATTTATATATATATATATATATATATATATATATATATAATGGCGCTCTGACATCAAAAATGTCCATTTATATATATATATATATATATATATATATATATTGAGGTCAGAGCGCCATCTAATGCAACAAAAATCAACTACATGTTGAATCAACTTGCTCCATGATATTTGGCTAACCCAATTTTTCGATAAATCGATAAGGCAGCACGGATTTATCAAGTCTAAGTCAACTATCACTGCTTTGAATACTATAATCAATATATTAATGGAGCATGAGCAAAAAGAACTGTCTGCACTAGTTACAATAGATATCTCGGGGGCTTTTGATAATGCCTGGTGGCCAGCGATCATCAAAAGAATAGACTCAGATAATTTACCGGAAAAACTGATCAAAATTCTACAATCATATTTAAATTCCAGGTTCATTTCTTTCAGTTACGACAATCTAACAACTTCAAAGCCAATTACCAAGGGGTGTCCTCAGGGCGGTCCGCTTTCTTCACTTCTATGTACAATTTTGTTGAATGATTTGCTGATGAATTTGCAGGTGCCCAATTGTGAGTTGATTTGTTATGCGGATGATATTTCGATCATATGCTGGAATAAAGATCTAGCATCACTAAAAATAGTTATAGAGGAAGCATTAAATACTATCGAATTGTGGTGTATTAAGAACAAGTTAGAAATCAGTTCCGAAAAAACAAACATTTTATATTTGCATAATAAAGAGAAGATCCCAGTTAAATTTAAGAGTGGATTAATTTCACCAGTACAAAAAATAAAAATTTTAGGAATAACAATTGCAAATCATAGAAGAAAAAACAAATTAAATTTTGCTTTTCATATAGAGGAAATAGTGAGCAGAACTCTAAGAATAAAAAAATTTCTATTCTCTCTGTGCAGCAAATCATGGGGTTTGAGCTCCCATAAAAGAATTACATTGTACAAATCTTTATTCAGATCAACTTTAACATATGGATAAGAAATATGGTTCAAATTTTTAAATAAAAAATCGATACAAAAATTAAACTCAATGCAATATCAGATATTATTATGGAGCATTCAAGCTTACAAGACAACTTCGTACAACTGTGTTCACAGTTTGGCTAAAACTCCATTGATTGCAGATTACATTGAAGCAAAAAATATGAAATATGACTTAAATAACTTATCGTTCGAGGACAAGCAAAAATACAACATCGATATTCCCTTTATAATTAAATCCTATATAGACGAAAGAATGTTGCTCTTACTGAATAATACAAACGAGACATTTACAAGTTTTTTCAACCGGGGTATTCCTAATTATTTTCGCCCTAATTTCCACAACACACAATTTGTAACCAACCATGGTAATTTCGGAAGTTTTCTGGAAAGAATCCGCGCATCGGAGGATCCGGACTGTTTTTGTGGATGCCGCATTCAAGATTCCACTCACCTTTTACTTAAGTGCCCAGCATTTCAAGACTACAGACTCAATAACTGTATCCTCTGTACCGATCCAAGAGAACTGATATCCAGCAGGGATTCATACATTGTATTTAATAGATTTTGTAAATTTATATCAAAGTTTTCAATTAATCTCAAGTGTTAGGTATAATTAACTATGTGCTGTATTTATGATTCTTTTTTTTCCCTTTTTCTTTATTTTGAGGTGTGTTTAAATTAAATTACCTATGTATATAGTATGCTTGTTTGAAATCAATTTCAAAAATATGTAAATGCCTTGAGCATATGTTTTTTTGATATGTAAATAGATTCTCCCTCTCTCTCTCTCTCTTGTATTGCTTTCCTTTGGGCGCCAGTGTCCTTGGCGGGACATCGCGCTTTGTATTTACAGTTGAATAAAGTTTATATACATATATATATATTATTTTATTATTACAAAACATTTATTTATTTTCAAAAATCATTTTAACTCTTCATTATTATTTCTTTTATATATTGTATGTTTGATTTATATCCACTTAAACTTTTTTACCCGCAATCATATGTCTATCTTTTTATTAATTATATTTTATATTTGTGTTCATACCTTTATAATATGACAATGTTTATCATTAACTATCGGGCATACAACAATCATTTGTTCTAACCACTTCAGTATACTTTTCACTACTATCTTTTCACAGACAATGCTTCACCTCATCGTAGAAAAACGACAGTACTGCTTGACAAAATTTTCGATTTCGTATTTTCAACAAACCTTTTGAACATTGTTCTCCAGATTTAAAAATCCCAACTTCTGGCCTGAACATATTTCAAAAGTTAATTTCAATCATACGCAGAGCAAAATCACCAACGCATGCACAAAACGTTTACTTTTTTAACTTTCAACTTTTTTCATCTCTAGCGGACCACAATCAACCTTTGATTTCAAGTCAAGTCAGATCACCTATTGTCGCTAATTCTACTTAACGCATGGCTATTTCACACCTCTCAACTATATTAATAAACAACCTTTTTCAACAACCTTTAACCCAATAATCCTACAATTGTGAAAAAGCACTGTAACCCTTATACAGGATCGCAAGTGAAACATTGCCTAGGAAGACGCTCAAGTCTTGCAGTGCACCTGGATATGATTATTCAGTTTGCATGTGTACTCCCAACAATGGCATATTCTTTAACTACTAACCCTTTTGAACGCCCACCAATATTCACTTAGAATTTTAAATTCTTTAAAAAATATCATCATCATTATGTTTTTTTAATTAAACAAAGTGTCATTTTTTATTTTCTCTTTTATAACCAATATTATAACTCTTATTGAACATAAGTTTTATTTTTATTATTTTTCAGAAATATCCAAACAAATCATCTTGTTATAGCCCTGTTTAATCCTCCTAGTTTAATTTAATTGAAATAAATTTTAATTACTTACCTGTGTTTGAGAGGCTTTACCCAGATAAAGTCTTTCACTCACAGGGCCCATCTATGGTAATTTAAACCAACAACCCTATATTTGATAATATAACCAGATTGTTGTGTTGTATAATAAACACCTCTGTAAATAATTATACGCATGATTGACATGTATCATTACACCACCATTTGTAATGTACTTTGTACAAACTGAGAATAATAAAATGAGACTGTAATAGATCAAGAGTTGAGTTAAAGCAGAGATTGAAGTATAAAGAAGTCCAACAACGTTTAAGAACGAGGCCTAAATATGAGAAAATGCCAGGAAGTCATTAATAGTGTACAATGACATCTCTTCCGATCCACGCCCTTATTGCATCCACTGAAACCGAGTACTTCCTCGCGGCAAGATATATAAGCCTCCACCAGGGCCGGAAATATTCAGTCACTTCACCATCAGCGGGAGCTTTCATCACTTCATCCAGTGATCTTGCTTTAGACCAGTAAGAAAACTTTATCTCTCCATCTTTTGCTCCTAATTCAACTCTATCTGTTTACGGAACTTTCGCAGTACAACTGTGTTCCTCCGTTTTTTTGTGGAAAATCCCAAGTCTTCCATTCTGCCTCGACCACGACTGCCTGTACTCTGCGAAAACTGTTAAAGGCCTTCCAAGGTGCAGAGAGGTACTGGAAAACTCTCCACACCCTGACTCTCCTTCTCGGTAACTACAGGATTGATCCTCTCTGTTACCACAGTAAAGCGAGAGTCGACAGAATATCACATATATATATGGTAATTTGCACCAACAACCCCATATTGGTGAATATAACAAAATTGTCGTGTTGCATACTAGAAACACCTCTGTAAATAATTATTCTTGTAGGGGTGTAGACAAGGTACTTGGTTACACTTAGAACAAGAGCCTTGCACTAACTAATTTATTAAAGCATAGGTTATATAAATATTAAAAAGGGAAAGAGAGAAAACAAAGAGGTTACATCCTCCATAGAAGGTAAACAAACAACAGCGTCGTTAGGCTAAACTTTTTACAGTCAGTAGGAAGGGGGGAGGGGCCGACGTCATCATTGGCTTCTAGCAAGAGGCTTGGTAAGGAAGTCAGCAGGGTTCTCAGCACTCGGAGTGTAGAAAAGTTCGATTGCTTCTTCTGAGATCTTTTCTTGAACAAAATGGTACTTTACGGCAAAATGTCTAGTTTTCGATTTGTCGATGTAATTTTCCGCATGGGAAATTGCAGCTTGGTTGTCGCAGAATACTTTTGTTTCTCCACAAATCAAACTTGACATTTTCAGCTGTTCCATCAGATTCCGTACCCAGGCGATGTCCTTCACAGCTGATGACAGTGCAATGTATTCTGATTCCATAGTACTCAAAGCGGTAACTGTTTGTTTGGTGCTTCTCCAAATTATTGGTGCTCCAGCTAAAATGATGAGATGTCCAGATACTCCTTTTCGGTCTACAATGTCTGAGGCCCAACTTGCATCCGAAAAGGCAATCAAAGGTTTGCCAGTGGATCTGTAAGTTATGCCAAAGTCCTTGGTGCTCTTCAGATAACGCAGCACGCGTTTCCCAGCTTCCCAGTGTTTTCTTGTGTAGTTATCACAGTATCTGGATAGGATCCCGACTGCGTAGGCGATGTCGGGCCTGGTTCTCTGAGAAAGGTATGACAGTCCTCCGATCAGTACACGGTATGGAAACCGCTCATTGGAATTTCCATTTTTCCTTACACTCAGGTCAAGATTGGTTTCCATTGGAGTCGAGACACCTTTTGCATCCTGTAGTCTGAAACGTTGAAGCAGTTCTTCTATGTAGTTACTTTGAGAAAGAGTCATACTTCCATCTTCTGACTTCTTGAAGGATACTCCAAGCATATGAGAAATTGGTCCTAGATACTTCACTTCAAAACTGGAATTTAAGAGTTCTCTGCATTTGTTTCTCGCTGTTTGATTCTCTGAAATGGCAAAGATGTCATCCACATAGATTGAGAGAATGATCCTTCCTTCTTCAAGTTCAACTTCGTAGATGCTCGGATCAATAGGGTTACGTTGGAATCCTATTTCGTGAAGTTGTTTGTTTAAGAATTTATTCCAGCATCTTCCGCTCTGTTTTAATCCATAGATTGATTTCTTAAGCTTGCAGAACAAGTTTTCTTCTCCTGGTTTCTTGAAGCATTCAGGTTGTTTCATGTAAATAGTCTCATTGAGTGTCCCATGAAGATAAGCACTCTTCACGTCGAATTGGTCAATGAACCAGTCCTTTTCTGTTGCTACCGCCGTTAATAGCCTTATAGTTTCAAAACTGGAAACAGGAGTATAGACTTCGTTGTAGTCAATTCCTCTACGTTGAGTGAAGCCTTTGGCGACTAGACGTGCTTTGTATCTAGTGGTACCATCCACTGCATTGATTTTCTTATTTAGTACCCATCTACATTTTAAAGGTTTGATACCTTTCGGCAATTCCTGCAGTTGCCATACATCATGTCTTTCGAGCGATTCCCTTTCTTCTTCAATGGCTTCAATCCAATTAACTACCTCAGGGCTGTTCATGGCTTCTTCATAAGTGGGGTTATTGTCCTCTGCACTTGTGGCATTTATCTGTCCACCACTATTATCCTCTTCCGGAGATTCTGCCGTCTTTCCATGACTTCGGAGTGTCATAGGATGGCTTCTCAGGTTCTCTGGGAGAGTCTCAGATAGCTGATCTATTCCACCTGTAGTTCCAATCAGTTCTTCAGTTTCTCGGTCTACTGGTTGATCTGCATTACTTTCTTCTTGAAAGGAGGCCTCTTTCGAGGAGAAATGGACAGATGGTAGAGTATCCCTTTCTCTTTTGGGCTGTTTATAGAGGATTTCTTCTTTGAATACACAATTTCTAGATTCCACCACTTGGCGTTTTTCAGGAATCCAGATTCTCCAACCTCGTCCCTGTAGAGAATAACCCACGAGAATTCCTTTAGTGGCTCTTGGCTGAAGCTTCGAATTCCTTCTTTGTTTTGGAACATGAACAAAGGTTTCGCAGCCGATTGCTCTCAGATGTTGCAGAGCAGGTCTTTTTCCAAACCACAATTCAAAAGGCGTTTTCTCTACATTGTGTCTGTTTGTAACACGATTTCTCAAGTATGCTGCTGTGTTGGTGAGCTCTGCCCAAGAGGCGGTTGGCAGATTGCAACTGTTCACAGTACTCACTAAGTTCAGCAAAGTCCTATTCATGCGTTCGGCGACACCATTCTGTTCAGCTGTGTAGACCATGGTGCGTTCATGTACTATACCATGGGCCTTCGTGAAAATATCCCAAGGAGATGAACAGAACTCTAGTCCGTTATCTGTACGGATCCTCTTGAGAGAAAATCCCGTCTGATTTTCAGCTTCTTTCATCCATTCCTTGAATTTTTCTAGAGTATCGCCCTTCCTTTTGAGGAAATATACCTTTGTATATCTTGATGCGTCATCAATGATGGTCAAGACAAATCTTGACCCACCCCAGCTCTCAATGTTGAACGGTCCCATAAGATCACAGTGAACAAGGGCTAGTGTCTGAGTTTCCTTGGCAGATCTCAAATTCAGGAAAGGTCTTTTTGTCGATTTTCCAATCATACAATCAGAGCACTTATCAGGTTTTCCAGCCTGACAGTTCAAACCAATGACAACTTCTCTTTTCATCATGTCTACTAAGGTGTCATAGTTGATATGCATGAGTCTTTGATGCCATAAATTTAGTGAGAATTTACGAAAATTGTTGGTTTGAGCAATGGAATTTGAACATTCTCCTGATTCTGGAAATCTGGACGGAGCAGTCCTGACGAGATAGAGCCTTCCTCTCTTCTCTGCTCTGATCATCAAGTTATGATCATTGTCGTAGATATGACATCCCTTCTTGTCGAAGATAACCTCATGACCATTTTCCACAATTTGAAGAACAGAGAGTACACCATGTCTGATCCCAGGTACGAACATTGCATTCTGAGCAACTATGCTTCTAAGTTGTCCAGAATTGTTGATCAGATCTACTTGAGCATTACCTCTTCCTATGTTTGAATGTGATGTACCATCAATGGTGGTCACTTGTCCTACATTCTCGTCATTCAACGTGGAAAAATACCTTCTGTTCGGAGTCATATGATGCGTGGCACCTGAGTCAATTACCCACGTATCCTCTTCTGATACAACTGCTGCATTATACATCACATTCAAGTTCTTTGCTTCGTGATGTTGATGTATCGCTCCCTTTTCCTGTTGTTTACCGTTATTCTTTTTCAGTTTGAAACAGTCCCGTGCAATATGCCCTGTTTTCCCACATCCGAAACATTTTCTAACAGTTTTAGAACCTTGATGTTCATGAGGGAATTGTTTCTTGTTAGAGTTCCTGACTGACAGTGCACCCATCCCTTCATTTGTTGTAGCATACCGGCGCTCTGCCTCAGCTAACAATTTACGTCTGATGTTGGCACTGGTGAACTCTGACTCTGGTAAGCTACACATTGTTGATATAACATTATCCCAGTCCTCGGGCATTCCACAAAGAATTAGCATGCTTAGATCACCGTCTTCAATTTTATCCCCTACACCTGTGAGTTCACTGACTATTAGATTTATGCTTCCCAAATAGGCATTCATGTTCGCATGTTGACAGAATTTCTGGGAGTACAACTTTCGACGCAGTTGGAGAATTCTGTGTTTGCTATCCCTGGGTGCATAAAGTCTTTGTAATTCATCCCAAACTTCTTTGGGGGAATTTAGATGTCTGATATGGTTCTGCTGCTCCTCACCAATAGAGAGACATATCTTTGCTAAAGCCTTATTCTGCCTCGTATTAAATTTGTTGATTAGACCAACATCATCTCCCTCGGGTTTGACTTCGCCTGGGTCAACAATTGACAATAAGTCATTGTCCATCAGAATGAGCTTAATTTGGAAGCTCCATGAGGAATAGTTTAATCCATTTAGCTTGGTAATTTTCGTTAAACTTTCGTTAGCTTCCATTATAAGATGGCGTCCACTGAAGGGGGGGAGAGAGAACAAAAAATAGGCTTACCGTTCAATGCTTCAGGCAGCTCCAATCAGTCTCATAATCTTCTCTTGTAGGGGTGTAGACAAGGTACTTGGTTACACTTAGGACAAGAGCCTTGCACTAACTAATTTATTAAAGCATAGGTTATATAAAGATTAAAAAGGGAAAGAGAGAAAACAAAGAGGTTACATCCTTCGTAGAAGGTAAACAAACAACAGCGTCGTTAGGCTAAACTTTTTACAGTCAGTAGGAAGGGGGGGGGGGGCGACGTCATCCTTCCTGTCACGTGTTATACTTGAGTGGCGGCGTTGGTGTCCAACAATTATACGCATGATTGACATGAACCATTGCATCTCAATATGTAATGTACTCTGTGAAAACTGAGGATAATAAAATAAAACTGTGTAATGGGTTAAGAGTTGAGATAAATAGCAAAGGTTGAGATATAGAAGTTCCACAACATGTAATAACGAGGCTTAAAGATGTAGGAAGTCGTTAAGAGTGTACATTGGCATCTCTTCCGTGATCCACGCTTTTATTGCATCCGCTGAAGACCCAGAACTTCCTCATCAGAACGATATATAAACCTCCACAAAATCGGAAATGAACAGTCACTTCACCATCCGCGGAAGCCCTCGTCAGTTGTCCCCAAGGTCCACCATCGAGCATGCCGTAGACCATTAAGAACTCTTCTTAAATCGCCATCTTTTGCTGCTTAGCTCGGGTCTATCTGTTCACGTAACTTTCATAGTTCAAAAGATTTAATGCTACTGAAGCAAGGCGAAACAACTTTCCACTTTGCTGTGGCTTAGCTTTTAATAAGAGTAACAGTCTAATAAATAAACACTCTGGGGTTTAAAAATAAAGATTTATATCTCCAACAAGGTACATAGATATACATTTATTTAGCTCATAGTGCTTTCTCAAAGAATGGGCGTGGCTTCCATTCCCTTTGTGCCAATGTTGACCTCGTTGGTGTTGCGCCGGATGCGGATATACCCGTTCTCGCCCCACTCGGAGCCCCAGCTGTTCTTGACGATCCAGTACTTCTCTCCCGAGCTCTTGTCCGCGCCGTAGCCCACCACCACCACGGCATGGTTGGTCTCCTTGTAGGGATTGTAGCCCAGATTAGACACGTGATGATAAATGCCACCTTTATAGTGGGCGAGATCTCGGTAGACCATGATTCCAACAGCCACTGGCCCGTTCTTTACCAGTTGGATTTTGATCAAGTCTTCGTTACATCTGCAACCCATACACATGTTCAATATGTATTTTTAGATTATATTTACAGATAATTTTCAAATCACTGTGTGCGTTTGATTTTGCTAATATATTAGCAAAAATTAATAATGTCACTTTAGATTTGGTCATCCGCAAAAAAACAATAATTTTAAACTGATTTAGTTTGTCCTGGAGCTGATTTAAAAGAATGAGGCTGATTGAGGAGACCAATGATCCTCTATAAAAAATTTTAGAAAGTTGAAAAGTGCTGAATGATTATATTTTCTATAACTAAAATATTCGACGTGTAAGATATTTTTATATATATGGAAAATTGAATGCCACACTACCATCTATGAAAGAAAAATGTATCTATAAGAAATAAAGTTATTCATTTGTGATGACTAACAAGAAAGTAATCAGTAGATTAGGCTGCCAATAGGGATTTTATTTATCAGTGCCTCAGAAAAAATAGGAAGTTAAATACAGTCTCATTCACAAACTTTGTGTCTATAATTGGCTTTCCCTGAAGTGTGCAATAAAAGGACTGTGAAGTGAGAATGTCAAACAATCAACAGAGAGCAAAACACTGAATATTTAGAGGCTCAATACCTAATTTTTATTTCAAACAATTGAGCCTGAATGTCACGCGCAGCGCTCCGATAATCTAGTTCAATCCTACGTCATCCTGGCCAAATATAGACACACACGAAAAATAATCTTACCAGAGCATGATAATAGAGTTATAACCTAACCTGAGAGAAAACAAATAAAAAAACATGCATTGGTAGCAAGTATACAAATAAAGAACCTACTCTGGGGTTTTCAGAAAGGGAAAAAAACTTACCCCCTGAGAGATAGTTGACAGAGAAAAAACCTATGCCATGAGTTGGTAGAGCGAAAAATGCTATCTTGGGAATAATTTGAGCAGTCCTTAGAGTTTAGTATTCTACATAATCCTATAAATACCTCTAATATATACATTTTATTATGTCTACACCAAATTCTTATCTAGACCTTTCCATAATGTTTAGCATTGTAGTACTTACGCCCCATAGTAGCCACCAATGTAGCCATAGTCCACTACGTAGTGGCGAGGACAAGAGGCGTTGAGGGGTTTGCACGAGTCCTGTACATAGCCGCGGTATGGGTAGCAGGACTCCTCGACAATCCCGTAGTCCTGGGCGTACTTCCCTGCTGTGAGGTATGACCACCCTCCATCGCAACCTGCGCAGTTCATGGCCGCGTATAATTCAATGGATTATTTTTGTTATTTATTAGTCGAGTGTTGAAATACTATAAAAGATACTAGAGAAATGAAATTCCATCCCATTTTTAAACACATAAAATAGTATGAAAGTCTGCCCTTAGGTAAAACTATCTTGAGTGTAGCCACAGAGAAATAAACAACTGTATGCGCACAAACTTAGAAAGAAGTATCATGAGGGAATGTTAGGGAAAAAATATTAGTTTGGAAATAAACTGGAAAAGCTCCTTACCTGTGATGAAGGCACAATGAATAATCTCACTTTCTGTGGGATGGAATATATGCTGAGGAAATATCTACTTAATGAATGTAAAGGGGCACTGAGGAAATGTAATCGTCCTAGGGAATGAACAAAGAGAAATGACATACCCTGGGGGTAAACGTGAAAAAAATAAAATATACCTTGGTAGTAAGTATTCAAAGAAAGACCTATCGTTTTAGCAGACATAAAAAAGAAACTACCCTTGGAGTTGGTAGACAGAGAAAAAACCTACCCTGGGTATAGCTTGAGCAGTCTAAGATCTGCTGTGGAGACAGGATAGGCTGCTGACGGTTTTTAGAAGCGATGCGGATACGGGCTTCCAGCATTCCCATTGAGGCGTAGGCATAGCAGCTTCCGCAAAGTCCTGATCACACAGCATCGATCGTTAATAACCATTCTTTTGACTGTCCAGTTCTATATTCAGCTCAATCTCATTTCGTCTTTTGGAAGCATGAGTATTTCATGATATAACATGATTTCCATATCATTATATAAGTTCTATATATCTTCTTTCTATTTTACTTATTTGACCCACACAATATATATATTTATTAAAAACAAATTTGGATTTTTGAAAATTATTTAGTCACACACACACATATATATACGCCTGAATGCGCTACAGAAAGAGACTGTGTCAGCACAATGACATTCATGGATATCACCTCTTTTCCATGCTAAACTCACATCATCAGATCGATGACGTTTACAGAGATAACCAAATTGCTATGTTGAATTCACAATGATTATAGCAATGACATTGAAAAATAAATCACTCGTTTTATCAAGTTAATAAATTACATTCATTTCAATGGAACCAACTCACCTTGAGCACGAACTGGCGACACATAGTTCACGCCATCGACATTCCTCCAGTCCCATTCCTCTGGCAGCTGGGCGGCCATCTCCCGGATCTCTTCAGTGAGGGGGGCGGGACGGGGAAGTCTACGCAGTTGGAATGGTTAGAGAACAGGAAGGGACTTTATTTACCGGTCAACACACATACCTGGATTGGCTCACGGAACCTCGAAGCTCTATGTCCAGGTCAGGATAGTAGGTAGCTGTCCAGCTATTCTGAGCCTTGTTGATTTTGTTGATCATATTCAGCTTTGTTTGAAGGTCATTTTCGGCAGGTCTCGAGCTGGACACGGACGTTGATGATTGCGAAAAACAAATATTTGAGCTGAAGTATATTATATTAGAAAGCATATCTATAAAATTAAAAATATTAGAGTTAATATTTCTATAACACCTTTATATATAGAATGATAAAATGCCTTCTGTACAAAATCTTCTATAATGTTTGAATTAACAAATCGATGACGATCATCTAGATAACTCATTGTAATTTTTAAAATATTCTCTCAGAGGGTAACAGAGTAAATTCCCTAAATTGATGGAAATTGCAGACCTACGTCAGCTCATCAGATACTTCACAACTGAACGTCTTGCATCTATATCTATATACATAAAAATGAATGTATGCGTGTGTGTGTGTCTGTCTGTCCTTTATGCCTGACCAAACCACTCATTGGAACGCCATGAAACTTTGGGAAGTTATTTAGTATAGTACTGGGAAGGTTTCTAGCAAATAAAATTTTTGAAATAACTTTTCGCCTAAAAATAATCAAGATAAATATTCTAATTTATCTGTTATAATTCAACAATCTGCTCTAAATATTATCATGATGATACGATGATTTTGTAATGTAGAAAATTAGGAAAGACAAAATTCAGGATGACACGGCAATTTATTTGAGACAAGAATAAAGATACAATTCATAGGCAAGATACTATTCCTTTAACTTCCAATTACCGAGGGAACCAATTAATATTGATTTTATTCAACTTATCGAGTACTTTTAAAGGGACCGGGAAAAAATGTTCACTTTATCGAGAGAATCGTTAGACAAACCTTTACTCGGGTTTAACCCGGGCGAAGCCGGGTACATCCATACAAGAATAATGATACAATTCCAAGGCAAGATACTATTCCTTTAACTTCCAATTACCGAGGGAACCAATTAATATTGATTTTTATTCAACTTATCGAGTATTTTTCAAGGGACCGGGAAAAAATGTTCACTTTATCGAGAGATTCGTTAGACAAACCTTTACTCGGGTAAAACCCGGGCGAACCCGGGTACGTCCGCTAGTATATATATATATATATTCAAGCTCGAACAAGCGCATTTTTCAGCCCAATCCTGGACCTAGTGTCAGAGTCCGATACTGTGGTGGTGCTAGAATTCCATATTCTGTTCCATTCCATGCAATGTAGTGGCGACCACCTATCATACTAAGCTTGACTTACGCTATTATGCTAACACAAAAATTCAATATTTTTCCTTGTCTAGGGTGCCAGGTATTGATGAATTGCTTCGTAAATGGCTACTGATTACATTTTTTCTACAAATCCAGACGTGATACAACTGAGGTTGAACCTCCCACGAGCGAGCTTTCTAAAAACCCCAATGGAGCAACCATTCCTATAAAAAATTGACATTTTTTTTCCACAATGAAATACCATCTCTTGGAAGGATCATCAAAATCCATTTTTTATGTCATGATGTGAACAAGCAATGATGATCCTAACACTAGATTATCTAGGTAAAAATACTCCTGAACTTTCACTTACTCTAATTCATTCTGACGAACTGATTGGACCTTGGGGGGAACGAGTGTGAGTTTCTTCGCCTTGTAGCAGGCCCAGTTGTGGCCCAGCACGTCGTGACTCGTACCAATCTTGGTCTCTCCACAAAGACTGATCCACTTGCCGTTCTCCATCCTGTAGTTGAGGTAGGCGAGATACTTGCGGTTGTTGATGGTCGCCTCGTAGACTTCGTTGTAGATCATGGTCCAGTGTCCCACGTTGCCATCGTCATCTATCACCATGTCGGGGTAGAGCAGGGAAACGTTGGTGACATGCACCGGGTGTTCTGCACACAGAGATAATGTATTCAGTAAGCAAACAACACAAATAGAAGATTATCAGCCCCTCGTAGTATAGGGAGATGTTCCGCGACATATTCTTCGAGCATTTCATGGAACATATTCCCAGAATGTCATCGTACATATAGGATTGTTTCGAGTTAAAGATGTAAGACTTCGAAGATTTGCGAAATGTGTCTATTCGGTATTCGAAGAGGTAGAGGTAATTGAATAATTATATTCTAAATTATGGTAAATTTAGGTTTATCTATTTTGCACCAATCAACATTACTTGAAATTCTCAAATACCTTGGTAAGAGAAAAATGACTACTTGCTCATATTAAACCTTGGTTAATTATTTTGAAGGGGGAAGGCTCAAGGTCGAGGCTAAAATCAAGGTTTACGAGAAGCAGATCTAAGTGCTAAGTATTGTTATGTCGCAAGTGGACATACAGTTGCCTCTTATTTAAAACTAGACGAATGGCCCGGGCAACGCCCGGGGTTTACCCGAGTGCGAATATATTCTAAAAACGTTGACTTGGGTGGTCGCTATTAACAGGGTGGTCTGTATAGACAGGTGGATGTATCACACAGCTGATAACAGGGTTGTCTAGAGTGGTCGCTATAGACAGGGTGGTCTGTATAGACAGGTTTATGAGAGAGGCACAAACTTACAGGTTGTTGACGCCGCAATCCCCAGAGAGAGTGTTTTTTGTTGCATCATGCTGTGACTCACACGACGACCCAAGGTCAACAGGGGTGGAGCAGCAAGCTTAATTAAGCCTATCACCGTCTGGCGGCGCTGCTTGCGAGTTATATCTACAATTCTGCAAATAACTCTAAGGATATTCAAGATATTCAAGAAATTATTTTTCGAAAACCTTTCCGGGGATATACCTAATAATATCCCAGAATTTCATGGCGATTGGATGTATGGTTTTTGAATAACAGGGTTGTCTAGAGGGGGGCAGGGAGGACACGTGTTCCCTTGCAGCCAATGAGCGCGCATTCTATCCGTGAGCTTCAGACAAACAGACAAACAAACAGACAGAATAAGGCAAATATATAAGTAGATTCCAATTTATATATAACTTGACTTGTATGCTTTTTTTGGTCGCCTGAATACTTTCAATTTGAAACAAAACATGCCTCGTCCTTTTGTGTAATTCCAATCACGCCTGAAACCACTCTAATCATTGTGGCCACCACGACTGCAACCAACATGCCACACTACATTCATCCAACAGATACAACAACTATACTGTTATGTATGATATTAATATTCATTGAGATTTATTTATCATCATCATTTGCTTGTATAAATACTTTGTTTTAATTAAAATGTATGTATGCAAAAATGACTAGCGTTGCATCGTAAATCTTTTAAACTAGATACATAATAAATTGGCGACGAAGGTAAATCTTTTATTAAGTTAAAGCTGAATAAATTCTTTTATTTTTACTAAGTTAAAGCTTAGGTAAGTGAACTTTATTTTTAAAATGGCAAGTTTTGGCAAGCTTGAAAATTTTGATTTATCTAAGCCTGAAGGGTGGATTGCATATCTCGAAAGAATTAATTTTTATTTCGTGGCGAATGGCATTGAAAAAATTAACAAAAGAAGGCAATATTATTGACTTTAATAGGTCCTGAAACATTTTCTTTGGCAAGATCATTGGCCGCACCTAAATCTTTAAATGATATTGATTTTAGCGATTTGATCAAGCTATTGACTGACCATTTCTGCCCTAAGCCAAACGTAATTGTGCAAAGATACCATTTCAATAAAAGAAATCAAGGCACAGAATCGGTATCCGCCTATGTGGCTGAATTAAGAAAATTAAGCGAAAATTGTGACTTTATTGATTTAGATGATCGCTTAAGAGATAAACTAGTTTGTGGCTTGAGAAATGAATCTCTGGTTAAAAGACTATTGTCTGAAAAAGACTTGACCTTTGAAAAGGCTGTGAATTTGGCAATATGTGATGAATCGGCTAGTGCA
The DNA here is from genome assembly GCA_030710605.1 of Cordylochernes scorpioides. Lineage (NCBI taxonomy): Eukaryota > Metazoa > Arthropoda > Arachnida > Pseudoscorpiones > Chernetidae > Cordylochernes > Cordylochernes scorpioides. Next base: position 56,628,411 of record CP092882.1, read on the forward strand.
GACGCCAGTATGTTGCAAGAAAAAATTACAGAAGTAAATATGATGAGAAAAGCTAGCAAAACTGAACCACCTAATTTTAAATCGGGCAAAGTTCATTTTAAAGATTTCAAGAAAATGAATAATAAAATAATTATTTGCATACGTTGTAAAGGAAATTATATGCCAAATGTTTGTAAATTCCGTAATGCAAAATGTTTTAAATGTGGCAAAATAGGTCATGTACAAAAGGCTTGCTTAACAAATGTTGGTAAATCAGGAAACCTATATAGGGCTAATAGTAATCCAACTTTATGTTGCCTGAGAAGAGAAGAGATAAGTAATCCTTATTATATAACAGCAAATTTGGATAACCACGATGTACACATGTTAATTGATTCGGGAAGTGAATACTCATTATTAAATAAAGAAACCTTTCTTGAATATTGGAAATTGACGCAACTTAAAAGATCTGAGATACTTCTAAATACTTGGTCATCCAGTCAAGTAAAAATTCTTGGGAAACTCTATGTTAAAGCAAGGCTATCCCATGGTAGTAGAAGTTTGCAAATTTTAGTGGCTGATGGTTTAGGTCCCAACATTCTGGGAAGGCAATGGTTTTCTGCTTTTCGACTGAAGTTCAATTTTTTAAATTCATTGGAAACTAATCCTATTTCACCTGATTTCGAGGAATTGTTTAAGGAGGAAATTGATGCCTATAATGGACCTTTGATCCATATTGATATTCCTGATAATGCTGAGCCCAAATTTGTGAAGGCCAGAACCGTGCCGTTTGCTCTACGAAATTTAGTAGATGAAAAATTGAAAGCATTAGAGGAACAAGGAATTATTGAACCAATAAAATTTTCTAAATGGGCATCACCAATTGTTACGGTTCTAAATAATGATGGAACAATAAGGATTTGTCATGATTACAAGACAACAGTTAACTTATATACCAACCCAGATAAATATCCACTGCCCACAATTCCACAACTTTTGGACAGGTTAAGAGGTGGTAAGGTATTTACTAAATTAGATATGGCCCAAGCCTATCAACAATTAAAGGTGGATGATGAATCTTCTGAAATTCTTACCATTAATACGCCCAGAGGATTGTATAGAGTTAAACGGCTTCCCTTTGGATTGAATTCCGCAGTCGGAACCTTCCAAAGATTTATGGACACTCTTCTAATGGGGATTGATGGAGTAGCAGTTTATTTGGACGATGTCCTTATATCAGGAATAAATTGTGGTGACCTTATGAAAAAAAACGGAAAAAGTTATTTTGCGTTTCAAGGAAGCAGGACTCCGTCTTAAAAGAAACAAATGTAAATTTTATGTTCCAGAAATTGAATTTTTAGGAAAGAAAATTGACAATAAAGGAATTCATCCATCCGAAGAAAAGTTGAGAGCAATTAAAGATGCCAGACCACCATCTAATAAAAAAGAATTGATGTCTTTTTTAGGACTTTTAAATTACTATGAGAGGTTTTTAAGAAATAAAGCCACAGTAGTTGAACCTCTTCATAGACTTTTAGACAGTAATAATCCTTGGAAATGGAACAGAGAGCATCAAAGAGCCTTTAAAGAAGCTAAAAGCTTGATCAGTTCTGAGTCTGTTTTAGCTCATTTTGATGATAATCTGCCTATTCTGGTCAGCTGTGATGCTTCTGAGTATGGCATTGGAGCCATATTGTCCCAAGTAGATCATGGAGTGGAAAGACCAGTTGTATTCGCCTCTCGAACTTTAAATAAAACTGAGAGAAGATATGCAGTAATTGATAAAGAGGCATTAGCGGTTATTTTTGGTGTATCAAAATTTTCACAGTATCTTCTAGGGAGAAAATTTAAAATATTAACGGATCATAAGCCCCTAGTTGGAATGTTTAACCCCAAAAAGCAGATACCTCAAGTGCTATCACCGCGCATGTTGAGATGGTGTTTGACTTTGGCTGCGTATACTTATACTATAGAGTATAAACCGGGAAAAGTAAATTGTAATGCCGATGCATTAAGTAGACTGCCTTTAAATGAATGTCCAAGTGTAGTTCCGAACCCGTCAGAGGTGTTCTTTATAGAATCGGAACATGCTGCAATTAATTCTTCGGAAGTGGCAAAAATAACTAGTAAAGATCCGATCCTTTCTAAGGTTAAATTCTGGGCAATGAATGGGTGGCCTGAAAGGAAAGTTGATAAATTTAAAGATTTTGTCTCCAAATCTAAAGAAATATCAGTTCATAAAGATTGTTTATTGTGGGGGAGCAGGGTGATTATACCTGAAAGATTAAGAAAAGATATTTTAAATCTTTTACATGATACACATATTGGCATAGTGGGGACAAAAGCGCTAGCTCGAGGATTATGCTGGTGGCCCAAGATGGATGGAGATATTGAACGGATGATATCCAGTTGTGCGGTTTGTTTGTCGTGTAGTCACGATCCGCCAAAAACTGACGTATATCCTTGGATTTGGCCATCAAGACCTTGGTCGAGACTACATATTGATCATGCGGGTCCCTTTCAAGGAAAACTCTTTTTGGTTGTAATAGATGCCTATTCTAAGTGGATTGAGGCTAAAATCGTGTCTACAACATCTACTGAAACTACCATCAATAGCCTAAAGGAAATATTCGCGACCCATGGGTTGCCGGATGTGATAGTTTCAGATAATGGTACGTCCTTCACATCGGAACTTTTCAGGACTTTCTTAAAAAGAAATGGCGTGAGGCACATTTTGTGTGCGCCTTATCATTCAGCGTCAAATGGGCAGGTGGAGAGAGCTATTCAAACGCTTAAAAATCTGTTAAGAAAGAACAGCTCGGGAAATTGGACGACTAGATTATCTAGATCTTTGTTATCCATGAGAATAGCTATAAACAGCACGACGCAAAAATCCCCAGCCCAGTTGTTGATGAACAGAAACCTGAAGAGTCTCTTAAATAAATTTCATCCTGAAAGTGTGTCGGAGGGAAGGATGCGACAGGAAAACAAGTTTATAAGAAATTGGAAACCCCATAGAGTAGTAAATGAAGGACAGGCAGTTATAGCACGAGGGTACCATGGCCCCAGATGGCTACCAGGTGTAGTGCGGGAAAAACTGGTCCTGTTTCTATTAAGGTAGAGACAAATGACGGAGAAATTGTAAACCGGCATTTAGATCAAGTCAGGAGTTGTGAGGAAAGTGAAGCCTTACCATCTACATCATCGACCCCTCAAGTGACACCTGATTTTGAAAGACCTCCGGCTGTTCAAGAAACTGATTCTTCAGAAGGAACCCCAAAGCTTGTGTTGAGGAGATCCTTAAGAATAAGGAAACCTCCATCGTTTTTTGAAAATTAAGTTATCTTTGGCTAATGGGGAGGAGTTGTTATGTATGATATTAATATTCATTGAGATTTATTTATCATCATCATTTATTGTATAAATGCTTTGTTTTTAATTAAAAGATTAGTATGCAAAAATGACTAGCGTTGCGTCGTAAATCTTTTAAACTAGATACATAATATATACATTACTATATATATATATATATATATATATATATATATACAATGTCGTCATTGGTAAGAGAGACGAAACATTTGCTAGGGGAGAAAAAATAATTTTTGCCTCAAAAATGCAATTTTTGATAATTCGCAAATCTCCAGTAAGAAAAAGACTTCTCCCTAAATATCTCAAAGTATCCTTCATATGAATTTAAAATAATTTTTACTTTTAAATAAGATATAATCCTAAATATATAAGTGCATTTTTATCGAGTTTTAGAAGAGGATAGAAATTGTGTTCCAATTATTAATATTTGAGAAAAAGAGATGAATGACTTAATAAAAGATATGCTTGAAAAATGACTTTGTAAAAGATAAATTTGAAATCACTTTGTAAAATCTCTCTCTTAAAATGATTTGGTAATAGGCTTGGACTTGGATAAAATCTCTCACATTAAGAGAAATATTTGGAATCTTTAAATTTTTTGAAGTGAAAATTAAGTTTGATATCTAATCATATGCATAAAAGTTCTTTAAAATATAGTGTTCCACAACATATAAAGGCAGCTATATAGACAATATTTAACAAACATATAATAAAAAATAAAAACCTTTCCTTTAGAGATCTTCATTTATTTAAATACATAGCTTGTTAGATCATTTTATAATTTTAATGTTTGACAAATGAGATTTCCAGAACCAAATAAGGGCGGACAAAAGTTTCTAGCGCAGTTTTAAAAACTTTTATAATACCTTCGTAAGGTATATGGAGAGGTTTTTTTTTGTAATAGTTTCTCATAGGGAAGGAAATTATTTCCGAGTTTTTTTATATTGCGTCAAGTGACTGTGCTCTAAATAGTAATTCAATAGATTTACTTAGATCCATTTTGGATACCGAGATCACTCTATTGAAGGCATTAACCAATGTTTAACTCCTTTTCTAGCATCACATTCAACTTCAAGGATGAATTAAATTTAACATTAAAAATGTTTTATCTACAGAAATACTCTAAAAGATAATTTTCTAATCCGAGAGTTAAGTTGTTCTTTCGCGTTTTTATACTAAGAATATTCAAAATCGTTTTGGTGTATGTTTGAAATGACAATTCTATATATGCACATTATAGTACAAAGAAATATTAAAATTTAAAGGATTCTTAAAGAGAGCTATTGATAAAATAATATAATTCAAAGAAACTACAATCTTATTTATAAAAAAGGTCCAGTGGTCTTAGGTCGTGAAACTTTCCCAGTTTTCAGAAAGAACTGTGCAAACAATCATATTTAAGGTTCTTAAACTTGTCCCTTCTTTGATTTTATTTTCTATGAGAAAGGGATGGTTTCTACATTTAGCAACTGATTTGGTATTTAAGGCGTAGCTGTATTAGACTAAACTCTTACTACACATCCGTCAAGGACTATACACCTTGAGTATCCAACTACGCGCATACTTACCAAGGTCCTGCTCGGAGCACTTGATGGCAGAGTCTCCAAGCCGCGGCCCCTCCATCAGCTGCCAGCGTCCTGCGACGTCATCGTACATGCAGTTGGCTGGTGTGTCGGCCCAACATCCCAGGCTGGCTAGGGCTACCGTTAGACATAAGATGCTCCACATTGTGAGAACTGTGAACTATGGCCGTGAACTAGCTCTTTTAAGGCAACAGTTCTACCACAGAATAATTCTGATTTTACACAGCGTAGACTTTGTTTTATAAATGCCTAGAGTTAAGATAAAACCTATAATTTTCTCTTTATAAAAAATGAAAACTTCTTGAAACGGAATATTAGTCATTTTTTTATGAATAATATTTTTTGCCTCTCGTGTTAAATGGCCATATGTGTGATTAAAATATCAATTAAAATATTTCGAGGAATTGCTCCATTTTTCTCAGTTTTATATTCAAATGAGAAAACACAAGAAATATCTTATTTTTTTTATCAGTATTTTCCTCGCCTTGTTCATGTCTCTGTAATTTTAATTATTTCACTATTCTGAAAATATTTCTTTATGGATCACATATCAAATCGTTATCTTTAGCATTAACAAATATTTGTTGAAAATTGTAGAAGAGATATAGCCACGTTTGAAGTGTAAAAGGGAGATCAAGAGGAAAGTGGTGAGTTTCTTTATTGAGCTGTACAGAAAATTGTTTAGTAAAAATATATATACTACTATTTCTTATTCAATATTATATATGTTCAATTTTGTATACATTTACTAATTGTCAATTCTCATAGTCTCAGGAATATATATTACTTTATGTGGAAAAAGGAATATTTTTGGTCATTTGGTATACTCAGCCTGCACCACGAGGACAAAGGCCAACAGCCCGAAACGCAAGCGAGGTTAGCTTTTATTGATTTATCGAAAAATTGGGTTGGCCAAATATCATAGAACAAGTTGAATCAAAATTTGGTTGATTTTTGTACCATTATATGGTGCTCCGACATAAAAATTGTTATATATATATATGTAGTATATTTTAAATTGTGATATAATAACACTGTGTTAGTGTAATCCACATATCTTCTAATTAGTTAGATACAATAATTTATAAGATCATACCATTCTTTTAAAATGTACACTGCTCCAATTCGCTACCACCCCACATTTTGTATATATGCTATATCTTTATTAGTATAACCTGTATCACCCTTATTTGTATTTAAACTCAAAATGATGATGTCAAAATAAAAACAGCAAGAGTGGTCAGCTGGGGACAACTACATGACAAAGCTAAAGGACATGATACACCTCTGAAGGGCCCCTTTAGGAGCTTTTTATAGGCGACCCCACCCGGGGTCAACAGAACAGTTTTTATCTCAGATGGTCAGCGGAGTGTGTGCTACAGTTTTTCCATCGACAGACCGCTTCAGTCTCTCTCTGTTTCTTTCTCTGTCTGGGTGTTAGGTATCCAGGTTTGTGTCATGGCCTCTACCTCAGTCCTGTGGGCTATCTCAGATCAGCTTGGTTCTAACATCTAGCCCTGCCTCTGCTTCTTGTTGCCAGAGTGTGGGAAGAACATCAGCACTCGCCTCTCAAATGACTGCCTGTTATTCACAAGTTGAGTTACTAGGGTTACAACAATAAGCCCGTTCATGTCGACAGGATCATTTACAACTGTATATTACATATATGTGTAGAGGTATATGTAATATGTGATCCAAAGTTATTACACTGTAATATTTGATGTATTACACTGTTGTAGAATCCTGTCGACTTAACCGTTCTGTGACAATATCGTTGCGGGGTTTCTTGTTGTTCGATTTGAATGGTGAGGATTGGTTGAAACGCAGTCGTTTGAGTGGAAGTTTAAGCATACAGTTAGGAATAATCAGGACACGTGATTGGGTTTGAAAATAAAAGGCAACTGGGTTGGAGGGAAGAAAGCTTGAGAAGAGCTGAGCGATTCGACTTATTAATTAGTTGATCACATGGCGATGATTGGATTTAGATGAAATGAGCGGAGAGAGAGAGATCTCTAGAGTAGATGTTACCTTGTTGGAAGCGAAGGAGCAACTTACTATTCTTGCTTTTTCGATTTAACACCAAGACTCAGTTTCTCTCTGATTGGTCGAGAGATGTCACATGATCTTTTCCTATTGGTTGACCTACTTAAGGTGCTGTCTTCTGATTGGACCGCGGTTCTCTTTGGTGAAAGATATGGCCTGCCTGATAGGAAGTGTCGGTTGCTATTTCGATTTTATTTACTTCCGCGTTATCAAAATACGTCCGGTCTTGGGTCGGAAGTATGGGGTGTCTCTATACTAATATAACTTCTGTGGATACCAGATACGTCCTGCTTTGTCAGGAAGTATTGAGTGCTTCGCGACTAATATAACTTCTGCGGTCACTAGAGACGTCCGGTCTCTGCCCCTGCAATATTGACACAGGGGTGCCCAGAATAGTCGTGCCAGCTTTAGGCCTATTTCCTATGTCTTTTGTTACTTTCTTTCCTCCAGTTACCTTATTCTTTTATTAAATCTTTGAAAATCATACATTTGTACATGCATAGTGGGTTGGGGAGCATACAATTATATACAAATTATGACATATATCTATTAATATGAAAGATAATTGGTATGAGAGAAAAAGTATTGATAGTTAAAAAGAAATTAGATAAATATTATTTATAAGATATCAAAAAGGTTTTCTATTTTATGTAACAACATAGGGCTATGTACAAATTCACGCTTTAGCATCACCAGTTACGCGTCATTGTAGCAGACCATAGGAAAAAAAGGAATAATTGAAGGTATTATGATAAGAAAAAGAGCAAAGACAGAACCATGTTAACCTTTCATCAAACCTTTGAAGGTAAAAAGAAAGTAATTTTTTTAAAATGTATTTTAAAAAATGTAGGTTTTTGTGTTAATATCACTTTAGTAATAATTTTTAGTGTAAATTAGAGTCAAATTTGTTTGTTTTGCGTTAATGGAAACCATAATGGTTCAACCAGGATAGAAAGAGATTGGTACCGGGCCAGGTATTATCAAAAGTAAACCCGGCGATAAGTTCGACCTTGCTACTTTATTACCATAACAATCTCTTCGACCAAGGATTAAGTGAATTAAGGCTAAAAGAGAGAGCAGAAAAAATGTTATTGTGGGAGGAGGGATGTAGGACACAATGTGTGTGTGTGCATGTTAACATTCTTATGTATGTGGGTTTTGTGTTTGTGTTGATGTGTATTTTCTAAAGTGTATTGGTGTTTTTGTTTTTACGTGTTTGTGATTTTTCTTTTACTGAAGTCACAATCAAGGGTTCAACACAAGAAGAGCACCTACGTGAGAGTACTCTGTGTGTACATTTAACTTTATATCCAATGATAAGTTTCAAACAATTTTAATAATATTCTACTTATAGTAAATGTAGCACATTTATAATGTGCAACAATATGTGGTTTTTTATGAACACATTCAACAATTTATAATACGAATAGAATCAAAAAGGATAAGTTTCTTTATTGGTAAAATCGATTCGAGCTTTCGGGCGCAAGCAGCCCTTCTACAGGAATAATGGAAACAATTTCAAGTAGACATGTATGTACACATATATATAAGCTAATTTTTGCATATCTAGGATTATTTATGAAGTTTTTTATTTTATTATTTAAGAAAAAATATTGCTATGTAAATTAGTCAATTGGCTGATATTATTAAATGCAAAATTGTTAAATGGTGTGATGAAGAGAAAACGGATAATTCTATTTTAGTTTTTGGACCAGCCTATCATATGTCTCCGGGATATCTATGTGTCTATTTATACTATTATATTTTGATGAAATCAGTGCTTCCAGTATTAATCTTTTGTATTTACTATTTATGTTTGTGTAATGAATATTAGGGTTTGCTAGGTTGAAATCGTGATCTGTGTTTCTGATATGTTGCACTATTAGAGATTTGGGGTCTTTGTTTTTAATATTTCTTCTATGTTCGTCTATTCTGTCTTTTATATGTCTGCCTGTTTCACCTACATATACATTATTACATTGGTTGCATGGTATGGAATATACGGCTTTGCTATTGTATAGTTTTGATATAGGAATACTGTTTCTGGTAATGGGGTTTCTTATTATGGTTGCTATACTCGGGTTGCTTTCATAATATGTTCTTATACCGTGTTTGCTTAAAATTCTGGCTATATGGGTACTACTGTGGGAATAGGGAATTATACATATTGATTTATAAACATGATTATTTCTTATACAAGAATTTGTGTATTTATCATGTCTGTTATAATATGTTAATCAATATTATATATTATTATATTGAAAAATAAGAAAAAAAAATCAAAAACTTTCATTAAATTCATAAATTATACCACTGGATTATGAAAAGACGTTAATTGGATTATATATCAAAAATACATGGCAATAGTGATCATATTTAATCATATTATCTGTGTGTGACGTTTCAGCAATCAGTACCCACAGTATAAATAGACAATTGGTTTATATACCTTGTTCTTCTGACCAGTGACGGTGATAACCTTGCTTTCCAAACTTCACATCTCCCCAACCTTTTTCAGATCTTTTCCCAACTAATAGCAATATCGGGTTTATTGAATAAAAAAGGTTATTTCATTCATCTAACCTTAAGGCCTCTTAGGAACAAATTAACAAATTATGGAAAAATAAGAAAGTTAAACATTTTCCCTAAGTAGGAATTTTTTTAAAATATAAATTGTGATACTGAATAAAGAAAAGGTATTATTTGGATTATATACCAGAACTATAAGGCAGTATGAATAAATTTAATCAAATTATCTTTGTGCCACTCTTTTCCAATAGTGTTGATAGTGACATCAGGCGAAAGTTCGAAATACTTTAGTCGGTTGACTGCTGATGGTAACAAAATTGCCATAGAAAATTTACATTATATTGATTAGAACTTTTCCTACCATTTTATAGTATTGGGCCATATAATGAAATGAGACAATTTATCCATTAAATCTCTTTGAGTTAAATTAATCAAACTATTCAAAAATAAATTAAAATAAAATACATTTTCTTTAATAAAAAACAATAAAATTCACAAATTATAATACTGAATTATTAAAAGGTGTTAATAGGATTATAGTTGTGAATAACAAGGTAGAGACCAAATCTAGTCAAATTATCTGTGTGGAACGTTTCAGTAAATTGTGCTGACAGTTTTTATAGATAAAATACCTATATGATTTAGTATTTGATATTGACAGTGACAATGTTGTTTCACAGATGCTATCACCTCTTAACTTTTTTGGATCATTTATCATTTGCTTGCGATAATGGGTTATATGATTAGAAAAGGAATTTTCATTTAACTACTCATCATGTTTTTTATTGCAAATCGCTTTGGCATTAGTGTTGAAAGAATCATCAGACAAAGAACTAAAAATTCATTTCAGTCGTTTGACTGATGACGGTAAAACACATTGTCCTAGAAATTTTACACTCTATCAATTCCTTTGGATCGTTTCCTACCACTTTTCAACATTGGTTTATATAATAATTGAAGGTAATATCATTCTTTTAACCATCAAGAATCTTCAAGTTAGATCAATAATTAAATGTTAATTTATGACTAATAGATTAAATGAAAAATAAATCAAAGCTGATACTGACACTAGATGCTGACATTTACAGTAAAAACTTCATGAGAGGACACTTCAGTTAGAGGACACTTATAGTTAGAGTTCACTATCTAACGACATTTCAGCAAGAGGTCAACTCTTTTTAAAGGATACTTTTTCTCAGCAATTAGTTGTTTTTTACAGAGAGGTTTCACTGTATGTATTTTAGTCAAAATTTCTTATTTTCTATATTATTGTTCCTACATAGATGTATCAGCTGTTTGGTTATATATAAATTGTTTATTAGGAGGTGATAAACCTTTAATTCCAAAGGCTCCATACAGTACAAATTTTTGCTAATGAGTTTGACAACCATGAGTTTGTCCAGAGAATGTGAAAGAAATATTATAAAATATTTGAATAATTGTATGTACTGTAATAATTTTATCATATTTAAACAAAGTAATAATTGTAATCAACACTGTATTTGTGTTATGGTGAGATTTAAATAGCTTTTTTAAAATTAATTTTTTAGTAAAGTTTTATGTCTCTGATTAAAATTCATTAGTTTATTTGATCCCTTTTCCAACTTTTTATATTAAAATGGAAAATAGGAAAATTATACAAATGAAAACATTAAAAGAGATCAAATCAAAGAATGAATTAAGAAACATTTTTAAATATATTTTTCTTTTAGTAAATTTATTAACCATTTGAATATATATTAGTTCAGGGTAGGTTTATCATTTTATTTAGGTTAAAGACAATTGTAAATGTTTTAATATATTTCTTTTTGAAAGTTGAGGCTTCTTTTGTTCCCAAGTTTATTGAAGCATTTGAAGTCATTTACGGGCATATGAAACATGTTCTAGGGTTATATCCAATATTAATTATCCTATAAAAAATTCTTGATTATAAAAGTACGATTCTATATATAAAAAGACGCAAGAAAGAGATAAAAAAAAGGGGGTGGTTGAAGTTTGAAACAAAGTGCTGTTCAAATCAACAGAGAAATTTGTTTAAAATTTAATAAAGTTGTATTTTTTTTCCTCTTTTCTCTCTCTCTCGTTTTATTAATTATTTTATTTATTTATTCACATATTTATCATTATATAACCATATTTATTCTGTAATTAACCTTATATATCCATAAATGAAAATTAAAATAAAATAATTTCAATCTCAATCTCTCTCGTCCCCCCCCCCTCTTTATCTATATATATAAAAATGGATGTTTGTTGGTCCGTCCGTCCGTCCGTCCGTTTGTCAGTGATAATCTTCTACATCGCTCAACCAATCGTGATGAAACTTTGGGAAGATGTTTAGTATACTACCGGGATGGTTTATGGCTAATTACTCTTTAGAAATAACCTTTCGTTGCATTTTTATTTACAATAAAAAGGAAATTCACTCGCAATCTGCGCCCCTCTCGCGGCAGACGGGGGATGGCGGCGCGCGACGATTGGCTGCCGGCGCAGCACGTGACCTCCCTGCCTCCCCCCGCCGAGTAAATGAGATCTCCCGGCTGACGGCCGAGCAGCGCCCTCTAGAACGCGTTACGATTTTGACGGCGCGGGGCGCTCCCGGTTGGACAGTTGCGCGGGGGCAGAGTGACCTCGCGGGTGCCCTCCGGGAACTACGTCCATCTTCCATATGTAATATACATTTAATCGTGTAAACCCGGGCGTTGCCCGGGTCATTCGTCTACAAATTCGCAGTAGTTCACTAATTCAAACCAAAATATCCATACATAGGTAAAAGAATACTGGGAAGACTGACATTTATTAATGCAGTGATTATAATCAATGATTACAATGAAGGGCTATATTGTCTATATATATAAAAATCACTTTCAAATATTAACGTAACGTTCCATTCTCAATCCCGTTGGGCTTTAGATCGGCTAAAACATTTTTATCTTTATTAGTGAATATTAACTTTACTGTACTGAATAGTTTAGTATAATGTTAATTCAACATATTACAATTTAGCCACTGCAACGCGTGGCCGGGTTCGCTGTGTAGTATACTATCAGGACGATTTCTGGCGAATTATTTTAGAATAATATTTATAGCAATAAATATAGCGAAATTAAGACGTAGTGATACTATTCTGTGTTTGTGCATATATAAATATTTTACAGAAAATGTGAGAACGTTCTATTAGAATATCTCGAAAACAAAAAACAATACATATAATAACATATACAATATACAATACATATACATTTTATCTTTATAAGTGAATATTGACTTTACTGTGCTGAATAGTTTAGTATAATGTTAATTTAACATATTACAATTTAGCCACAGCAAGGCGTGGCCGGGTCCACTAGTATATATATAAATTATTTTAAAATTAAATGAATTGTAAATTTATCATAGAATTTAATAATGACATACCTTTACATTATTGCTGTTGTGTCATCTTTATAATCAGGCTATATGTTTGAAGTTTATTTTTATTTTAATTAGATGTATAAAACCTTACTAAAATATTAATTTAAAAAAAGCTATTTAAATCTCATCATAACTCAATTGTAATTTTGATTACAATTAATACTTTGTTTAAAGAAGATTAAATTATTACAGAGTACAAACAATAATTCAAAATTTTTAACATATTTCTTTCACATTCTGGATAAACTCATGGTTGTCAAACTCATTAACAAAAGTTTGTACTGTATGGTGTCTTTGGAATTAAAGGATTATCACTTCCTAATAAAAAAATTATATATAACCAAACAGCTGATCAAACTATGTAGGAACAATGATATAAAAAATAAGACATTTTGAACTTTAATACATTTAATGAAACCTCTATGTGAAAAACAACTATTTGCTGAGAAAAAGTGTCCTTTGTAAAGAGTTGTCCACTTGCTGAAATGTCGTTAGATAGTGAACTCGAGCTATAAGTGTCCTCTAACTGAAATGTCATCTCATGAAGGTTTTACTGGAAATGTCTTTATCTAATGTCAGTATCAGCTTTGATTCATTTTTCATTTAATCTACTAGTCATAAATTAACATTTAATTATTGATCTAACTTGAAGAGTCTTGATGGTTAAAAGAACGATATTACCTTCAATTATCATATAAACCAATGTTGAAAAGTGGTAGGAACGATCCAAAGGAATTGATAGAGTGTACCGGGATGGTTTATGGCTAATTACTCTTTAGAAATAACCTTTCGTTGCATTTTTATTTACAATAAAAAGGAAATTCACTCGCAATCTGCGCCCCTCTCGCGGCAGACGGGGGATGGCGGCGCGCGACGATTGGCTGCCGGCGCAGCACGTGACCTCCCTGCCTCCCCCCGCCGAGTAAATGAGATCTCCCGGCTGACGGCCGAGCAGCGCCCTCTAGAACGCGTTACGATTTTGACGGCGCGGGGCGCTCCCGGTTGGACAGTTGCGCGGGGGCAGAGTGACCTCGCGGGTGCCCTCCGGGAACTACGTCCATCTTCCATATGTAATATACATTTAATCGTGTAAACCCGGGCGTTGCCCGGGTCATTCGTCTACAAATTCGCAGTAGTTCACTAATTCAAACCAAAATATCCATACATAGGTAAAAGAATACTGGGAAGACTGACATTTATTAATGCAGTGATTATAATCAATGATTACAATGAAGGGCTATATTGTCTATATATATAAAAATCACTTTCAAATATTAACGTAACGTTCCATTCTCAATCCCGTTGGGCTTTAGATCGGCTAAAACATTTTTATCTTTATTAGTGAATATTAACTTTACTGTACTGAATAGTTTAGTATAATGTTAATTCAACATATTACAATTTAGCCACTGCAACGCGTGGCCGGGTTCGCTGTGTAGCATACTATCAGGACGATTTCTGGCGAATTATTTTAGAATAATATTTATAGCAATAAATATAGCGAAATTAAGACGTAGTGATACTATTCTGTGTTTGTGCATATATAAATATTTTACAGAAAATGTGAGAACGTTCTATTAGAATATCTCGAAAACAAAAAACAATACATATAATAACATATACAATATACAATACATATACATTTTATCTTTATAAGTGAATATTGACTTTACTGTGCTGAATAGTTTAGTATAATGTTAATTTAACATATTACAATTTAGCCACAGCAAGGCGTGGCCGGGTCCACTAGTATATATATAAATTATTTTAAAATTAAATGAATTGTAAATTTATCATAGAATTTAATAATGACATACCTTTACATTATTGCTGTTGTGTCATCTTTATAATCAGGCTATATGTTTGAAGTTTATTTTTATTTTAATTAGATGTATAAAACCTTACTAAAATATTAATTTAAAAAAAGCTATTTAAATCTCATCATAACTCAATTATAATTTTGATTACAATTAATACTTTGTTTAAAGAAGATTAAATTATTACAGAGTACAAACAATAATTCAAAATTTTTAACATATTTCTTTCACATTCTGGATAAACTCATGGTTGTCAAACTCATTAACAAAAGTTTGTACTGTATGGTGTCTTTGGAATTAAAGGATTATCACTTCCTAATAAAAAAATTATATATAACCAAACAGCTGATCAAACTATGTAGGAACAATGATATAAAAAATAAGACATTTTGAACTTTAATACATTTAATGAAACCTCTATGTGAAAAACAACTATTTGCTGAGAAAAGTGTCCTTTGTAAAGAGTTGTCCACTTGCTGAAATGTCGTTAGATAGTGAACTCGAGCTATAAGTGTCCTCTAACTGAAATGTCATCTCATGAAGGTTTTACTGGAAATGTCTTTATCTAATGTCAGTATCAGCTTTGATTCATTTTTCATTTAATCTATTAGTCATAAATTAACATTTAATTATTGATCTAACTTGAAGAGTCTTGATGGTTAAAAGAACGATATTACCTTCAATTATCATATAAACCAATGTTGAAAAGTGGTAGGAACGATCCAAAGGAATTGATAGAGTGTAAAATTTCTAGGACAATGTGTTTTACCGTCATCAGTCAAACGACTGCAAAGAATTTTAAGTCCTTTGTCTGATGATTCTTTTAACACTATTGCCAAAGCGATTTGCAATAAAAAACATGATGGATAGTAAAATGAAATTATCTTCTTTAATCATATAACCCATTATTGCAAGCAAAGGATAAATGATCCAAAAAAAGTTAAGAGGTGATAGCATCTGTGGAACAACATTGTCACTGCCAATATCATATACTAAATCATATAGGTATTTTATCTATTAAAACTGTCAACACAATTTACTGAAACGTTCCACACAGATAACTTGGCTAGATTTGGTCTCACTACCTTGTAATTCACAACTATAATACTATTAACACCTTTTTATAATTCAGTATTATAATTTGTGAATTTTATTGTTTTTTTTACTAAGGAAAAATTATTTTAACTTATTTTTATATAGTTTGATTATTTAATACAAAGAGACTCAATGGTTAAATAAATTAAAATTGCTTTCATTCATTATATGGCCCAATACTATAGAATGGTGGGAAAAGTTCTAATGAATATAATGTAAATTTTCTATGGGAAATTTGTTAACATCAGCGATCAACAGACTAAAGTATTTCGAACTTTCGCCTGATGTCACTATCAACACTATTGTCAAAGAGTCGCACACAGATAATTTGATTAAATTTATTCATACTGCCTTATAGTTCTGGTCTATAATCCAAATAATACCTTTTCTTTATTCAGTATTGCAATTTATGTAAAAAAATATTTCCTACCTAGGGAGAATTTGAAACTTTCTTATTTTGCCATAATTTGATTAATTTGTTTCTAACCTTAAGTTAGATGAATGAAATAACCTTTTTTATTCAATAAACCCGATATTGCTATTAGTTGGGAAAAGACCTGAAAAAGGTTGGGGAGATGTGAAGTTTGGAAAGCAATGTTATCACCGTCACTGGTCAGAAGAACAAGGCATATAAGTCAATTGTCTATTTATACTGTCGGCACTGAATGCTGAAACGTCACACACAGATAATTTGGTTAAATTTGATCCCTATTGCCATGAGGTTTTGATATATAATCCAATTAATGCCTTTTCATATTTCAGTGGTATAATTTATTATTTTTTATTGTTTTGTTACTAGTGAAAAAATTTGAATTTTCTCTTACTTTTCTATATTTTAGTATTGATTAACAGATTATAACAGACATGATAAATACAAAAATTGTTGAATGTGCTCATAAAAAGCACATATCAATGGTTTTTCATTATAAATTTGCTCCAATTACTATAAGTAGAATATTATTAAAATTGTTTGAAACTTATCATTGGATATAAACTAAAGTTTGAATATACACACAGAGTACTCTCACGTAGGTTCTCTTCTTGTGTTGAACTCTTGATTGTGACTTCAATAAAAAAAAAATCACACACATGAATATAAACACACACATACACTCTAGAAAATACACATGAACACACTTACATAAGAATGTTAACATACACACACAGTGTCCTACATCCGTCCTCCCATAACAACAACATTTTTTTATTTCTCCTGCTTTAGTTTTAATTCTTTTAATCCTTGTTTGAAGAGATTGTAATGGTTATAAAGTGGTAAGGTCGAAATTATCGCCGGGTTTACTTTTGATAATACCTGGCCCGCTATCAATCTCTTTGCATCCTGGTTAAGCCATTATGGTCTATATTAAAACAAACAAATTTGACTCCAATTTACCCTAACATTTTATTAAAATTAATATTAACACAAAAAACAAACATAAAATATTTTTCAAAATACTTTTAAAAATTCAAAATTTTCTCTTTGTACCTTTGTTATTTTGATAAAAGTTTAATATGGTTTTGTCTTTGCTCTTTTTCCTAGCCTAATACCTTTAATTCTTCCTTTTTTGTCCTATGTTCTGCTACTATGACGCGTAACTGCCGATGCTACAGCGTGAAAATGTTATAACCTTATGTTGTTACATAGAATACAGAACATTTTTGATATCTTATAAACTAACGTGATTCAACCTGTTCCCTGATATTTACTCAACCCATTTACTTGATAAAGATTATCGTTTATATATCGTCAACCTCGAATGCGTTTCGGGTTGTTGGCCCTCGTCAGAGGGATGCAGACTGTACCTCTACGACCAAAATTTGATCCCAGAGGCTTCCTGAGAAATCAAGAAATGGGTATTTAAGGACAAGTTTGCGTAAATACCCTTTCCTTGTGAAAAACGAAAAAATAAAAAATGAAAAATATAAAAAAGGTCAGGTGTTGATATTAAAAACAAAAGGCTCACATGGGCATTTCTAGATGGCAGAGCGCCAAATATTGTATATTGTAACTTAAAATCAATTTCGAATTTTTCATTATTTGCCCTAAAATTACCATTGCATCCTGAACACAATATTGTTATATTTACCCTTTTTAGAATTTTGTGTTTTAAATTATATTTATTTTTTATGCTTTGTGTTTTCCTTTTGTCTAAAACAAGTGCGTTGTATTATCATTTATTATTAAAATCTAATAGTAGATATTTCGAAATTTTCTAATTCAATTGTTAATTAATTTTATTATAATTAAATTATAATTATGTTTCATATTTTATTTATATTATTTTTCCCATTTAAATATAACGAATAGAGTTGTTATTATATTTCTCAATATAATTTATATCATGTTTATATAGCTTTATGTTTCTGTCTGGTGTTCTTTTTTCCCTTTCAAGTGCTCATGTCTTTGACATCTGCTTTATTTTTTTCTCACGTGATTGAGATATATTTTCATGCCTATTCTGTCATTCATTTTATCATAATAATGCCCCTAATCTTAATCCGAGAAAACCAACCCCAGATCAGGGTGATCAAAGGGCTCAACTATGCCAAGAGCTATTGGATCTCATGAGAGTCAAATGGACAAAGATTTTCAAATATAGTGACTGGAGATGAAACCTGGGCATACCTTTATGACCTTGAAACGAAGGCAAGACATTAGAACGACATCATCCTAGCTCAACTAAGAAAAAATTCAAAGTGCAGAGGTCATGGAAAAAGATTATAGCAACTGTCTTTTGGGACACGCGAGGTCTAATACTGATTGAATTTAGAAGTTAGAATTGTGAACAGTTCTCGCCATGTTCTAATTTACGAAAGCTTAGGAAGCTTTTCGACAGAAAAGACTAGAGCTATCTCTTGAATCTGTCAAAATCTTTACAATGTATGGCCACACTTCTCCTATGCTTCAGAGGCTATTTGACAAATGGGCAGGTCACTGGTTTAACAACTTCCATATAGCCCAGCTTTAACACCTTATGTGTGGCATCTATTTATTCCTTCAAAGTAAGAAAAAGTCTAAAGGGACAAAGATTTGAAGACCTACAGGAAGTAAAACAGGCCATTAAGACATGGTTGAGAGAAAATCTCCAGCATTTTTCCAAAGTGAATTTAAAGCTTGTGTTCAATGACGGAGGAAATATTTAGAGTGCGCTAGAGAATATTTTGAATAATACCCCTTTATTTGAAAATATTTAATGTATATGTGACAAAATTTGATCAAAATATCTAGTACTTGTCAAGTTATGACCAAACATGCATTACGTTTGGAACAACCTATATACGTATTTATGCTGTTCCCACTGAAGATATTATTGAGGGCCTGGATATATCCTGCCCTTACTGCTCAGCCCAACATTTCATGTTGAGACTGTTGGTAGCTCCTGCTATCACCAAAATAAAGTTTCTATTCCTGCTTTGTTTCCATTTCCATTTGAAATTTAAGAAGTAATGGCTGAAAACAGTGTAGAAGCTAAGTAATTTTAGACTGTCATTTAAGAGCACAATAGCTCTTAGGTGTTTGCCTAATGGGTCAGCAGGTTGATTTCTAAAAACGAGATATTTTGTTACAGAATTCGTGGACAAATTCATCATTTGACTGGCCCTTTCATCCTCATGACAACAGATGTCTTATACCCTAATTTTTATTTTGAATTTTGAGGCAGTGAATGAGATGCGTATTAGCGTCTCAGTGTCTTTGGTATTCCATCCTCGTATATTGACTCTGTTGTATTCTGTGCTTAGGCGCGTGAGTCCGTATATTTCTGCTTGCAGGAAAATGCACCGGGTGAATCTAAATGAAGAAAACAGGGCTACACCATTTAGAACCAACAAATATGTCAGGTTCAGATGCTCATCAGGCAGAATCGTTGTAAGGATCTTCGCAAATATAATGCACCTGGTGTAAGTGTAGATACGTTAATTTTATTCATCAATATGGCATGTTCCTTTTAGCAGAGATATTGCTGTTTTTCATATGATTTTGGTTCTGTCGCATTTCTTCACCTAATCCTAATTGTAGCTCAATGACATATCATATTTTATTGCCTACAAATGATCCTGGTTGGACAATAGAGTTTTCACATGAAGAAACCATGCGCAAAGGAACTAGAAGTCATGTTGCCATGCTTCATTTCTATAGTTAGAGTTGGCTATCAGACCTGAATTTTCGCCCATTCACTATAACAGGAGACTATTTGAAGAATATATCGCTGATGCCTTTGTTAAAACAGAGCGCAATTGGCTGAAATATATTCGCTAAAATCAGTTCCTGCTTAGGGTGGAATTATATCAAGTTCTAAAGGATTATATATATGAACAGGAAAATACCGGGTTGTGAGATTTTGCTGTATCTTTAATTCCTTTTCTACCTTTTCTAAGAATTATCAGGCCACGCAACAAAACTATCAGGATAGGATGGCCTTTGCGGAATGTTGGGAAGACCTGATCTTTTAAAACAATTAAAAGCAATTCAATATTTAAAATATCATTTATAATCATTCGAATTTTATATTTAAACGTTAGACTCATTATTTAATTTGTTTGTTATCTGTATATGTTCATATATTATATATTGTATATATCATTTTCCCGGATTGCACTTAATATTCACAAATTGGTACACCAATTAGAGGCAAAGTGCAATGTTGTAAACAACATGTTGAATTATATCCTTCAGATTCTGCTCCTATATCTCGATAATATGGATATCGTTAATATTAGGTTTGATGTGGTATCCATATTTTAAGTCGACTTTTTTGTCTTTTTAAAAATGTTTACTCTGATATTATAAAATATTAGATTCTAGAGATTTATATATATTACTAGCGGATGTACCCGGCTTCGCCCGGTTTTTACCCGAGTAAAGGCTTGTCTAACGAACATTTGTTAAAACAATTCTAGAAAACATCCAATCCCTACTGAATCTATACTTGGCAAGATAACTTTATGTTTGATTATCTGCTCCACCTAGCTGTACCCGTTTAAACGTTGCTGTCTTTGAACAAAAAGGCAGTTTTAATACCTAAATAATAATTTATTAATGATCAAATGTATACAATACATCAAAATGAAAATTAACAATAAAATTATCCCTACATAAATGTCATTTGAATATAACATATGTAAAAAATAATAGATATATTTTGATAATTTGAGACTCGTAAATTTGAATCTCTCGATAAATTGAACATTTTTCCCTGGTCCCTTGAAAAACACTCGATAAGTTGAATAAAATCAATATTAATTGGTTCCCTCGGTAATTGGAAGTTAAAGGAATAGTATCTTGCCACAAACGAACATTTGTGAATAGCTGTATTTAAAATAATAAATCACTAATTTCGTAATGAAGCTCTTCTTTACTTGATTTTATTAATATGTGAGATGCTATCTGAAAATTAAGATATGAGGAAAATTGTTGCTGGCGACTTTCTCAAGCCAGACCAGCCCGTGAACAAACTAAATAAAGTAAGAGATCAAAATTCCCACGCTCTACGGGTGGGGATCAGAGCTTGGTTAAGTGGTTTCGTCAGTGTAGAGGACAAAACGTTCCGTCGGCGGTTTCATGTTCAAGTCTTTCGCGCAGTCTCTTGGGATTAAAGGATTTGCTTCAAGCGAGGGGTGGCTCTCAAAATAAAAAATTAATAAATAAATAAAACGACACGGGATATCATTTAAAAATCTGCGGAGAGAGCGCCAACGTGGAGATTTCCATTTGTTCGCAAAGGATTGACGACCTAAACCAATTTTTGAATGGCTATGACCTATGGCTATCATCTGATATCTACTAAATCAAAAATGAATAGAAGTTCGTATTAAGCAATATCAAAGGGAAAACAGCAAACTTTTATCAAGTTAGTATGCTTACAGGACGAAACTATGCAAAAGCTTCTATATAAGTTATTTAATTTTTAGTATCGCATTTATATTTATTCGAATTTTATATTTAAACGATACTCATTATTTCTTTTGATTTTTATATATCGTATAAATATCGTAACCTAATAATATCCCAAAATTTCACGGCGATTGGATGTATGGTTTTTGAATCTATGGAGTACAAACATACAGACAGACATTCAATTATATATATATAGATAATTTTTGTCTCAAATAAATTGCCGTGTCATCCTGAATTTTGTCTTTCCTAATTTTCTACATTAAAAAATCATCATTTTATCTATTCTCCCAATATATATGTTGTAGATAAATGATAAAACTAACTTTGACTTGTGCGCAATTAATACATAGAAAATATTACTTTTGATAAATAATCTTTAAGATAATAAACTTAGTGGTAATAAAACTTATAGATAAAAAAACTTGTTGGTAATCAAACCTTTAGATAAAAAAACTTGTTATATCCATCGCAATGGGGGCGCTGCTTGCGAGTTAAATCTACAAATCTGCAAATAACTCTAAGGATATTCAAGATATTCAAGAAATTATTTTTCAAAAACCTTCCCGGGGATATATCTAATAATATCCCAACATTTCACGGCGATTGGATGTATGGTTTTTGAATCTATAGAGTACAAACATACAGACAGACAGATATTCGATTTTATATATATAGATAGGATTATTTGACATTTCACCTTGACATGAAAGCATATTTAACACTGAGATTTTAAATGTTACTGAAGCAAGGCGAAACAACTTTCCAGGTTTCTGTGGCTTTGCTTTTAATAAGAGGAACAGTCTATTAAATAAACACTCTGGGGTTTTAGAAAAATACGAATTTTATATCTCCAACAAGGTTCATAAATATGCATTTATTTAGTCCATAGAGCTTTCTCAAAGAATGGGCGTGGCTTCCATTCCCATTGTGCCAATGTTAATCTCGTTGGTGTTGCGCCGGATGCGGATATACCCGTTCTCTCCCCAATAGTCGCCCCAGCTGTTCTTGACGATCCAATACTCCTCTCCCGAGCTCTTGTCCGCGCCGTAGCCCACCACCACCACGGCGTGGTTGGTCTCCTTGTAGGGATTGTAGCCCAGATTAGACACGTGATGGTATATGCCACCACTATAGGAGAGGAGATCTTGGTAGACCATGATTCCAACAGCCACTGGCCCGTTCTTTACCAGTTGGATTTTGATCAAGTCTTCGTTACATCTGCAACTCATACACATGTTTAATATGTGTTTTTTCGTTTATATTTACAGGTAATTTTTTAACCACTGTGTGCGTTTGATTTGGCTAATATATTAGCAAAAATTATTCATGTGAATTCAGATTTAGTCAACCGAAAAACACAATAATTTTAAACTGATTTATAAAGTCTTGGATCTTAGAGGCGGGCTGATTTAAATGAATGAGGCTGATTGAAGAGTTCAATGATCCTCTACAAAAATAATTTTAAAAAAGTTGAAAAGTGCTGAATGATTATATTTTTCTATAACTAAAATTTTCGACGTGTAATATATTTTTATATCTATGGAAAATGGAATGACACGCTACCACCTATAAAAGAAAAATGTATCTATAAGAAATAAAATTATTCATTTGTGATGACTAACAAGAAGTCATCAGTAGATTATAGGCTGCTAATAAGGATTTTGATTATCAGTGTCTCATAAAAATAGGAAGTTAAAAGCAGTCTCATTCACAAACTTTGTGTCTATAATTGGCTTACCCTGAAGTGTGCAATAAAAGGACTGTGAAGTGAGAGGGTCAGACAATCGACAGAGAGCAAAACACTGAATATTTAGAGGCTCAATACCTAATTTTTATTTCAAACAATTGAACCCGAATGTCACGCGCAGCGCTCCGATAATCTAGTTCAATACTACGTCATCCTGGCCAAATATAGACACACACGAAAAATAATCTTACCAGAGCATGATAATAGAGATATAACCTAACCTGAGAGAAAACAAATTAAAAACATACCTTGGTAGAAATTACACAAATAAATAACCTACTTTGGGGTTTTCAGACTGGAAGAAAATCTACCCCTTGAGAGATAGTAGACAGAGAAAGGAACTATCCCTTGAGTTGGTAGAGCAAAAAATACTTATTCTGGGAATAATTTTAGCAGTCCTTAGAGTTTAGTATTCTACATAATCCCATAAATACCTCAAAAATATTCATTTTATTATGTATACACCAAATTCTTATCTAGACCTTTCCATAATGTTTAGTATTGTAGTACTTACGCCCCATAGTAGCCACCAATGTAGCCATAGTCCACTACGTAGTGGCGAGGACAAGAGGCGTTGAGGGGTTTGCACGAGTCCTGTACATAGCCGCGGTATGGGTAGCAGGACTCCTCGACAATCCCGTAGTCCTGGGCGTACTTCCCTGCTGTGAGGTATGACCACCCTCCATCGCAACCTGCGCAGTTCATGGCCGCGTATAATTTAATGGATTATTTTATATATTTATTGGCCGAGTTGAAATACTATAAAAGATACTAGAGAAATGAAATTCCATCCCATTTTTAAACACATAAAATAGTATGAAAGTCTGCCCTTAGGTAAAACTATCTTGAGTGTAGCCACAGAGAAATAAACAACTGTATGTGCACAAACTTAGAAAGAAGTATCATGAGGGAATGTTAGGAAAAAAATATTAGTTTGGAAATAAAACTGGAAAAGCACCTTACTTGTGATGAAGGCACAATGAATATTCTCACTTTCTGTGGGATGGAATATATGCTGAGGAAATATCTACTTAATGAATGTAGAGGGGCACTGAGGAAATGTAATCGTCCTAGGGAATGAACACAGAGAAATGATATAATCTGGGGGTAAACGTGAAAAAATAAAATATACCTTGGCAGTAAGTATTCAAAGAAAGACCTATCGATTTAGCAAACATAAAAAAAGAAACTACCCTGGGAGTTGGTAGACAGAGAAAAAACCTACCCTGGGCATAGCTTGAGCAGTCTAAGATCTGCTGTGGAGACAGAATAGGCTGTTGACGGTTCTTAGAAGCGATGCGGATACGGGCTTCCAGCATTCCCATAGAGGCGTAGGCATAGCAGCTTCCGCAATGTCCTGATCACACAGCATCGATCGTTAATAACCATTCTTTTGACTGTCCATTTCTATATTCAGCTCAATCTCATTTCGTCTTTTGGAAGCATGAGTATTTCATGATATAACATGATTTCCATATCATTATATACGTTCTATATATTTTCTTTCTATTTTACTTCTTTGACCCACACAATATATATATTTATTGAAAAACAAATTGGGATTTTTTAAAATTATTTATTCACACACACATATATATATATATATGCCTGAATGCGCTACAGAAAAAGACTGTGTCAGCACAATGCCATTCATGGATATCACCTCTTTGCCATGCTAAACTCACATCATCAGTTCGATGACGTTTACAGAGATAACCAAATTGCTATGTTGAGTCCACAATGATTATAGCAATGACATTGAAAAATTAATCACTCGTTTTATCAAGTTAATAAATTACATTCATTTCAATGGAACCAACTCACCTTGAGCACGAACTGGTGACACATAGTTCACGCCATCGACATTCCTCCAGTCCCATTCCTCTGGCAGCTGGGCGGCCATCTCCCGGATCTCTTCAGTGAGGGGGGCGGGACGGGGAAGTCTACACAATTGCAATGGTTAGAGAACAGGAAGGGACTTTATTTCCCGGTCAACACACATACCTGGATTGGCCCACGGAACCTCGAAGCTCTATGTCCAGGTCAGGATAATAGGTAGCAGTCCAGCTATTCTGAGCCTTGTTGATTCTGTTGATCATATTCAGCTTTGTTCGAAGGTCATTTTCGGCAGGTCTCGAGCTGGACAAGGACGTTGATGATTGCGAAAAAACAATATTTGAGATGAAAAATGATTCTAAGAAAGCCTATCTATATATATTAATGTAAAATATTAGTTAATATTTCTCTATAATAACTTTCGGAATAGCGTGATAAAACACACTCTCTTCGAAATCTTCTATAATGTGTAAATTTACAAATGAATATATTAAAGCTACATTAACTTCTGGGAAGAAAATAACGATCACCTTGATAACCTTATCCACATTTTAAAAATCTTCTTTTTGAGGGTAGCAGGTATAATCCGCTGAATTGATGGAAATTCCGGGCCTACGTCAGCTCATTAGATGCTTCACAACAGGATGTATGACAGCTATTTAAGTACGAACAAGCGTATTTTGCAGCCCAGTCCTAGACCCTGTTATCAGACTCCGCTACTCTAGTGGTTCTGAGATTCCGTACTCTGTTCCATTTCTCGAAATGTAGCTGCGACTACCTATCATACTTGGCTTAACTTACGCTGTTATTCTAACACCGAAATGCAATATTTTTCTTGTCTAGCGTACCAGGTATTTATGAATTGCTTCGTAAATGGTTACTGATTACATTTTTCTACAAATCCAGACGTGATACAATCTAGGTTAAACCTCCCACGAGCGAGCTTTCTAACCAATACCTAAGGAAGCTACCACTTCTATAAAATAAAAATGTATTTTTTCCATAATAAGAGGCCACCTCTTGGAAGGATCAGGAACATCCACATTTTTTATGTCAAGATGTGAAAAAGCAATAATGAATCTAACACTAGATTATCTAGATAAAAAATACCTCTGAACTTTCACTTACTCTAATTCGTTCTGACGAACTGAGTGGACCTTGGGTGGAACGGGTGTGAGTTTCATCGCCTTGTAGCAGGCCCAGTTGTGGCCCAGTACGTCGTGACTCGTACCAATCTTGGTCTCTCCACAAAGACTGATCCACTTGCCGTTCTCCTTCCTGTAGTTGAGGTAGGCGAGGTACTTGCGGTTGTTGATGGTCGCCTCGTAAACTTCGTTGTAGATCATGGTCCAGTGTCCCACGTTGCCATCGTCATCTATCACCATGTCGGGGTAGAGCAGGGAAACGTTGGTGACATGCACCGGGTATTCTGCACACAGAATTAACGTATTCAGCGAGGAAACAACGCGAATCGAACATTATCAGCCCCTTGGAGCATAAGAAAATGTTCCGCGACATATTATTCGAGCATTTCATGGAACATATTTTCAGAATGCCATCGTACATATAGGATTGTTTCGAGTTAAAAATGTACGACTTCGAAGATTTGCGAAATGTTTCTATTCAGGATTCGAAGAGGTAGAGGTAATTGAGAATTATATTCTAAATTGGGGTAAATTTAGGTTTCCCTATTTATTACCAATAAACATTACTTGAATTTCTCGAATACCTTGATAAGAGAAAAATGACTACTTGCGCATATTAAACCTTGGTTAATTATTTTGAAGGGGGAAGGCTCAGGGTCGAGGCGAAAATCAAGGTTTACGAGCAGATCTAAGTGATAATTATTCTTATGTCGCAAGTGGACATACAATTGACTCTTTTTTGAATTCCGATTTATCGATATGTTGACTTGTATGCTTATAATTTTGAAGATTTGAAAGAAAAATTCCAGGTGTAAAATAACTCAGGTTTGAATTATTGTAGAACCTCCAAGAGAGAGAGAGAGAGAGAAAGAGATCGAAACTACCTTTATTATATCGTTCATATAGGATCAAAAGAGAGAGAGATTGAAACCTTTTTATTACATCGTTTATATTTGATTATATAAGGTTAAATACATAATTGAATAATAGATATTAAATAATGATAATCATATGAATTTAATATATGTGTAATTTTATATAAAAATAATTAATAGATATACATATATATGAAACATATACCATGTCGTTATTGGTGTGTGTGTGAGAGAGAGAGAGAGAACATTCACTAGAAGAGTAAGGATAGTTTTTGCGCCAAAAAGACCATTTCTAATAACTGGCAACTCTTCAGTAAGAAAAAGTCTTCTCCCCAAAGATACCTTGGTTCAACAAATAAGTAACTTTCACAAAAATTGTTCTTTAAATCAATAAGTTTTAAAATAATTTTTACTTTCAAATTATACATATTTCGAAGTATATACTTGAATTTTAATCGATTTTTAGAAGATAAAATTTTGTTCCGCTTATTGATTTTTGAGAAAGATATATGAATGATTTGGTAAAAGATATGTTTGTGAAATGACTTGGTGAAAGATATGCTTGAAGTGACTTTGTGAAAGGCTCTCTTGAAATGACTTGGTAATAGGCTTGAAATTGGATAAAATCTCTAATATTACGAGATATTTTTGGAATCTTTGAATTTCTTAAATGTAAATTAGGTTTGATACCATTAATATGCATGAAGTCTCTTAAAATATTGTGTTCCACAACATAAAAAGACAGCTATATAGACAATTTTTATCCACATAAAAGAAAACATAAAGAAACATATTCATGTATGGATCTTCATTTATTTGAATAATAATCTTGTTAGATGATTTTTGTAGCTTTAATGTTTGATAAATGATATTTCCAAAAGCCAAATAAAGGTAGAATTTTTTTTAGCGCTGTTTCTAAAAACTTTGCTGATGCCTTTGCAAGATATATGGTGATGTATTTTTATTATTATATACATATATTGGAATAGATTCTCATTGTGAAGGAAATTATTTCTGAGTTTTTTGATATTGCGTTGATCGACTGTGCTCTGAATGGTAATTCAATAGATTTATTTAGACCTATTGTTGTGTATATATACTGAAAGCACTATATCAATGGCATTGGCCTATGTTCAACTTGTTTTAAAGCATCACATTCAACTTCAAGAAGGAATTAAAACTGCTAACATTAAAACTGCTTTATCTACAGGAATACTCTAAAATATATTTTTTTTTATCCGTGAGTTAGGCTGTTCTCTCGCGTTTTTATACTATGAATATTCAAAATCATTCTGCTGTATGTTTGAAAAATAACAATTCTATTTATACACATTATAGTACAAAGAGAAATATTAAAATTTAAAAGATTCTAAAAGAACTATTGACAAAATAATATAATTCAAAGAAACTACAATCTTATTAATAAAAAGGGTCCAGTGGTCTTAGGTCGTGAAACTTTCCCAGTTTCCAGAAAGAACTGTGCAAGCCATCATATTTAAGGTTCTTAAACTTGTCCCTTCTTTGATTTTATTTTCTATGAGAAAGGGATGGTTTCTACATTTAGCAACTGATTTGACTTTTAAGGCGTAGCTGTATTAGACTAAACTCTTAATACACATCCGTCAAGGAATATTCACCTTGATTATCCAACTACGTGCATACTTACCAAGGTCCTGCTCGGAGCACTTGATGGCAGAGTCTCCAAGCCGCGGCCCCTCCATCAGCTGCCAGCGTCCTGCGACGTCTTCGTACATGCAGTTGGCTGGTGTGTCGGCCCAACATCCCAGACTGGCAAGGGCTACCGTTAGACATAAGATGCTCCACATTGTTAGAACTGTGAGCTATGGCCGTGAACTAGCTCTTTTAAGACAACAGTTCTACTACAGAGTAATTCTGATTTGGAACAGAGTAGAACTGTTTTATTAAGATACATAGTATAAATATAACTCTCTATAATTTTTTATTTATTTATTAATTTTCAATTCTATATTTCCACTTTAAATTTTACTTTATTCATCATCAGCAAATTTCTTTGTTTTTTTTTTAAACCTGTGTGTTCGTATTTTTGGATTTTATTAATTTTTATATTAAATATTTCTTATTTCTAATTCAATTATTATAATTGTGTAATTATAGTTTTGTTTCATATTTTTATTTACATTATTTTTCACATTTAGATAACAGAGTTGTTGTACTTGTTGGTCTAATTTGTACATCATGTTTTAGCTCCATTTTTGTGTTAGGTATTCTTTATTTCCTTTTCAAGTGCTCATTTATTTGACATCTGCTATCTTTTTTCACATAATTGGGGTTTAATTTTTCGCCTATTTTGGCATTCATTTTGTCATAAAACACACCTAATTATAATCCAAGGAAATCAATCCCAGATCAGTGTGATCAAAGGGTTCAATTATGCCAAAAGCTATTGAAGCTTTATGTGGACCAAAATGACACCTTCTCTCAATTATAGTGACTCGAGATGAAATCTGGGGCTTACCTTTATGAAATAAAGAGTCATTAGAATGGATTCATCCCAGCTTACCTAAGAAAAAATGCAAAGTGCAAAAGTCATCGCAAAAGGTGATGGCACCTGATTTTACGATATGCGAGGTGTAATACTGATTGGTTCTCTACACCGCTGGCCATCCAAATTGCAACATCAAGAAATACAAGCAATATCACAACAAATTTAATTTTTAGGTAACATAACAAATAATCAAATTTGTAGACTTCCTGCGAAGTGTTGTTCCTGCTAGAATCAGTAGCCAGAGTAACCATTGTTGTAAATCGCTGCCACACGCCTCGGCATTGATTCAAAGACACTTTGGATGTGTTCTTGGAGTACAGCAGACCAAGCAGCTTCCACACGTTGCCAAAGTTGATCTGGTGGGGCAGCTGGAAATGTAATTTGTGTCAATCATTGAGCAACCATAAACCACATGTTTTCTATCGGCGAAAGATCCGGAGAGCGAGCCGGCCAGGGAAGCAATTCAATCTGGCGATTGACGAAGAACCTTTGGACAATGCGTGCCACGTGTGGAGGCGCATTATCCTGTTGAAATATGGCTGTGGGCAAGCCCTGAAGGTAAGGAAGGACAACTGGCTCCAACACCTCGGAGATGTAGCTTTGGCTATTTAAAGTACCGGTAATGCGTACTAGAGGAGTGCGAGAGTGATACCCAATACCACCCCATACCATAATACCCGGTGCAGGACCAGTGTGGCGGTGCATAACGCAGCTGTTCAGCATCCTCTCTCCGCGGTGTCTCCAGACTAGAATCCGACCATCGTGGTGTTGCAGACAGAAGCTGACTCGTCAGTAAAGACAATTTCATTCCATTCTGCCATCCACATCCTTCTTTCATCGCACCATTGGCGGCAGAGACGTCTGTGGTTCTGCGTCAAGGGTAGACGAAGCAATGGACGTCTTGCGGACAGACTACTCTGATGTAAACGGCGTCAAATGGTACGCGCAGACACTGAATGATGCGTTACAGACTGAATGTGCTGTGCTAGGGTTCGAGATGTGACCGAGCGATCTATCACTGCCATGCGCACAATTTGCCTGTCAGCACGTGAAGTGGTGCACTGAGGTGTATGCGATCGAACACGTCGGTCCGTCACACCTTCCTATATCCAACGATCACATATCTGTATTACAGTTGTTTGGTTTCGACCAACACGACTACCGATTTCCCTGAAAGATAATCCACAATCTCTGTCGAACTCGGACACTTGATCAAAAGAGGAACGCTGTTTTCTACAAGACAGCATAATTGATTGTTTTTTTAACACAAGAAAAACACAATTGCCGAACTTGATATCGTCGAAATCTCCAAGCCTTAAATAGTGCTTTGAAGTGGGGCCACAGGCGCGCGTGATGTGCGTTTGCGCTGAAATTCTAATCATTTGTATAACTCACCTCCGCTATGGATGTTGTAAATTTCATGTTATTTGCATGCTTCTTTCAGGGTGTTGCATTTACGGTGGCCATCAGTTTAGAAGAAGGTGGCATTGTGAACAGTTCTCGCTATGTTCTAACTTCACGAAAGCTTAGGCAAGCTATTTGACAAAAAAAAAAAAAACAGATTCACCTTGAATCCATTAAGTTACACCATGACTATTCTAAACCACAAATATCCTTCCAGATTTCAGAGGCTATTCGACAAACGGGCTGGTCACTGGTTCAACAAATCCCATACAGTTCAGATTTGACACCTTGTGTGATATCTATTTATTCTCCCCAAAGAAAATAGTCTGAAAAGATAAATATTTGAAAACCTATAGGAAGTAAAACGAGCCCTGAAGAAATGATTAAGAAAAAAAGATCCGGTATATTTCCAAAGCGGATTTGCAGCATCTGTTCAAATGAAACTGAAAGAAATGTATAGACTTCACTGGAGAATATTTTGAATAATACCATTCTACTTTTAAAATATTTTTTTCATATTTTTCAAAAATATTGAATTAAAGATATTCAGCACTTTCCGAGTTATGGCCAAACAGGCAATACTTTTGGAATGACCAATGTATTTTTCTGTTCCCACTGAATATATTATTGAGGTTCTGGATATATTCTGCCCTTACTGCTCAGCCCAGTATTTTTCTGGGGAGACTGTTGGTAGCTCCTGCTACCATCAAAGGTAAGTATCTATTCCTGTTTTTTTCTCCTTTTTCATATGATATCCAGGAAGTAATGACTGAAAACTGTGGAGACTAAGTACTTCCAGACCGACATTTGGAAACACAATAGCTTTTTGACTTTGGCTTCAATGGGTGTGTAGGTTGATGTCTTTTCTTGACACCGGCTATTTAGTTGTCCAATTTGTGGACAAATTTATCATTTGACTGGCCCTTTCATCCTTATGACAACAGAGCCCCATCTTTTACCCAAGTTTTAGTTTGAATTTTGAGGCAGCAAATATGAGAGAGAGAAAGATTCGTATGAATGTGTCAGTGCCTTTGGTATGTCGCCTTCATATATTGATTCTACTGAATTCTGTGCTAAGTGCGTGAATCCGTATACATCTGCTTATAGGCAGATGTTTCAAGTGAAGCTAGATGAGGAACACTGGGCTCGCATTAAGAACCAGAAACTGTGTCAAGTTCAGATGCTCTTTCGGCAAAATCATTGTAGATATCTTCGCCGGTATAATGCACCATGTTAAGTGAAGTGGCGACCATATTTTTTTTTATCAAGATGATCATTGTCTTCTAACAGATATATTTCTGTTTTTCATATGAACACTGTTTTGTGCGCATTTCTCCACTTAATCTTAACTTTGGCCCTATGACATATCCTCTTTTATTGCTTGACCGGTGATCCCTGCTTGATAACAGGATTCTCACATGAAAAAAACAAACGCGAAAGAACTAGAAACCACGTTACCATGCTTCAGTTCTATAGTTACAAGTTAGTCATAAGACATAGGTTTTCGCCCATTCACTATACGTTGATGCCTATGTAAAAACAGAGGGCAATCGGCTGAACTATATTTTCAAAAGTCAGTATTTACTTAGGGTGGAGTTATATCAAGAGGTCTAA
Organism: Cordylochernes scorpioides; assembly: GCA_030710605.1. Lineage (NCBI taxonomy): Eukaryota > Metazoa > Arthropoda > Arachnida > Pseudoscorpiones > Chernetidae > Cordylochernes > Cordylochernes scorpioides. The sequence goes on from CP092882.1 coordinate 56,661,287, forward strand.
TGAATTATATGTATGAAAAAGAAACGACATTGGTTGTGCGATTATACTGTAATTTTATTACCTTCTATTCTTTTCCTGGGAATTCCCGGTCCATGCAACAAAACTATCCGGAAGCGATAACTATTGTTGGAAAGATGGAAATTTTGCCGGAAGGAAATTAATCTAAAGAGAAAAGGGCTCCTCTCCCGTCAAAATAGACGTCTAAAACCAGACGCCATCTATTGACCGTCGCCGCAACTAGCGGCTTCGGGTCGATGACAAGGCCACAACACCAGCTTTGGCAAACTGAAAAGCGTCCACCTAGAGACCATGGTTTCGGGCTAATGGCCCTCGTCAGTCTAGGGCGGACTTTATTCCATGAGTCTGTTGAGGGTTCAGGCAAGAATCCTCACGCGCCTAGCGGCGCCAGTGTGGCGGGGGGAACCGGCCGAGACTGGATCCCGGCAGTTGGTTTTGGGTGTCGGCTGCGAGCGGAGGACTAACTCCGCGTCTAGCTGTGTGTGGTGTTCTCCCTTATGTTCCGGCACTGGTTATAAATAAAACCGGTACCAAGGGAGCTCCGACGACTCAGAGTGGATTATTGACAAATCAACGGGCACAACACAACATGGTGGCAGCGGCGGGATCGTGAAGAGCCCAAGTAAGTGCCTTTTTAATTAATTCCACTCCTGTGCAATCAAATCTGACATGGAATCAAATTCCTTTCTTCCGCCTCCTAACTTCAGTTTCGACGCCAAGGAATGGCCAAGCTGGAAACAGCGATTTTCTCGATACAGACTTCTCTCCAACTTGAACGCCAAGGAACAAGAATATCAGATCACAGCATTGATATATCTTATGGGGGAGAGGGCTGAGGAAATCCACTCTGCGTTCAATCTCTCAGCAGATGACGCAAAGAACCTCGACAAAGTCATTGAAGCGTTCGACAACCACTTTATTGGCAAACGCAACGTGGTGTATGAGCGGGCTTTGTTCGGATTAAGGAGTCAACGACCGGAAGAAACCATTGAGGAATTTGTAACAGTCTTGCACAGAATATCTGAGCACTGCGAATACGCTAATCTGCGCGAGGAACTTATTCGTGATCGTATAGTGCTTGGAGTAAAAGATAGGAAGTTGTCGGAGAAACTGATGCTAAACGAAAACCTGACCTTGGCCAAAGCAGTCGAGATCGCCCGTCAGTGGGAAGCTGTGATGCGTGAACAACAGGATCTTAACCCTTCTACATCGCAGGTCGACACAACGCGGAAAGTGGCCAAGCAGAAGCCTAAAGCATCCGGTCATGGCAAGGACAATGGCAGATCAACGTTTAGACAAACAGACGAAGGAAAAAAATTTCCAACTTGCTTTAACTGTGGGACTACCAAACATCATTATCGTTACAGAGATAAGTGCCCCGCTAAGGATAAAGTCTGTGGAAAGTGCGGGAAAAAGGGCCATTACACTAATCTCTGTCGAAGAAAAAACAATGAGATGAACGCCATATCCTCGGAGGAAACCCCAGCGCGGGAGAAGGTCTCATATGTATATGCTGTCCGCGAGCCTACGCTGGGAAGCAGAAAGAGCAGGTGGAAGTCAACAGTAAGAGTCAACGGCACTGCAATCCACTTCAAGTTGGATCCGGGCTCGGATGTGACACTGATACCATTTTCCCTGTACAAGCGGTATTTCAGCAACGTCCAACTGACGCCTACCGACGGTCAACTGATGGCGGCCGCGAACCAAAGATTGGAGAATGCTGGGACCTTCGTGGCGAAGCTCCGAGCTAACACACGTGAAATGAAGGAAACCGTGTACGTTGTCCACCATTTGGAGCAACCTCTGTTGGGTGTCGGAGCCTGTGAAGACCTCCAACTCGTCAAACGAATTGATCTTGTCATCAACGGAACAACGGATGTCAATCCTGAACGAGAGTTCCCTAAACTATTTGAAGGACTGGGGCTTCTTGAACAGCCCTATCACATCAAGTTGAAGGAAGGTGCCAAGCCCTTCTCCATACCAGTCCCAAGACGAGTACCTCTTCCGCTCATGCCGAAGTTAAAAGAGCAACTGGATGCCATGGTGGCTCAAGAAGTCATCGATCCAGTTGATGAGCCAACGGAGTGGTGCGCACCGATCGTCCTAGCTGGAAAGCCAAACGGGAAAATCAGGATCTGTGTAGACTTGTCCCGGCTTAACCTGAGTGTGGAACGTGAGCTTCACCCGCTTCCTGTCCTTGAACATGAACTAGCTCAACTCAACGGGGCCAAAATCTTTTCCAGGCTGGATGCTAACAGCGGATTTTGGCAGATTAAACTCTCTGAAGAAAGCCAAACGCTGACGACTTTCATTACGCCCTTTGGCAGATATAAATTCAAAAGGCTTCCCTTTGGGATCTCTAGCGCTCCAGAACACTTCCAGAAACGCATGTCTGCTATCCTACGCGGAGTCAATGGGGTAATCTGTCACATGGATGACATCCTCATTTTCGCAAAGAGAAAGGAAGAGCATGACGAGACACTACGCGAAGTTTTGAGACGCCTAAAGAACTCAGGAATTACGCTTAACAAAGAAAAGTGCCAGTTCGGTGTAAGCAACGTCATATTCCTGGGACATTACATCGACGAACACGGTATCAAGGCGGACGAAAAGAAAGTCAAAGCCATCGCCGAGATGAAACCGCCAACTGACGTGCACGGGGTGCAACGTTTTATGGGCATGGTCAATTTCTTAGGCCGCTTTGTTCCAAACTTAGCGGAAATCACAAAGCCACTAAACGACCTAAGAAAGAAAGATGTTAGTTTCATCTGGGGCTCACCACAGAAAAAAGCATTCGAGAAAGTCAAAGAGGTTCTGGCCAGTGACCGAGTTCTGGCAAGCTTTGACATCTCTAAGAAGACCATGGTCTCAGCTGATGCATCATCGTATGGCCTGGGAGCTGTCCTCAAGCAAGAGCATGAAGCCAACGAGTGGCGCCCAGTGGCCTTTGCATCACGGACGCTGAAGAAGACGGAACAGGGATACGCTCAAATAGAGAAGGAAGCCCTTGCAATCACATGGGCGTGTGAGCGCTTCAAGGACTTTGTGGTTGGAAAAACCTTCCTCATCGAAACAGATCACAAACCTTTAGTCCCCATCTTCACCACTAAAGATCTGAACGATCTAACGCCAAGGCTTCAACGGTACCGTATGAGGATGCTTCAGTTCTCGTTTCATATCTTTCATACACCGGGGAAGGACCTAATCACCGCTGATGCCCTTTCAAGACAACCACTTCCAGGTCATCTTCCCGAAGATGAAGAGCTCCAGGAAGAAGTTGAACATTTTGTGCGTAGCATCGTCCTGCATCAATCCACGACAGACGACCGACTTGCCAAAATAGCCCTCTACCAGAAGCTGGAGCCTACCCTTCAAAATGTGGCATTTTATTCCAAAAACGGTTGGCCCGCCAAATGTCAGCTCTCTCCTTTAGAACGCTCGTTCTACGATGTTCGCGACGAGATAGGGGAAGAGAACGGCTTACTAATGAGAGGACTGCGAGTGATCATCCCCTCTAACATGCGAAAAGATGTTTTGAACCGCATCCACGCAGGTCATCAAGGAATTAAAAAATGTCGAGCAAGAGCAAAGGATCATGTTTGGTGGCCAGGAATAGGTCAAGAAATCCAGGATATGGTAAAAAAACTGTGAGAAATGCATAGAGAATCAACCTCTAAAGCCCGAACCACTCATCCCCAACGACTTTTCGGAAAGACCGTGGCAAAAGGTCGGGATGGATCTCTTCCATTACGAAGGAAGTGAGTACTTAGTCGTCGTAGACTACTTTTCTCGATTTATCGAAGTCGTACGACTTACTAAACTTTCCTCGGAAGCTGTGGTAGATCACTGCAAAGCTATCTTTGCTCGTCATGGCATCCCTGACATTGTTATCAGTGATAACGGACCACAATTTCGCCCATCAACAACTTCAGCTTTTACGAAGTTTGCCTCTGAAGTTGGGTTTCGACACATCACTTCCAGCCCAAAGCATCCACAATCAAATGGTCAAGCAGAGGCTGCTGTCAAAATTGTGAAAAACCTGATGAAAAAGAATAAAGATCCGGTCCTAGCACTCATAGAGTCTTGCAACACCCCTGGCAAACGGACTCTCCCCTGCGGAACTTCTATTTGGACGGAAAATTCGCACTATGGTTCCCTGCACTTCATCATCACTAACCCCTAAAACAGTGGATCAATCCAAACTCAGGGGGAAAGAGGAGCAGCGGAAGATGGCGCAGAAAACGGCTTTTAACAGACGCCATGCGGCCACGAAAAAGGCGGAACTAATTGCAGGAGAGAAAGTTTGGGTGAAGGATCTTCGAGCGTGGGGAAGTGTCCTCGAGAAGGCTTCAGCGCCCCGCTCATACATCGTGGAAACTCCTGTAGGGACCTACAGGCGGAACTCTCTTCTTCTGGCTTCTTCCCAACAATAGGTCGACCCCAGTGAGACATCTCCTGACAGTGAACTCCCCACTGAAACGGAGAAAACTCCGGGAAATGAACTGCCTGCAGAGGAGCTACAACAGCTGCCAGCAATCGCTCCAGAGATAAAGCGGCTGTCTCCCTCACCTGGGAAAGTGTCACGGTATGGGAGAAGATACAAGCGTGTCCAGCGCTAACCTCCTCTAAACTTTTTGGGGGAGATGTTGAGGGTTCAGGCAAGAATCCTCACGCGCCTAGCGGCGCCAGTGTGGCGGCGGGAACCGGCCGAGACTGGATCCCGGCAGTTGGTTTTGGGTGTCGGCTGCGAGCGGAGGACTAACTCCGCGTCTAGCTGTGTGTGGTGTTCTCCCTTATGTTCCGGCACTGGTTATAAATAAAACCGGTACCAAGGGAGCTCCGACGACTCAGAGTGGATTATTGACAAATCAACGGGCACAACACAACAGAGTCCACACGGGATCTAATGGAATCTTGACAATCTGCCAAAGAGGTGTTTAGCTGGCAAAGTGGCTGGGCCATATCTATGGCTAAATCTATGGCTAGTTGCGGCGACGGTCAATAGATGGCGTCTGGTTTTAGACGTCTATTTTAACGGGAGAGGAGACCCTTTTCTCTTTAGATTATTGTTGGAAAGTTTGGAATACCAGATCTTTTCATCTCCATTTAATATAAATATAATATTTATCGAATCATTTATATTCATTTGATTTTATATTCAAACAATAGACTCATTATTTCATATGTTTGTTATCTTTATATGTTTACATATTGTATATATCGTTTTACACAGTAATTAATTGGCACAAATTGGTACACTGATTAGGGAAAGTTCAATGTTGTGGACAACTTGTATAATTATACCCTTCAGTCTCTTTGTTCGCATATCTCAAGAGAATATAAGGCTATTATTTATATTAAACTAGATGGGAATGCATCTTTTTTTAGATCGACTTTTTGTCCCTTTTAAATAATAAGTTTAATATAATAAAATATTAAATTATATATTTACATATATTATTTGAGACATTTTATACCTTGACACAAAAGCACATTTAACATTGAGAGTTTTCAAGTTACTGAAGCAAGGCGAAACAACATTCCACTTTGCTGTGACTGAGACTTTGATAATTGGAACAGTCTATTAAATAAACACGGGGTTTTAAGAAAAATATAAAGTTTTATATTTCCAACAAAGAGCATAGATATACATTTATTTATTCCATAGAGATTTTATGAAAGAATGGGCGTGGCTTCCATTCCCATTGTGCCAATGTTGACCTCGTTGGTGTTGCGCCGGATGCGGATATACCCATTCTCTCCCCAATAGTCTCCCCAGCTGTTCTTGACGATCCAATACTTCTCTCCCGAGCTCTTGTCGGCGCCGTAGCCCACCACCACCACTGCGTGGTTGGTCTCCTTGTAGGGGTCGTAGCCCAGATTAGAAACTTGATGATAAATGCCACCACTATAGAGTACGAGATCCATGTCGGCTTTGATTCCAACAGCTACTGGCCCGTTCTTTACCAGGTTGATTTTGATCAACTCTTCATTACATCTGCAACACATACAAACCTTTAAATATAAATAACCAATGTATATAAATGTATTTTTTAAAGCTAAATATGAATTTTTAATCTCTGTGTGCTTCTCATTTGACTAATATATTATCAAAAATTATTTATGTGTGTGTGCATCTATATTTAGTTTTAAATGTAATACACAAAAAAAAAACAATGCTTTTAAATAAATTGATCTTCGGCCTATGCGGGTTGATTTAATTGAATGAAAGCTAATTCAAGCGACCAATGATGCCCCATAAAACAATTAAAAACAAAGTTGAAAAGTGCTCTACGGATATTTTTATAACTGAAATATTCGGTGGAATAAGATACATATGTCATAATTTGTACATAACTGGATGCAAACCCGCCCAAATATGTATGCAATGTATGTTTTAAAAGATTTGAATAAAGAAAAGGCTTAAGAATCTGGGAGAGAAGGACTAACAAAGAGGAAGCAATCATTAGCAGGGTTTATTATCCCGGAACTCATAAAACTGAGTTCAAGAACCTAGCATTTCCTGATCAGGTTGGGACAAGTCCAGAGAACAAAGAATTAGCAAAGACCAATCAGAGAGTAGAACATTAGCCAGGAATCTATAGCAAGATTACACGTCACAAACGACCAGCCAATGAGAAGCCAAAAGAGTTTTCTTCTTAAATCGGGAACGAAGAATAGTCAGTTGGACTTGGACAGCACCAAGTTGGGAGCTGGACAGCACCGAGTTAGCCCCTGGACAGCACCGAGTCAGGACCGTGGCGCTATAGATTAACTTGGAGCAAAATCCCATCTCCTCAATCCTCAGATAAGTTGATTCTCAATTATGGAATAGATAGTCGATAGCCAACTCCTCAACTCCTTTTTCTCCCTAGATTGCTAGCCTTTTTCAACTCAACCAACCCTGTGTTTTCGTTATTTTCCCCTGTATGCATAACTTGTCACTCAAACGACTGCGCCATCATCAATTCAATCAACTATCAACCAAATTCAAAAGATTTCGCACCGATAATCCCACACATATATATTTTTAAATCTATGAAAACATAATGGCACACACAAACTGCTATCACTCCTCTATGCTAGTATAATTTATCTATAAGAAATAAAGTTCATTTGTCATGACTAACAAAAAGTCATCAATAGATTAGGCTGTTAATAGGGATTTCTATTCCCAATGCCTCAGAAAAGCTAGAAATCTAAAAGCAGGCTCATTCGCCACCTTTGATCCAATATTTGGGTTTCTGTAAAGTGTGCAATTAAATAACTGTGAAGTGAGAATGCCAACCAAACAGCTGAGAGCAGACACTAAAAGTTTGAAGGCCCACTACCCAATTTTTAGTTTAAACAATCGAGCATTAATGTCGCGAGTAGCGCTCCGATAATCAGGGTTCTATGTCATCATTACCAAATATATGCACTTAGGAAAAATAATCATCCCAGTTGTTGAAAACAAAAATAACCTACCCTGGGAATAAATGTACGAAGAAAAAAATATATTTTTAGAATGTATACATATAAAGAACCTACTCTGCGGATTTTCAGACAGCAAGAGAACTTAACCCCTGAGAGATAGTAACCAGAGAGAGAGAGAGAGAGAATTGACATATTTTTATTGACATCTGGTCAATACATGTAAAGTGCACAGTCCGCACTAATTATGAGAAAATGAGAAATTTATAATGAGGATGATGGTTATAATAAAAAAAAAAAGATTTTAAAAATGATTAAAAATACAACTATGTACATGGCGCCTCTGCCACCGCTGCAGAGTTTGATGGAAGATCGCCAATGGGTCCCCAGCGATACCACGCATTTCGCGATCTACGAAGAAAACGTAGATGGCATGCTTTGCCGCTGAGGAGATGGTGATGGCGTGGTTCTCGAGGTTCACCGCGAAGATCCAGGATTGCAGGTCCGGCGGCCGCCCGATGATGGAGAACACCTCTCGGATGAGAGGGCGGACGGCGCTGCAGGACCAGTAGCGATGAGCCAGCGACAGGTCGCTGGAGCCGCAGGCGATGCAGACGGGCTGGCTCGACGCCGGGTGCCCCGGATGAGGCAGGGCGTGCAGGGCTAGCCGCAGAGCGATGTCCGCTGCATGGCCCCCGAAGGAGCAGCGACGGAGAGATGAGAACGCCAGGCTGGTGGAGGGCACGTCAACGACAGGCGCCCAGCGCCGGAGATACCGCGAGATGGGAACGGCGGCCAGGCGGGGACGCTCCAACATGCGACGCGCAGTGCGTGTGCTGATGCGCAAGAACGGCGTGGCTGTCCCGCGCAGCACCACGGCTTCATCCAAGGTCCGCTTCCTGTAGACGCTCGTCGCGTTGTCCGCCACTAGGCGTTGGCAAAATGCCCCAAGAGCAGCTGCATCTTCGCAGGCGCTTCTTGTAAGCCAGGCGATGGGCGGCGGAGCAGGGCCTGCCAGGTCGCGGACGCGAACTCCTCTCCATCTAGAGGGAGCCCGAAGCGATGGCGTCGCCAGGAACCTGCAGGCACCGACGAGGGGCAGGTTCAGTAGAGTGGGAGCAGGCAACACCCGATGGTTCAGGCCCAGGATGGAGGAGGCCTGCCCCCATAGATCCAGCAGCCGGCGGCGGCGAGGCAGCAACCAGGAACCCGAGGACAAGGGGGTCATCCAGGCTCCAGACTCCACCAGCCAAGAGTAGGCGTTCTTGCCTCCATTTTTGGATGCAGCCTGGACCCCCTTGAAGCAGGCGAGCTGGAGTTGGGTCCTGATGTCGAGCAGTCCTACGCCACCGACGGACACAGGACGTGCCAGTAGACCTCCCGGGAGCCAGGCGGCGCGATGGCAGGATCCCCATACGAACCGCGTCAGCCTGGCCTGCAGTTTGGCGATAGTGGCATCACCGGGCAGGTAGCCGTGCAGATGGTGGAGCACCGCCGCCAGTACTAGCGAGTTGGCCGCTCTCGCCCGCCCCACCAGGGAGAAGCCGCGGACAAATGGGGACCATCTGGAGATCGCCCTCTCCAAGATGCCCAGCAGGTGATTTTCCTGGACCGAGGTTCCATGGCCTGATGTTATTTCGCAGCCCAGCACCGTGATAGAGGATGCGGACCACGAGATGCCCAGCGGAGAGTCGGCACGGTCCCTCCAGGCGCCGCACCACAGTCCTTTACTTTTCGGGAAGTTGACGCTGACTCCCGACGCACGCCGGAATTCGTCAAAGATGGTCTTGACTCTCTCAAACTGCCAATCCTCGCGGATCAGCAGGAGAATGTCATCGGCGTACGCCAGGACGTTCCCTCTTCCGAGAATTCTCTCCAAGTGGCGCAGGAGGGGACCCGTAAAGATGGAGAAGAGGGCTGCGCTGCAGGCACACCCCTGCCGAAGCCCTCTGCGCATTTTGAATGGGCGGGTGAAGTTTCCATTCACCTTGATGGTAGCGTTGGCCTCCGCGTAGAGCAGGTGGAGCCATTCCATGAAGGGCGGAGGCAGGCCGATGGTGCGTAGCTGGGAGGCCAGGAACTCTCGGTCCACGTTGTCAAAGGCGACTGCCAGCGGCGTCTTGTTCTTGAAGGCCAGGGCCACCTCGTCAGACACGCACGCGATGTTCCAGGAGGGACATCTTCCCGGAACGGCGTAAGTCTGGCAATCCGGCACGATAGCTGGAAGGTGGCGACGTAGACGACCCAGAATAACGCCGCTGACGATTCTGTAGTCCGCCGTCGGAAGTGAAATGGGCCGGTAACCGCTTAGGCCCGGACCACCGTGCGCTTTGGGGACGAGGCAGATGATATTCCTCCTCGATGATTCTGGAAGAGTCCCGCGAAGCTTGGATTCGGCGAGGACTTGATGTATGACTCCACCGAAGAAGTCCTCGAAGCCCTTGACAAGCTCGCAGGGTATGCCATCCCAACCAGCCGCTTTCCCTTGAGGCAGACGGCTGATGGCAACTTCCACCTCATTCAAGGAGATATCTGCTCAATGAAGCGGGTCACTGTCCTCCAGAGTGATGCATTCAGTAGCTCCCTCCAAGAACCCAGCGATGTCCTCCGGGCTGCAGGTAGAGCCGTTGAAGCGCTCTCTGAAGGAGTTGAAGACGTAGCGCCTCAGGCTCTTTCCCTCGAAGAGGTTCCCCTGGGCGTCGAAGACGGTCGTCAGTTCCGCGCGATGTTGTCGGACACGCAGGGCACGCCCAAGTTCAGGCAGTGAAGGGTAGTCCGCCTCCACGGTCTCAGCCTCGAGCCTGGAGCGAAGAAACCGACTTGCCCTGGTGACGTAGTCCTCATCTTCAACGCGGGGAACGTAGAGGCACTTGATGTCTTTAACGAGTTCCCGCTTCAATTTCCCCCATTTTCCCCATAGATCTCCAGTAGGGTTGCCTTCGATTTCCTGCGAAGCTTTACTAAGAAGCGCCTCAATCCTCTCGATGACTGGCGCTGATCGCAGTAGCGCGGAGATGGATGGCGCAGACGGTGAAGGGGGATCCCCCACTTGGAGAAGGATGGCACGGTGGTCCGAGTTGCGGTAATTGAGGGTCCAGTAACGGGTGACGCGCCCAGAGAGTCTTGATGGTATAAGGACTCGATCCAGACGGGCGGCGTCAACCCGGCTTCCGTAACTGGCGACCCTGGTAGGCAGGTGCGCGGCATCGAAGATGGCGGCGATGTCGACGAGGGCGGTCCGGTCCAGAAATTTCGCGAAAGCTTCCACGGCTCCAGACCCGATGTCGCTCGAAGACTCCTCGGAGATGTTGATGTCGCCGAGGGCCCACGCATCTTCTCTGATGGCTTCCTCTGCGATGATCTGCAGTTGGAGATGCCGTTCTTCGGGAGTGTGGGAGAGGTGGCAGTTGATGACGCGGGTCTCGAGGCCCCGGATCTTGACGCTGGCAATAGCAATCTTGCCTGGCCACAGGACACGATGCCAGAGGACGGTGACACCCGACGCCACGATGACGGCGAGGCCGGAACCCCTGGGTGTCGATGATGGCGCGAAGACGGCGCTGTAGCCCAGGCAAAGGTCCCGGACATTGTTCAGGGCCAGCACGTTCGTCTCCTGGACGAACGCGACATCAACTGCGTGCTGCTTAAGGAAGCAGCACAACTCCACACTCCTTTCGCGAACGGCAATGCCGCGCACATTGAGGCATGCCATGCGGAAGCTCATGACATCCCTCTATTAGCTGCAGCTCTGATGGTGGTGAGCCGCTTGTAGAGGTGGCAGGCCTTATCCTCTATATTGAATATCAACTTGGTGGTGAGGTCAGTCAGGCAGGCCGACTGCTCGGGATTCAGGGCAGCGATCAGCGCCTTCATAGGGCCTTTGTTGGTGATTGCCTGAATCACTTTTCCTTTCCCTACGCCCGCCGTTTCAATGTCCTTGAATATGGTGTCAGGGAGTCGCTCAAGGACTGGCCTCAGCTGCTCAAGAGCCAAGGATACCTTCTTCGGCGTTTCTTCCTCCCGAGAGCTTTCCTCCTGCACTCTGGTAACAGAAGGGAGGGGCAGGGCAGGAACAGCTAACTTAGCCTCGCTAACTTTGCTGGAGAAAGACACCCCTTCCGCTGGTGATTTTGCGGCGCTTGTAGCAGGCGTCGGTTGGACGGGAGTGGACGCCGCGGGAGCCGAGACACTTTTGGAGGGGGTCTCCTGAGGCCTGCCAACCGCTGCTGGGGGAGTCACGGCAAGTGCTGCAGAGGACGGCGACTGAGTGGTAGGAGGAAGGCGCGCTGGGTCCTACCTGGGTGTTTGTTGATGATTGGGGCGTTCCTCCCTGTCTCTCCTGGGGCAGCTGGCTCGCCGATGTCCCTGGCGATGGCACATGCTGCATTTCACGCCGTGCGTGATGAAGGCAGGTGTTGTTTCTCCCTTGGACTTGATATCCACTTTTCCAGGGAGCTGGTGGAGCTTCATGCCATCATTCATGAGGATGAAGGCCTCTCTATTGCCTGTGGCCCAGGAGTAGCCCTCGCAGTTGACAATCTCGAAGGCCAGAGAGACGACCTTGCAGTATGGCCGCAGGGTTGCGACTATGTCCTCCTCCTTTACGGCGATGGGGAGGTTCCCGATTATTATTTTTTCTGCCCTTTTCCTATAGGGGAACGCTCTGAGGATGGTGCCTCCGATTGTAAGTCCATCCTCGATCAGGCGCTCGGCCTTCTCCACACTGGACAGACTGGCCAGCATGTGGCCAGACATTCTCATAAGCTGGAAAACGGATCCCCTTCCCAGCTTCTCCTCCAAGGCCCTCATGTAGCACAGGTGATCGAAATCCGGACACCATTCAATAAAGCAGCCCTGATCGAAGGATTCTGCTGCAGATCTGGCCTTGTTGATCTGCTGCTGTTGCCTGGTGTTTTTGATGGCTGCCACGGGATTCCTGTTGAAAACTCGTGTCATCCCAGCTGGCTTTGGAGCGCTGGATTCCGACTTCGCAACCTTGGTCGGCTGGCTTTTAGGAGGTGAGGCTTTCCTTTTTTTTCACTTGGATGAAAGGTGTAGGATCTTCATCCTTCTCCGCGGCCTCCACTTGATCCGCCCAATTTACATTTTTCTCGATTGTTTCCGCAGCTTGATTTGCATCGCTGCCGTTCTTTGTAGACGAATTTACATATCCGTCTAGTTTTTTTTTTAAATCATGCGATTTTCCGCTGAATTATTTTTCGTCGCTATCTCGACGTCCCTTTCTTCTACAATGATGGAACTAACACCATCTTGTAGGTCTTGATGTTGGCTCTCCGCCAATACTCGATAAGGATTACTTATCTCCATATCGCCCATCTCCATCCCGAAAAAACGCGGAGCTCGCGCGCCGCGTGGCCGCACGGCCGAGAGAGAGAGAGAGAACGCTTCACGATTTTGCGTGTCATCCTTGCGCAGGGGCCATGCTAATCTTCTCTGTATCGTTCCAATTTTAGTATATGTACCGCCGAACAAGCGAGAGAGAGAGAGAGAGAGAGAGATAGGACCTATACTATGATTTAGAAGAAAGAAAAATAACTTACACTGGGAATAGATTGAGCCGTCCAAAGAGTTCAGTATTTTACATATATTCCCATAAACACCTCAAAAATATAAAATTCATTATGTCTACACCAAAATCCTATCAAGACCTTTCCAAAATGTTTAGTATTGTAGTACTTACGCCCCATAGTAGCCACCAATGTAGCCATAGTCCACTACATAGTAGTGTGGACAAGAAGCGTTTACGGGTTTGCACCATTTCCGTGCATAGCCGGTGTATGGGTAGCAGGACTCCTCGACAATCCCGTAGTCCTGGGCGTACTTCCCTGCTGTGAGGTATGACCACCCTCCATCGCAACCTGCGCAGTTCATGGCCGCGTATAACTTAATGGATTATTTTCGATATTTATCGGTAGATTTGAAATACTAGGCAACATATTAGATAAATTAAACTTTATTCCATTTTTAAAAACACAAAGTAATATGAAAGTCTGTCTATAGATAAAACTATCTTGAGTGTAGCCACAAGGAAAGAACCAATCCTGTATGCGAAAAACTGAGAAAGAAGTTTCATCATGAAGGAATGTTATGGAAAAACATTAGATTGGAAATAACGCAGGAAAAAGCACCTTACTTGTGATGAACTCACAATGAAAGACCCCAATTTCTGTGGAAAAAAAATATGCTGAGTAAATATCTACTCAATGAATGTAGGCACTGACGAAAATAATCTTTCCGGAGAATGACCCCACGAAAAAATATACCCTGGGGGTAAAAATTTAAAGATAAAATCTAACTTGGTAGTAAGTCTACAAATAAAGAACATACCCTGGGAGTTAGAATACAGAGAAAGAATCTACTCTGGAAATAAGTAGACAGAGAAAGAACTTACCCTGGGAATATTTTGAGCAGTCCAAGATCTGCTGTGGAGACAGGATAGGCTGTTGACGGTTCTTAGAAGCGATGCGGATGCGGGCTTCCAGCATTCCCATAGAGGCGTAGGCATAGCAGCTGCCGCAATTTCCTGATCACACAGCATTTCTCGTTAATGGGCATTTTTTTGACTCCCTAGTTCTATATTCAGCTCAATCTTTTCTCGACTTTTGGGCACATTTATCCATCATATATTTTTTCAAAATAAAAATTTAAAAACAGACATTCTAGCATTTATTACCTAAAACTACAAAAAGTGTTACAGAGAAACAATTCTACATGTAAGCCATATTCTGACAATATATGTATATTACAATGATATTGTTGTATTGTTTATCCCCAACAATACCTATGTGCCTTAATCGGATGGTTCCACATCCACTATGCCGGGGATGTGTACATTGGACCAGAGATCTCTACAAAATACTTTTTTATATATGAAGAGATGCAGGGCTGCGTCGTCAGCGTCGCTTTTTTTCAGTCTCGTTGCGTGTCCTCACTTTTTACGCCTTAAGCATGCGCTCGGCTCCTGGAAAGCCTTCCACTACGCCTACTACATCGTGCTTCTCATTTGGCGCGCGACGAGCATTTCGGCGTGATAAACACAATATTTGAAGACTCCCGGCACGCCTGGAAATTAGAGTGACCTTCACAAAAAGAAAAAGCTTATGGTGCGGCGCATGGCGGGCCTGCTCCGACACGCACATCCTCCATCGTCCTCCCTACTTTCTAGCTCCTGCGCGATAGGTCGGCGCCTGCCTTGGGAGTTTTATGACTCAATACGCTCTTCGCACTCGCTCAACGCGCTGTTCCCTGGAGGACGCAGTCTCCTACTCCAGATTCTGCTGGTGTATTGCGGACAAAAACATGCGCTAGACCTTTCGCTTCAGTGTGGATACTGTGGTGCTTGGCAGGACGAGGGCGCCTTTTGGGCATGTCACTTCCCGCATTGGCCGTCGTATGCGGGAGCGTTTGCGCCTGGCCTACCTACCCATCACCAGTTCGTGAGGAGGTGATAGGAACATCTGAACCTCTCCATCATGAGCTGGTCGTCGCTTCGCCGCTGCGCCTTGTCCAGGCACAACGCTGACGTAGCAGTGAGGATCGCTATGCACGCCTTGCCCCATCCTGCCCAACAGTCCTGCTGTGGGTCCAGAAACCTGTTGCTAGCCCACCTGTACTGGTTCTGCCACTGCGTCATGCATCCGAAAGTAATTCCTAATCATTTAGCGACCCCCTGATCTACAAGACTGAATCTTCTAGCGAGACCTGGTTGATGACGCCTTGGCCATCCTGTCGTCCGCTAAGGCTAAACTTAATAAGTTTTATCTCAATTTTGAAATTAGCGGGGTTCAGGTAGATTTTTTCCTTGTCTGCAGGAGAACTCTTTGAAGGGGAAGGAGATTCCTTCTCTGAGAACTACCATGAGTATTTTATAATTCTAATTGAAAAAAAAAAACTCATTTCCCCATCTATATATGTTTATTTTTATCTCTCTCTTCTTTCTATTTTACTTATTTTACACACACCATATATATATATGCAGAATGAACTACAGAAAGAGACCATGTCATCACAATGATATTTATGGGGATCAGTTCATTGCCAAACTAAATCCAGATCAACAGTTCTATGATATTTACAGATTTCATTACTACGTTAAATCCACCCTTATCAGAATAATGACGATCACACATAAATCACTTGTTTTATCACGTACATAAACGAAATTCATTTCAATGGAACCAACTCACCTTGAGAACGAACTGGCGACACATAGTTCACGCCATCGACATCCCTCCAGTCCCATTCCTCTGGCAGCTCGGCGGCCATCTCCCGGATCTCTTTAGTGAGGGGGGCGGGACGGGGAAGTCTACGCAGGCGGACTAGTTGGAGAACAACAACAGACTTTGTTTCTCGGTCAACACACATACCTGGACTCGCCTTTACTTGCTCTGGGAAACCCTAGAAGCTCCATGTCCAGTTCGGGATAGTAGGTAGCAGTCCAGCTCTTCTGAGCCTTGTTGATTTTGTTGATCAAATCCATCTTTGCATGGAGGTCATTTTCGGGAGGTCTCGAGCTGGACACGGACGTTAATCAAATATTCGAACTGAAATATGAATCTAAGAAATGTATCTATAAATTGTACAAATAAAGTTAATATTTCTTTAATAATTTTATGTGTACTTCTAAAAGGCACTCTACACAAAATACTCTATAATGTGTAAATCTACTAATAAATCTACATTAACTTTTGGGGAGAAAATGATGATCGCCTAAATAACCTTATCGACATTTCAAAAATCTTCTCTTGGAGGGGAACAGAATAAATCCACTAATTTTATGGAAATTCCGGAGCAACGTTCAGCTCAACAGAAACGTCACCACAGGACGTCTGGCATCTATTTAAGCTCGACCAAGAGTATTTTACAGGTCAGCCCTGAACCCTGATGTCAGTGTCTGCTGCTGTAGTGGTGCTAGGATTCCGTACTCCGTTCCATCCTTTGCCATGTAGCCGCAGCCCCCTATCATACTTAGCTTGACTTACGCTGTTATCCTAACACAAAAATGCAATATTTTCACTTATCTTTAGTGTAACGTCTTGCTGAATAGCTCTGTAACTAAACACTGACTGAATTTTTCTACAAATCCAGACGTGGTACAACTGAGAGGTTAAACCTCCCACGAGTAACCTTTCTAATCAAAACCCCTGAAACGACCACTACTATAAATTTACAATTGACTTTCCTTCCGCAATGAGAAACTGCTTCTTTAAAAAAAAGCATCGGGAATATCTACATTCTCAGGTTACGATGAAAAGAAGGAATAACGATTCTAAGACTAGATTCTCTAGACCTCCTGAACTTTCACTCACTCTAATTCATTCTGACGAACTGAGTGGACCTTGGGGGGAACGGGTGTGAGTTTCTTCGCCTTGTAGCAGGCCCAGTTGTGGCCCAGCACGTCGTGACTCGTACCAATCTTGGTCTCTCCACAGAGACTGATCCACTTATCGTTCTCCTTCCTGTAGTTGAGGTAGGCGAGGTACTTGCGGTTGTTGATGGTAGCCTCGTAGACTTCGCTGTAGATCATGGTCCAGTGTCCCACATTGCCATCGTCATCTATCACCATGTCGGGGTAGAGCAGGGAAACGTTGGTGACATGCACCGGGTGTTCTGCACACAGAATTAACGTATTCAGCGAGGAAACAACGCGAATAGAAGATTATCAGCCCCACGGAGCATCAGAAAATCTTCCGCGACATATTCTTCGAGCATAAACATATTTCCAGAATTCCATCGTACATATAGAACCGCTTCGATGTCAATATGTACGACTTCGAATATTTGCGAAATGTGTACATTTGGGGTTCGAAGAGGTAGAGCATTGTATTCTGAATTGTGATGATGTTTTTATAGGCTTATGGAATTTATAAGGTGCACGCCTTGACCTCCCTGTAAAAAGACGTGGTCAAGATGGTTCCCCTCTTTAGCACTAATCAACACTACTTCAATTGCTCAACTACCTTTGTAAAAAACTATTACCACTTGCGTAAATTATAAAATGGTTTATTCTTTTTATGTGAAAGGGCTGAGGGTTCGAGACAGAAATCAAGGTTTAAAAGATGGAGATCTAAGAGCTCAGGATTTCAATACTTCTCAAGTGAAAATATATAATTGACTTATTTTCAAATTTCAATCTAATTTTTAAAAATATTAACTTATATCCTTATTTTTTGGAGACATCTATATACTTCGAATATGAAATAAAAAATCCTGGTGTAAAATAACTTAAGCATGAATTACAGTGAACCCTCCAAGAGAGAGATAAACAATTTGACAATTAAAATAATTTTATTGACATCTTGTCAATACATTCAAAGTGCACAGTCTGCACTATTTAAAAAAAAATATATATATATATGGAAATTTTGCCGGGAGGAAATTGACCGTCGGCAAACTGAAAAGTGTCCACCTAGAGACCTCTTTTGCCAAAGCTGGTGTTGTGGCTTTGTCACCGACCCGAGGCCGCTAGTTGCGGCGACGGTCAATAGATGGCGTCTGGTTTTAGACGTCTATTTTGACGGGAGAGGCGACCCTTGTCTCTTAAGATCAATTTCCTTCCGGCAAAATTTCCATCTATATTTTAGCCATAGATATGGCCCAGCCACTTTGCCAGCTAAACACCTCTTTGGCAGATTGTCAAGATTCCATTAGATCCCGTGTGGATCGCATGGAATAAAGTCCGCCCTAGACTGACGAGGGCCATTAGCCCGAAACCATGGTCTCTAGGTGGACGCTTTTCAGTTTGCCAAAGCTGGTGTTGTGGCTTTGTCACCGACCCGAGGCCGCTAGTTGCGGCGACGGTCAATAGATGGCGTCTGGTTTAAGACGTCTATTTTGACGGGAGAGGCGACCCTTGTCTCTTAAAATATATATATATATATGCATCATACTATGCATAAAGAACATGGCGCCTCTGCCAGCGCTGCAGAATTTGGTGGAGAAAGAAAGGACACTCGCTAGAGGACAAAGGAGATAATTTCTTCGCCAAAATTTTTAATAATTAGCAACTCTTCAGTAATAAAAAATTTCCTCTAAAGGAGATCCTATCTCAATACATAAGTGTCCTTTGCAGAAAGGTTCTACCGAATAGGATTTTTAATTAATTTCTTGCTCAAATGAGATTTATTTTCCAGTATATACTCGAATTATTATCGAATTTTAGAGGAGAATAGAAATTATTCCACCTACTCATTTTGAGAAAGAGATTGTCACTCAGGGAGATGAATGACTTGGTAAAAGATATGTTTGTGAAAATACTTTGTAAAACGTATTTTTGAAATGACTTATGAAAAGTCTTGAAATCACTTTTTGTTTGAAGTAGGATAAAATCACTCTCTTATTCAGAGATTTATAATTCGAACATATATATGTTTTAAAAATTTAAACTATGTTCAATATCGAATCGCACGCATATGGTTTTCTAAAATATAGATTCACCGCAAAAATATAAAGGCAACTATAGACAATCTTTCTACAAAGCATAAAAGAAAAAGCATAAAGAAACGTATTCCCGTATGGATCTTCATTTATTTGAATACATAGTTTGTTAGATTATTTTTGTAATTTTAATGATTGATAAAGGGGATTTCCAGAAGTCAAATAAGGGTGCAAAAAAGTTTAAGCGCCGTTTTAAAAACCTTTCTATTATTTTTAGATATATGGTGATATATTTTTGGAATAGGCTCTCATTGTGAAGGAAAGTATTTCTTAGTTAATTGATATTGTGTGTCGAGCGACTTTGTTCTAAATGGTAATTCAATAGATTTACTCACACCTATTGTTGACTACGCGAAAAACTTTATTAAAGGCATTGACCCGTGTTCAACTTCTTTTTTAATATTTAATTCAAGTCCAAGGATAAATTTAATTAAAATTCAAACTGTTCAATTTACAGCAATATTCTAAATAATGATTTTCTAATCCATGTTCTTTCTACCTTCGACTTTTCTGAAATACACATAACGTGTTTTTCTTGCAAACTCTACCATTACGCTTCTAAACTAGAAATTTCAAGAATGTTTTGCTATATATATGGATAAATTAATAATCTTTATATTCGCACATTAGCCCCTACAAATAACTCATTAAAATTTCAAAGAATTTTAAAAGAGCTATTGATAAAATAATATAACTCAAAGGAACTCCCATCGCATTTTAAAAACATTCCAGAAGTCTCAGGTCGTGAAACTTTCCCAGTTTATAGAAATACCTGGGCAAAGGCATCCTATTTAAGGTTGTTGAACTTGTAAGGGGTCTTTTCATCGAATCTCTTTGCTATGTGAAAGTCATGGTTTCTACATTTAGCAACTGATTTGATATTTAAGGCGTAACTGTATTTGATTAAACTCTTACTACACATCCGTCAAGGCATATATACTTTGAAGTACCTAACTACACGCGTACTTACCAAGGTCCTGCTCGGAGCACTGGATGGCAGAGTCTCCAAGCCGCGGCCCCTCCATCAGCTGCCAGCGTCCTGCGACGTCTTCGTACATGCAGTTGACTGGTGTGTCGGCCCAACATCCTAGGCTGGCTAGGGCTACCGTTAGACATAAGATGCTCCACATTGTTAGAACTGTGAACTATGGCCGTGAACTAGCTCTTTTAAGACAACAGTTCTACCACAGAGTAATTCTGTTTTGAACAGGGCAGAATTTGTATTATTAAGGAACAGAGTAAAACATTTCTCTATAAAGAACTAAAACTTCTGGAAACGAAATATTAGTTATAATTCACCCACGTGCCCCCCATGGCGCGACGGGGATTGGTGTGTAGTGGAGAACAAGGACAGCTGGTCACATCTGCGGCGAGTAGAAGACGCGTCGAGTTGCCTCCGGGCATGTGGATGATCCTGAAAGACGGTACCAGGAGAGCCTGGAATCGAAGCGGCCTACAAGGCGGTGTATTCTAGGCTGGACGTGTACAGTGAGGCGCGGGACGTTTCACAAGAGTGACATCCACGGCGCCAATTTATAATTGTAAAGTATTATATTTGAATAAAAAACTTTTAATACATATACGCACTTGGGTAAAACCAGGTCGTTACCTGGGTCATTAGGTTAGTATTTACATAATTTACGGCTGATCCAGGCTGTTCCACGACTCCCCTCCTAGAATATCGCGATATCCTCCCCCATACTGATGAGGGCTACAGCCTGAGATACTGGTTGTTGGATTTTGTTCCCGTTTTACCAAATAGTAATACCATTCTGTATACTCTTCACTATGATTTATAAATTGCATTGTTTAATGCATATTTAAAGGGAATTTAGTATTTTCAGGTACAAAGTCAAAGATTTTATTCTAATGGAAATAAGGAAATGAAAAAAAAAATCTGGTTAAAAGGTAACGTTTATACAAAAGTTAGAATTTACCAATTGAGCGTTGTACAACTTTATAATATAATCTCAGAAAAACCATGTTAACTCTTTTCAACTTATAAATAATTGGACAAAAATATTGATATGTAGAAGATCGTCTCAATCAAACTATAGAGATCTCAATTCCTCTTCATCTTAATCCTCTTAGTCTTTTTGAAAATCTTTATCCCCCTTTTTATCTTAATCCCATTCTTCATACTTATTTCCAATTAACAATGGGAAACGAAAAATAAATTGAAGAAATTATCTTCAAGAAAAATATATTTTTTAAGTGCGGCTCTCCTGATTCCTTTTCCTCATCTCTCTGTGGAATCTAAGAAAGACACAAATTGAGGTAGGTGTGACAACCTCTGTATGACATCTCGGGGACAACTGTCGTTTTGATGTCCAAGCTTCTAAATGGCGGCTGTGGCGAACCCTACCTTCTGGTAATGTGACCAGAGAATATTCCTTCTTGATTTGACTCGACAAGTGCCATTTTTTGAAAAAGAAATTCCACAGATTCTTGAAATTTCAATAAGAAAATTGAATTGTTTCTTGTGAGAAACTATCATGTGTATAAAGCAATATAATATATTTTCAGAATATATTTTTATGGAAGCGAATGATCTTCTTAGAAAGAATATCCATGCGAAATATCTTTTGATAAGCAAAATTTATTTAAGCAAAACCCACTGCTTGAAGAAAGGATCCTAAATATTTTACTCCCGAAGACTTAGCGCATATGATCCCGAATATAGACAAGTAATAGAGAGATGAAGCGTTTTATATAATGAGGGAATTATTATTAATCATTCAGAAAATATTCATGTTAAATATCTTTGTAAAAGTCGTTTATTTGGCTTTAACAGAAACCTAGCAGAGACTCCTAAGTTTGAAAGAGTTGAAAAAATCTCATCACTAAATATTTCAATATACAGTAATTCTCTAAATGTAGTTTTAAAATTATTTATGTGATAAATTTGAACTCTTCATATGATTGTGTGTGGATCTAATTTGTAATTCATTTAGCTTTTTTTTTCCAAATAGCTAGGTCAACTTTATGTTTCATTAGTTGGTATCAGATTTTCCATTAATAAATAATAAAAACTTCAACCTTTATCAATAAGTGGGAATAAATTTAAATAATTGTGAGAATATTCATAAATAAGAGTTAGAAATGTAAGCGTAAATTTCTATACCAATATAAGCTGTAGACAAATATGTCAGAAACATAGAAAAGTTAAAAGGTGTAAAATTGTAGAAGGATTGATATTTGAAATTAACACCTAAATTATAATATTAAAATATTTTTAACGCTTGGCATATATGGCGGAATGATAATGGAAATTGGATTTAAATATTAGGATGGTCAATAAAATTTTTAAAAACCTGAATCCAAAAGTAAACATGTTTAAAATATGATGTTTAGAGCTTTTTTTAGTTTTGAATAGCACAAACATTCCTAATATCTTTTACAAAAATATGCTCAGAAAAGAATAAATTGGATAAAATATTAAAATGTAGTGTAATGAAGATTATTCTCTATCTATCTCTCATAGCTATGTTTGAATTTTGAAGACATTTAGAATGTCCATGGATTATTAATATTGCTGAGATGAAATATATTTTTGAAAAAATCAATAAGGAGTCTAGGGTTTGATTTCTTTTTATAAATTCCTTTTCTAGATTTCTTATTGATTTTGTCGAAGTGTTAAAGAAGGGAAGAATATTATAAAATATAATCTAATAAAAAGGGGCTATATACGTTAAAATAACTTTACTCAATAGGTGATAAAAAGTGATAATATCTACATGCTGCAAATATAATAATTTTAAATTTATTTTTATAAAACATAAGAGTCCTCTTATATAAATATCTATGTATCATTTAGCTATAGAACTCGAAAATGGTTATTTTTAAGAATCTGATTTCATTCAACACCATTACTGGCAATATCATTATCACTACAATAACAATGAGGCAAGTTTATTTTATATATAAGATACGATCAATAAGCAATTCACAATGACCTATAGGAAAATATTTTATTTTATCATCGTAAAATAATGTTTTCTGATTGAATGAACATTCCTAACCTTTCATATATCTACAAACATAATATATATTTTTATTCAGATATGCAGATTGAAGTTAACACAAGAATCCGAAAACGTTCGTTGATGGAGTTCCTGTTAAAGCCTGGATACATTTTAGCCACTGAAATTCACTCTAAGCAAAGATGTATGTATAGAAACTAAGCCATGGATAGAAGTACAATACGAAGATGAATTCAGAGCTTCCAGACTGATGATTTTAATACTAGTGATGAAGAAAGACCAGGTAGACCAATCTCTGTAATGACAGACAAAAACTTGGCCTCTAACGGCGAAATTGATCAAGAATAACTAGAGACAATAAAAACGTATCAAATAATAAAAAATGTTCCCTGTCTAATTGAGATGCTCTTAAACTTATTAATTTTCTTGTCTATCAGAAATTATGCTGAAAACGAGCGCCAGAACTTTTAACAAGAGAAATGATACAAATTCGGAGATTCGTTTAGATCTTAAGGATACTTGTACTGGAGAACCTTCTGAGGTGTTGAAAAGGTATGATAACATGTAATAGGACTTGGATTTATCATTATGGCCCTTATTCAAAACGCCAATCAATGCAATGGACCCATAAAACATCGCCAGTAAATAAAAAAACCAAGGCTTCCCCCTTCCAAGGATAGAATCATGCTCTCTTTCTTTTGGGAGCAAGAAGGGCTGATATGCATGGGCACTCATGTAATAATTTCTTCGATCGACAAGGAAAAGTAGTTTAACTCATTAGAAAATCTTAAAAGAGTAATTGAAACAAAAAGACTCAACTTAAAAACCATTCAAATCAAATTTCATTAGGATAATGCAAGCATAGGGCACATTTGGCTTTGGCAAAAATTGCAGAATATGGGTGAATTTTGATGTCTCACCCAGCGTACAGCTCTGACTTGGCACCCACATACCTCTACGTGTTTGGAAGATCAAAGATTTTTACGTGGTCAAACAACAACATGTGATGCACTTTTACTTCAAAATGTTATCGGGTTGGTTCATAGAGCTGGATAAGGCGTTTCACCAACTTTCTGAGAAACTCTTTACCAGCTTGGAGTAAAATTGCATCTCTTTCAAATGTTTTACCATATGAACCCTCTTTAATCTTACAAACAAGAAGAAGTGTGATGGTTCCAGATCAGGGCTGTAGCAGGGTGAGACATCAAGTCCACCCATACCCTGCAATCTTCTCCAAAGTCAGTTTTGCCATGTGAGGTCTTACGATATCCTGATGAAATTAGGTTTGAGTGTTTTGAAGTTTAATTTTTTGTTTAAATTGCTCTTTTAGATTTTCTAATAATTTAAAATACCTCTCCGTGTTTAAATAGGATTTTTTTTCACAAGAGTGTATATGAATACCAGCTCTTCTTGGGGTCCCAAAAGAAAGATATCATGGTTTTGTTCACGAAAAGGGAAAGTCTTGTTTTTTTTAATCTTTTACTGGCGATATTTTATTGGTCCATTACCTTAATTCGCGCTTTGAATTAATCTGAGTCTCACGACATGTTATCACACTTTCTCAAACATCCGAGAAGGTTCTCCAGAAAAAGGTTTCATTGAGGTCTAAGTAAATAAATATCTTTCCAAATTTGTATCATTTCTCGTGTCAGAAGTTTCGGCACCCTTTTTTTTTTGCATAATTTTGGTAACCAAGATCATTAATAAGTTTAATAACACTTCATTCATGCAGGAAAACCTTACCATTATTTGATGAGTCGTCATTGTCCGCTTATTCTTGATCAATATCTCCGTTAGAGCCAAAATTTGGTCCGTCACTACAGAGGTTGGTCTATCTGGCCTTTCTTTAGCACTTATATCCAAATCACTAATCTGGAAGCGCCGAATCCATCTTTGTATTGTGCTTCTATCCATGGGATGGTTTTCATATACAGACTATAGCTTCTAGTGAATTGCAGTGACAGAAATATCTCCGAACTGAAACAGAAAATCCATCACACCAACCGTTGTCGTATTCTTGTGTTTACTTCAGGCTGCATATCTGAAATTTTTTAAATAAAATCTCAATTCTTTTTTCAGATATTAAAATAGATTTTTCATTTAATCATAATATAATATTTTTATAAATATAAATAATTTTAAATTTTCTCTATAAGTCATTGTGCCCTTTTACCTATTGAACGGCCCTTGTATATTCCAAAAATCAGCTAGTTATCTCAATTGTTTCGTCATTCGTTTATCTATATATCCCATCTTATATATCACAATATATTGGTCAGTAATAAATATTTTACGATATTATGGTTTTATATCCCATGGTATTTATCCCAAAATTATACAGTACTCTATATTTTATGGCGTTTGTTCATCTAGATCCCATGATATATTTCAATATCAGATAGTACTTTAATTTTCACGCCATATTTTTTCTACTGATTATAAATTTTCGATATATTATATATTTTATACTTTTTATATTCCTAGTGAATATATCGTTAGTAGCACACCCCACGCGAACCTTTTTCATTGACATAGTGTGGTAGACACCCATTGTCTATCTCTTCTGAGTAGATATCTAAGGTCTAACCACGATATGAATGGAAAGATATTCTCTTGGACTAGATTCCATGTTATACTTTCTATTGTTATTGAAATTATATCTATCCAATGTCTTTCTTTATGAGTACATACCTAAAGTCTGACAACGTGATGTCTGGAAGTATTTATTCCTTCAACTCCCTCTATAGTAATGATGAATAGAATATATATTCAGTGTATAGAGAATGAGATCACTAGTTCTTATCTCTCTTAGCGTACTAGTGATCCATATGCTACTTCGTTACGAATTTAATATAATCATTCGAAGAGAGTCTAACACCAAATTCTTGAGTGCATAGTAAAACGGGATCACTTTCCTCAAGCAGGAGGGGCAGGCACCAATTCTGTCCTCCCAAGAGAACAGCAGTCTTTGATTATCAGACTTAAGTCTGGTCATCAACGGACAATGACTTTCCAGAATGGTTTTCCCACTGTGTACTAATTGCAATTATCAATCTGCAACCCCAAACAACATCATTGACTGTAATTTATAATAC
Source organism: Cordylochernes scorpioides (assembly GCA_030710605.1). NCBI lineage: Eukaryota > Metazoa > Arthropoda > Arachnida > Pseudoscorpiones > Chernetidae > Cordylochernes > Cordylochernes scorpioides. The sequence goes on from CP092882.1 coordinate 56,687,253, forward strand.
AATATAATGCGGCTTATGATTGTAGAACGAAGTTTAAAATTACACCGCAAAGGTTTCTTTTTAACGAAAAATCGAGAATTTATTTTAAGGAGAAATAACGATTATTTCAAACCTTAGCGATGAAGTATGATAGGATGAATTGTGAAGAGCAATGATAAATCATTGACTGTATTGACTCATCCAATGATGAGCTCTACTCATCCCCAGCAGACACCATTAAGCATCTACAAGCTTAATACCCTAATAGGATTGGGTGTTGATAAGAAAGAAGAAGAATTTCCTCAGGGAGATATATCAACTTATTCTCTACTAGACGAATGACCCGGGCAACGCCCGGGTTTACCCGATTAAATGTTTTATTCAAACACTATTCGTTACAATTATAAATTTGGCGCCGTGGATGTCACTCTTGTGAAACGTCCCGCTCCAAACTTTACAGTTAGATTAGTTACGATATACACATGTGTAAATCTTCAAATCGAGCGAGCATCTATAAATATTTCGATTTAGATCAAGTATTCTAATTATTAAGCGAAATATTATTAATGAAATTTTGAGAAGATATCGATTTTAAACGTATTTATAACCTTGCTAGAGGGCGCTGTTCGTGAGCTAAACAGAATAATTTGAATATATAGTTTTAATATTTAATTTATATATAATTTAAAATAACCTATCGTTTTCCTCGTATTTTTTTACCTATGTATGGAAATTTTGGTACTGTAAAAAAAAACTTTGCTTCAATAATATAAAAAAAAAAAACACCCAGGCTAAGTTTCGAACCAAGGTTGTGGAAATACGAAGCCGCACACCTAACCATTAAGCTACGCTTGGCATCATAAATATTCGCATGTAAAGCTATTTCAGGCCTTACATATTTCTAACGACCTTTTTGAAATAGGTTTTTGAAACATGGAAATTATAATACTTCAAATAAATAGAAATAGAGTGAACACAAATAAAACATACCTAATATTTCGAATTAGAGCAGTTATTTTAAACGGCGAATTAGATCAGTTATATCTAAAAATGAAAATATATAAATAAATAAAACATACCAAATATTTCAAGAGCAGTTATTTTAAACGACGAATTAGATCAGTTATATCTAAAAATGAAAATATATAAATAAATAAAACCTACCAAATATTTCAAATTAGAGCAGTTATTATATAAATATTTATATTATATTATGAACGGAAAAATATGTCCAGTGTAGCCTAGTTGTCATGGCATCTGCCCGGTAAGCGGAAGGTCGTGGGTTCGATTCCCATCCCTTGACACTTTTTTTATTTTATCCATTCTGACCAAAATCTATCCGTGAACTTCACACAGTGAACTTCACACAGACAGAATAAGGCAATTATATAAGTAGATACTGCTTGGTCTCTTGGCGGTACAGCTCTGTACTTCTCACCATGACATGGTGGACCGTTTCGAAAAGAACCTATTGATTTTTTTCGGAATATTTATTTGAGAAATTTATATATATAATATTATGATGCATTAGCGCGCCATCTGTTATGAATATTCGAAACTATCATAAACGCGTAAGTACAGTAGAAATTGTTTAATTTAAAAGAATCATACGCGTTTATAATAGTTACGAAATTATATACATAATGATTTTTTTTAAATAATTCATTTACTTTTGTGTGTTTGAATGTGTATGTGTTGTATTAATTTTTTCCAATGTTTTAGTATTTACTGTTTGTTCGTAATTTTAACACAATAAACTTAACAGATAATTCCTTAACATTTACACAGGTTTATTATTTCTAGCGCAAGCACTAGCGTCATGCGCAAATCTCTATCTTGAATACAATATCTCCATCATTGATTGCCGAGAATTCCTTGATATCTGTTAGAGAATATCTCCGTTTTGTATATTCAAGAGTTTCTTGGTGAATTTACTGATATCTCCGTAGTGGATATGCAAGCATTGCTTTGTACCTATCAGGGGATATCTCCGCCTTGGATATACAAGAATTGTCCTATGCACCTGATATAAATATTCTTCAAGTTCTTTCCCAGTGTGTCATGTGAGAAGAAACCCATTCTCCCTTTTGTACAATGACACCTTTTAGGATGGCAGAAGTTTTATATATAGGATAGCTTCCTTATGAGTTAGAATGAAGCCCTTGTTAAACCTTATACTAATTATTTTTCTCTATTTACATATATGACGTTAAAATCTATTAGAAATGCATCAAAATTATAAAACGCATTATAAGAAAAAGTAAGAAAAAATAGGGATATTTTTGGTCGTTGAGGTACAGCCATTACCACATTGACAGAGGCCAAAAGCTTGAAACGCGTTCGTGGTTGGCTCCTCTTGATTTACCAAGAAATTGGGATGACGAAATATCTTGGAACAAGTTGAATCAAGGCTTAGTTGATTTTTCCACTAGATCGCGCTCTACCAGCTGCAAAAATCTCATGTGATTGGTCAGGATATGCCTTTTTTGTTTTTAATATCATCATTAAAACCTGACCTTTTTTTATATTTTTCCACATGAACAGCGTATTCAGGAAAGTTTTATATTAAATATCTATTTATTCATTTCTCAGGAAGCTTCTTGTAAAATTATTTTTGGTCTTTGAGGTACAGTCTGCACCACGCTGACGAGGGTCAACAGCCCGAAACGTGTTTGTGGCTGGATTTTCTTGATTTATCAAGATATTGGGCAATCCAAATATCATGGAACAGTTAAACCAACGTCTAGTTGTTGTTCTTTTTTCACTATAATTACTTCAGATGGCGCTCAGCCATGTAAATATCTCAAGTGAGCAACCAGAATATGTCTTTTTTTTTTTTATTTCACATTAAATTCCATTAATAATATGATAATTATGATGAATTTTCTTTATTAACCCCAATATTTAGATAGAATAATTACACAGGGTTAATGTATTAATTCCGCCGCTCATTAGACAGCGCTATGAATCAAAAGAAGATATTCAGTCCAGTTTAAGTTTGGTTGATGGCTTTAATGGTATGGTCTCTCGATACTCCACCATCCTCTGTTGTAGGTGGCGAATGGTTTTTTTTTCGACTGCTCAATGTGTGTTCATGTAATCAAAAATGTAGAAAATGTATTTTCAACACAGCTTTTAAAATCGCTTTCCTAACATTTTTGTGCTTGTTCTTCCATTTAAGGCGCTATACATTTTCACAGCTTTAGGCCCACAAACTGTTCTAACGGAATTCCTTTTATATCAACTTTAATAAAGCCTATTTTATTTTCATTAAAAATAAAGTGATCTCTAGGATAAATAGACGTGTCTATAAATGTGTACTTTTAAATTCCAACATGTTCTTATAGACATGTTCCATTTTTATTTCATAAATAATTGGGTTTATGTCACTTATTACTAGTTCTATATTTTGATATCCATATTTGGGAAGCATGATTTCATAATGAAACTGACAAAGAAATATTTTGGCTAGGTCAAGAACACATAAACCTGTATAAATAGGGCGATTCAGTAACAGACCGTTTCTTAAGAATGGAAATAGTGAAGTTTTCATCAATTATTTTGTAACTTTCAACGGTTGGACGGACATGAAACCATTTTGCTCTTTCTACATCATTAACAACTTCAATATTCAAATGTTTTCTTAAACGCTACTGGTAATAAGTTTTTGGTTAAAAAGTCATTTTCAAATTCATTCTCAGCTTTCTTTCTCTTTTCAGTAATGAGATTTATAGCTTTAGCCATTGCGCTCCTGTTTAAATTAAACTAGCCGAATGACCCGGGCAACGCCCGGGGTTTACCCGATTAAATGCTTTTATTCAAATAATATTCGTTACAATTATAAATTGGCGCCGTGGATGTCATTCTTGTATAATATATAAATGAGTTTTAAAAATTGTAAAAAAAAAAATATGCATCGGCCGGGAATCGAACCCGGGGCGCTCGCGTGGCAGGCGAGCATTCTGCCACTGAACCAAAAGCAAACGGTGACAGAATTAAGAACGCATGACGATGATAACTGTATATTATCCGTGACAGAGGCGGCCGATGAGGAAAGACGGTCGTGACTATATATAGTAATAATCCAAACTGTACCTTATCATGGATGTGGTCTTGTTACCTTGTGTTTATAATTTATAATCCAAATTGTACCTTATCATGGATGTGGTCTTATTACCTTGTGTTTATAATCTATAATCCAAACTGTACCTTATCATGGATGTGGTCTTGTTACCTTGTGTTTATAATCTATAATCCAAATTGTACCTTATCATGGATGTGGTCTTGTTACCTTGTTTTTATAATCTATAATCTGTTCTACCGCGTTAGGGTAAAGGTTCGAGCTGCAGTGAGAACTATCAATTAATAATTTATTTTAATAAGTTTCCAAAAATTACATACAATTATAAGAGGCAGATGGAGCACAGTTTTTACTCCACCAGCGCCTGGAGTATTATATAATGGAAGGAAACGCCGCAGGTTGTAGCGACGGCGGTAAACAAGCCAGCGAGATCAGGCGGTGTTCGAAAAGTGCGCGCGCAGCCCCCGGTGGCGACGTCACGGTCGGCGCGCATGCGCGGCGGCGGCGGTCACGTGGGAAGCACGGGCGTCCCAGGATGCCAGCGTCGCCCGCTGGCTGCCTCTTATCTCATGCCCCCCCTGGAGATTGGGACTTGGGACCGATCCAACGTAGTTGCTATAACGCGGGTTCGGTTCTCGGGTTCGAGGGGATAAGGTCTGCTGATGTTGAGCTGAGTTGGGTGGGGTGGTGTACGGTGGAGGCACGACAGGTCGTAAGAATCTGCGATTACGGCGAAGAAGGCGTCCGGCGTCGGTCCGGATGAGGTAGCTGCGACCGCGTGGAAGTTGTTCGAGAACCTCAGCAAGGAGGGTCCAATGTTTTGTGCGGTGATCCTGGACAAGGACTATTGCTCCCACTTCCAAATGTGAGAGTGGCTTGGCGTTGCGATTGTATAGCTTCCGGAAGGAATGTTCTCTTACATTTTGCTGCAAGAGGTACTGGGCCATCTGGATCTGCTGGGGCGTGCCAGAGATGGTGATGACCCGTTTGTTGCTACCAGGTTGAGACTCATCTATGGTGATCCCCGCACCAGACTCGCGCCGGATCTTCCTGATGCGTTGACCACCTTTCCCAATGATGGCACCGGCGAGATCATTTGGTATAGTGACTTGTGATGAGCCTTTTTTGGTTATGGCATTGACGATCATTGAATGGGGCCAGTTACCCAGCAGAAGTCCCAAGGCTTTGCATCCGCTCTTGCTCAAGAGAGGGGCGTTCAGGTGCTTGCAGACTCCAACGGTAGTACTGTATGTTTTCCCGTTGAGATGCAGTGCCGCGACGAACGATCCACAAGGACTTAAGCTGATGCCGTTGGCTCCTACGCAAGGGACGTTCTTCGGGTTGAGTGCTGATCGGGTCTGCTCATCCAGTAACAGGAATTCTGATTCTGGGATTAGATCCAGATCTGACCCCGGGTCCGCCAGCCAACGGATTTGGTGTAACTTATGGTTGATATCGGTCGGAATGGTTATGAGTTCGTTGCGTACTCCAGCTGCAACAACTGTGTTTGAGGGTTCTGGTTGGGACTGATTGTTTCTGGTTGCGGGTGGCGGGATATTAGGTTTGGTTGTGGGTTTCCGTTTCAGTTGTCGGCAAACCCTTCCGTAATGCCCGGTGATGCCGCATTTGTTACACTCTATGTCTTTTGCTGGGCACTGGTCACGGCGGTGTCTTGGGTTAGCCCCACATCCGGAGCAGGGGTCGTTAGGATCATAGGGTTTCTGAAAGAAACGGTTGGCCTTAGGTGAGGTTTCAGACGAGCTGGCTTGTTGATGCTTGTAGGTTGATGGTGCACGTCTGGTTGCAATGAAGGCTTCGGGGGAGGTGGTTGGGGAGGGTGAAAGAGTCGCGCCCACGGCGGTAGCACTCTCATGTGCGATACAAATTGAGAGGACTCGGTCCAGGGAGAGGTCGGAATTGTACTGCTCCGCCAGTACTTTTCGTTGGAGGTCTTTATCAAACAGGCCACATATTAACCTGTCGCGGATACGGAGTTGCTGTTGATAACCAGCAAGGGCAAACGTTTTCCCACAAGCTCTTTTTGTGCATATTGTAATACACGGGTCGCCGCATGTGCTGCACTTAAAATCCAGCTCATGTGCACACGAGTCATCAAGAGCTTTAAGGGCTGCGAAGTAGCGATCCACCGATTCTCCGGTTTGTTGGTCCCTACGATGAAAATCTTGCCGATCAAGGAGGGGGTTTCGCTTCTTGCGTAGGTAGGCCTCGAGAGCATTCACGGCATCATCGAGGGTGGTGGTGGTAGAAATATGAAGGCGGCCTGATTGCCAAAGGATGGTCCATTCGGAATGGAGGGCGGCACGCAAAGTCACTTGCTGTGTGGATAGCGGGAAGGTGGCTACTTGTTGGGCGTCCACGTAGTCGTTCCAACGTTGTTTCCAATCGCGGGAAACAAGACATCGTTAACTCCTCCGGGGAAGCCAGTTTAGGAAGCTGGATGATTTTTGTGGCGTGGTGAGGAGGAGCTCCTAATGGGACTGTCGGTGTCGGATACCGAGTAGCCATCTGCTGCAACAGTGCGGCTATGGACCTGAGGATGTCGGTGCTGGTCGGCGAGGCAGGGTTCTCTGGAGGGGTTTGGGATGGTCGGCGATTCCTTCTTGAGGGCATCTTGATTACTAATTGTCACTGAGCTGTCACTTAAAAAACGGCTATAATTAACCGAATGTCGGCTGCGCCATGTTCTACCGCGTTAGGGTAAAGGTTCGAGCTGCAGTGAGAACTATCAATTAATAATTTATTTTAATAAGTTTCCAAAAATTACATACAATTATAAGAGGCAGATGGAGCACAGTTTTTACTCCACCAGCGCCTGGAGTATTATATAATGGAAGGAAACGCCGCAGGTTGTAGCGACGGCGGTAAACAAGCCAGCGAGATCAGGCGGTGTTCGAAAAGTGCGCGCGCAGCCCCCGGTGGCGACGTCACGGTCGGCGCGCATGCGCGGCGGCGGCGGTCACGTGGGAAGCACGGGCGTCCCAGGATGCCAGCGTCGCCCGCTGGCTGCCTCTTATCTCATAATCCAAATTGTACCTTATCATGGATGTGATCTTATTACCTTGTGTTTATAATCTATAATCCAAACTGTACCTTATCATGGATGTTGTCTTATTACCTTGTTTTTATAATCTATAATCCAAATTGTACCTTATCATGGATGTGATCTTATTACCTTGTGTTTATAATCTATAATCCAAACTGTACCTTATCATGGATGTGGTCTTATTACCTTGTGTTTATAATCTATAATCCAAACTGTACCTTATCATGGATGTGGTCTTATTACCTTGTGTTTATAATCTATAATCCAAACTGTACCTTATCATGGATGTGGTCTTATTACCTTGTGTTTATAATCTATAATCCAAACTGTACCTTATCATGGATGTGGTCTTATTACCTTGTGTTTATAATCTATAATCCAAATTGTACCTTATCATGGATGTGGTCTTATTACCTTGTGTTTATAATCTATAATCCAAATTGTACCTTATCATGGATGTGATCTTATTACCTTGTGTTTATAATCTATAATCCAAACTGTACCTTATCATGGATGTGGTCTTATTACCTTGTGTTTATAATCTATAATCCAAACTGTACCTTATCAGGATGTGGTCTTATTACCTTGTGTTTATAATCTATAATCCAAATTGTACCTTATCATGGATGTGGTCTTATTACCTTGTGTTTATAATCTATAATCCAAATTGTACCTTATCATGGATGTGATCTTATTACCTTGTGTTTATAATCTATAATCCAAACTGTACCTTATCATGGATGTGGTCTTAATACCTTGTGTTTATAATCTATAATCCAAACTGTACCTTATCATGGATGTTGTCATATTACCTTGTGTTTATAATCTATAATCCAAACTGTACTTTATCATGGATGTGGTCTTATTACCTTGTGTTTATAATCTATAATCCAAACTGTACCTTATCATGGATGTTGTCATATTACCTTGTGTTTATAATCTATAATCCAAACTGTACCTTATCATGGATGTGGTCTTATTACCTTGTGTTTATAATCTATAATCCAAATTGTACCTTATCATGGATGTGATCTTATTACCTTGTGTTTATAATCTATAATCCAAACTGTACCTTATCATGGATGTGGTCTTATTACCTTGTGTTTATAATCTATAATCCAAACTGTACCTTATCAGGATGTGGTCTTATTACCTTGTGTTTATAATCTATAATCCAAATTGTACCTTATCATGGATGTGGTCTTATTACCTTGTGTTTATAATCTATAATCCAAATTGTACCTTATCATGGATGTGATCTTATTACCTTGTGTTTATAATCTATAATCCAAACTGTACCTTATCATGGATGTGGTCTTAATACCTTGTGTTTATAATCTATAATCCAAACTGTACCTTATCATGGATGTTGTCATATTACCTTGTGTTTATAATCTATAATCCAAACTGTACTTTATCATGGATGTGGTCTTATTACCTTGTGTTTATAATCTATAATCCAAACTGTACCTTATCATGGATGTGGTCTTATTACCTTGTGTTTATAATCTATAATCCAAACTGTACCTTATCATGGATGTTGTCATATTACCTTGTGTTTATAATCTATAATCCAAACTGTACCTTATCATGGATGTGGTCTTATTACCTTGTGTTTATAATCTATAATCCAAACTGTACCTTATCATGGATGTTGTCATATTACCTTGTGTTTATAATCTATAATCCAAACTGTACCTTATCATGGATGTGGTCTTATTACCTTGTGTTTATAATCTATAATCCAAACTGTACCTTATCATGGATGTGGTCTTATTACCTTGTGTTTATAATCTATAATCCAAACTGTACCTTATCATGGATGTTGTCATATTACCTTGTGTTTATAATCTATAATCGAAATTGTACCTTATCATGGATGTGATCTTATTACCTTGTGTTTATAATATATAATCCAAACTGTACCTTATCATGGATGTGGTCTTATTACCTTGTGTTTATAATCTACAACGCCCGGGGTTTACCCGATTAAATGCTTTTATTCAAATACTATTTGTTACAATTATAAATTGGCGCCGTGGATGTCCTCCTTGTATAATATATAAATGAGTTTTAAAAATTGTAAAAAAAAAAATGCATCGGCCGGGAATCGAACCCAGGGCGCCCGCGTGGCAGGCGAGCATTCTACCACTGAACCAAAAGCAAACGGTGACAGAATTAAGAACGCATGACGATGATAACTGTATATTATCCGTGACAGAGGCCACGACAGACGGTCGTGACTATATATAAATTAAATGATTATATGAATCTCTTAACTGAATATATGAATCTTTAATAAAATTGAATTGTTCTAGAAAGTGGGTGTGAAAGGTATAGTTATTTTAAGGAAAGAAATTAGAAGGTAGTTTTAGGTATGATGTATTACCATATTCTAATTGTTTTTTTGCAACGGATTAAGCAGAGGTTCATCCAATGTTAAGGACGTAAAGGGAAACTATTGTGGATATATATATATATATATATATATATATATATATATATATATATATCATGGAGATGTTAAAGATACTCAAAGTCAACTTCTAGAATATAAACGTTCTCGTCACAAGGACCACACTTTTTTAGATCAAAATGAACATTTTCCTCCGATTTCATCCATCGAAATTGACCTACAAAGGAAGAGGTTACATTATATATTCCTCATAAAGATGATTAATGCCTGAATATGATAGAAAAGTGATAGACCGAGTCTTTTCATATCCTACTACATAGGGATTGTTGGTTTTTGAAGTCCTCTAACCAATAAATGCCTGCCCTCCTCTCAAATATTGAAAAAAAAGGTGCATGTCAGCATCTTTGAGATTCTCTAATATTTTATTTGTCATTTTTAATTTTGTGTGAATTAGTAATGATCAAGATTGATAATCTAATCAATGAGAAGCATAAAACCGACATATCATTCTGGTGTCGATATATCCATCGATTAATTTGCGACAAGAACTTAATGGATGCAATATTAACCATATTGGCATGTCCTTTATCATTAAAAAGTACATATAAACCAGGTTATTCCGTTCCTAGACACTTTAATAATCCAAACCCCTATCAGTTATCACACTACTGTGTTTTACAAAAAATAATTCCTTCCCAACTACTCACATTACACATCCTGATATTTACTTTCTCACAAAATTAGCATGATAAATAAAATATCAAAGCGCATATACAACCACTGTTCTCTTTCACTTCCCAATCAATAGAAGAACTTAATATAACTAAACATCTTAATTATGCCGGTTTCCGTTCCAATTTTAGTATATGTACCGCTGAACAAGCGAACAAATCCATCTACAGCAAGAAATCCTCCTCAGTATCTATCAAATTGTATTATCCTTCCTTCGGTAAATACACCGCTAAGTACGAATTTGAAAAACATGGTGTTAATACACATTTCTCCAAATCATTAAGCCTCGCAGACAGATTAAGACATAAGATAACCAGAAGAAACAACACTCCTACAGATTCCCTCAGCAAAAACATTGTTGTATACTCAATATCATGCATGCAGTAAGAAAATACGTATGTGGGAGAGACGGAAAGAACCATGAGAATCAAAATGTCTGAGCACGATAGAGCTGTTAAGAGAAAGAATCTTCGTTCACTCGTATACCAGCATATCTACAACACAGACCATTCATTCAATATTAGTGAACCCTCCCCTCATTACCATGAAATAAAGAACAAGCACCAGCGCCTGATACTGGAAGTTTTACTTACTAAAAAACTCAAAGTCCTTAATAGACCTATAGATATTCCCGACATATACGATAGTATAATTCCAGAATCTCCTACCTAAGTAATATCCGTCTTACCAATATCATTCATACCCTTTCCCAGCCATCAATATTTATTTGGTGTCTTCAATCTCAATATAATTGTATTCTTCAATCACACATATTCTCAATAGTACATTAGTATTAACTAGTAATCTATAGTTTTATGATTTTACTATAATATGTTAATTAGAAGTTGCATATCCATTTCTCTCATATTTCCTTATTTGTATTTATTATAATGGATTCATTTAATTTCCAAATTGTGGGGTATCGTAATTGTACCTGTCGAAGGGATGTTACTCCCGAAACCTTCTACCTTAATGATCTTTATGGTAGACTAGCGGATGTGTACCCGGCTTCGCCCGGGTTTTATCCGAGTGAAAGTTTGCCTAACGAATATTATTGATAATAATATTCCGGAACACACAGAATATTATGATAATAATGATAATATCCACTCTCTCTACTGAATAGAATTTTAATAAGATATATATTGGGAGTACAAATAAGTTTTGAGGGATTTGCAAAAGAAGCCACAACAAATATTATATAAATAGCATCGGAACTTGTAAGGTTTCATGTTAAGGCTTCATCATTTCCCCAAAAAAATCAGAAGAAGTCTTTTCACTCAAGTGTAAGGAACTTTTTTTTGGTGCTCTAACCATGTCAACCTTTTTGCCAACAAAACACAATTTGCGGGAAGCGCTGCTTTTTTGTTTTAATTTGAAGAAAAGTGCAACTGATGGACATCGATTGCTGTGTAAGGCATATCGTAAACATGCTCTATCAATAAAATCATGTGAGTACTGGTTTCGGCGTTTCAAAAGTGGCGATTTTGACACCAGAGACAAAGAACGCGGAGGGAGGCCAATAAAGTTCGAAGACGCTGAGTTGGAGGCTTTATTAGACGAAGATTCAAGCCAAACTCAAGAGGAGCTCGCTGAAACCTTGGGAGTGACTCAACAAGCGATTTCGAACCGTCTCAAGGTCATGGGTATGGTGCAAAAACAAGGAAATTGGGTTCCATATGAACTCAAGCCAGGAAACATCGAGCGCAGTATTTGCACGTGCGAACTACTGCTCAAAAGACAAAATCGAAAGGGTTTTTTGCATCGAATCGTGACGGGGGACGAAAAGTGGATTCACTACGACAACCCAAAGCGCAGAAAATCGTCGGTTAAGCCCGGTCATGCATCAACTTCAACGGCCAAACCGAATATTCATGGCAAGAAGCTAATGCTGTGCATCTGGTGGGATCAGCTCGGAGTGATCTACTATGAGCTACTTCAGCCTAACGAAACCCTCACTGAAGAACGTTACCAACAACAATTGATGCGATTAAGCCGAGCATTGAGGATTAAACGCCCACTATATGCCAAAAGACATGACAAGGTGATCTATCAGCACGACAACGCTCGGCCACATGTTGCAAAAGTTGTCAAGGAGACTTTGGGGGCGCTTCAATGGGATGTCCTACCCCACCCGCTGTATTCACCAGACATTGCTCCTTCAGACTACCACATGTTCCGTTTGATGACACATGGCCTGGCCGAGCAGCACTTCACTTCTTACGAAGAGGCGAAAAATTGGGTCGATGTTTGGATCGCCTCAAAAGACGAGGAATTTTTTCGACACGGAATCCGTATGCTGCCTGAAAGATGGGAAAAAGTCGTAGCTAAAGATGGACAATACTTTGAATGAAATAGATTGTACTGATTTCTCTGAATAAAGCTTCGAATTTATAAAAAAAAATCCCTCAAAACTTATTTGTACTCCTAATATAAATGAAAATATCTAGAGATATACTACATGATCTTAGCCAAAAGGCCGAGAAACGATATTTTATTTGTAGAGATGACCTGGCTTCGTGTGCCTTCTGCTCGAGTGAATGTTTCGCGGTAGAATTTTGTTCCTGCCTACTAAAAATTATTATCTGGCTCCGCCCGTGGACTGCTTTAGTGAATATTCCCCTAAAGAATTTTGTTTATGTCAATCAAGCATGATACAGCAATATTGTCATTATCATTTCTGACTAAAAAAATATTGTTGCTCAGTACTATAATTTTTCTTGGTTAAAGTGCGACAAAAAAACTCTTCCAGATTTAACTCTGTCCTTTTCAAATTTCAGCGAGATTAGTTACATATTGAGGGCGTGCATAGCCGACAAACATATACAGTGGTACCTCGACATACGAGCGCCCCAACATACGAGTTTTTCGAGATACGAGCCGACGAGCAAGTGATTTATTGCTTTTAGTTACGAGCAAAATTCGAGATACGAGTTCGGTTCGGTAGTAACACGCAGTCGCGCCATCACGATCAGTTAGCAGCGTGCTTCCGCTGTGATAAGTTGTGTTTTGTGTTGCGTTTACATTTACAGTTTTAGTTCATTTATTTTTATAACCATGGATCGGAAGAAAGTTTGAAAAAAGTCAAGTGCTAAGAAAAATATGATGAGTATTGAATTAAAACGTGAAATTTCTACAAGTGAGATAAAGGAGATCTTAGGAATGTGGGAGAGAGTTTCACAGTTCGTGGAAAAAAAACACCCAGAAAAAGTTGCAACAGGTCGTGCATCTGACCTTTTTAATGACACTTGCCTAACTCATTTCCGGAACATCCTGAGAGGGAGGAAGAAACAAACCTCCTTGGATATGTTTTTTTTTTCTAAACGGCCTACAGGTGAAAGCGAGAAAAATGTAGCGAAAAAGGCAAAGACCAGTGAAGATATCTAATTTATTTCTTTACATTCTCTTTTTTGTTTTTGTGCAATAAATATTTGATATTTATAAATACGTTTTTATTATTTAAAACCACGTAACAAAAATAACTGGGGTGACATTTTGGAGGTTGGAACGGATTAATGGTAGTTCAATTGTTTTGTATGGGGAAATTTGCTTCGAGATACGAGTAATTCAAGATACGAGCAAGGTTGCGGAACGAATTAAACTCGTATGTCGAGGTACCACTGTATATATGTTCCCGGCTTCGCCTGATTTTTACCAGAGTAAAAGTTTGCCTAACAAACATTTGTTAAAACGATTCCATTCCATTCGATCACGACATTGTATATACACATTTGTGAAATACTCAAATATATATTATTTTAAAAGGTCAATGGGGGGAGATTTAGGTCCTTTTGGAAATTGTGCCATGTCGTGGTGAGAAGGCCAGAGTACAGAGCTGTGCCGCCAATAGACCAACCAGTCTACAGAATCATCTGATGAAAGAGATTCTTATTTCGTATAAAATTTGCCACTTTCGAGTAGGTAAACGTATATAGAACACGAATACGCTGAGGGAGATGATAGATGATGACCCTACATTCTCTATATAATGATTATATATTATATTCATCATTACTATAGAGGAAGTTGAAGAAAATCACGTGATCATATATTAGATATCTACTCAGACAACAAGACAGTGTGTGAATACCACCTCAATAACAATAGAAAATATGGCGTGGAACCCACTCTGAGAAAATATCCCTCCAAACATCATGTAGTCAGACATTAGGTATCTACTCAGAGGTGCTAGACAATGGGTGCCTACTACATTAATTTCAATGAAAAAGGTTTGCGTGAGGTATGATTTTTTTTATATATTTCTATCGATAACATGTTAGTGTGATATGTAAGGTTAAAATAGTTAGCTAGATATTATTCTAGAGGACATTGTTCTGCTCGGAGTGATGTGTCCAGGGCATGAGGCTGCCCAAGATATGCTTGGAGACCTCCTTGAGACCGAAAGGATAAAGCCAGCCGTTTTTTCCATTCTCTGATGGGACAAGACAGAAAAAAGCACTACTAGAAAGAAAGCACACTACTAGAACCGATGATATGCCTCCGCATATTCTACAATCTAATCCAAAAATTTTTCGGAAACAAAGGTTTTAGACTTAAAGGCAACAAATCGAATGTTTCTTTAAAAGAAAATAGTGAGGCAAATCCAATGCCTTTTACTTTATCGACTCACGAGGAACTGATATAGAAAGCTGAACGTTCGAATGACTACTCGAGGATACCCACAACAAAAATAAATCACTGAGTCTACAACATATGATGCCATTTACAGCCAGAAATAAAAGGACATAAGTAACCAACTGCATCAATCATCGTATTTTGAAGTCCTGAGTTACCAAGTTACCAATCTCTAGTGAATCCCGAGCAAACAACAAATAAACTACTATGTCTTCAACTGTCTCCGAATTTCTGAGCTGTCGGGTATTGTCGAATATAAAAGAATATGTGAAATAGTCAACTTCTCTTTATAAATTCCCTAGCAGTACTGAGATTCCCACCGCTGCCGAAGACTAAGAAAACAAGAAACAGCCAGTTTCTCTCTATAACTGCCCCTATAGTCCCGAATGCCAACCACAACTAAAGAACAAGAAGGCACACAATCCTCATCCAAACTTACAAGGAACGCTAAAGGCAACAACTCTGCAAAGACTCGCGTCTACCTGGGAACCACGCACCAAAGGTCCAGAAATTCGCCATGGCACTCTGGAGATGAATCTGTCCTAACTTTCTGGTTTGATGTTCAATAAATAGGAAACCCGTTGATTTATTGTCTATCATATATTTTATAACATCTCTGATTTATAGCAAGGACATCTTATATTGTAATAACCGTTTATGTCCTGATGACCGTTTGTGAATAAATAAATATGCAAAATCCTATAAAACATTTATTACTGTATCATATTTTATTAGAAAAATAGGGGGCATTTTCTTATGAAGTTCATGGCTCAGCAGTGGTAGACCCTGCTAGAGATTCATCCCAAGGCTAGTTCTGCCTCTGATGTTCACTGAACATTCTTCCACTCGCGAAAAATGGGCTGTTCAATTATATTTTTAGCGAACTATTGGGAGTATATTTTAGTTCGTGCGTTTTTTTTTTCGAAAATTGAAGCTTTATTGTGAAATAAAATGGTTAGACATTCAATGTTCAAATTATTTTCCGTCGCTTGCCACTACCTTTTCCCATATTTCTGGAAAATGACGGATTCCGTCGCGGAAAAAGGCCGGCTCTTTGGCCGCTATCCATTTTCATCGATCCATTTTTTTACTTCATCGTAATTCTAGAAGTTCTGGTCAGCCAGGCCATTTTGCATTGTTCGGAAGAGATAATAATCGGAAGGAGCAATGTCTGGGCTATACGGCGGGTGAGGTAGGACTTCTATATTTGAGCATTTTTAAGTGCGTTTTAACGGGTGCTGTAGAATGTGGCAGAGCTTTATCATCTTTATTCATCATCTATTATCACTTTGTCGTGTCTATTGGCGTATGGCAGCCGTTTTATTCTCAATCCTCGGCTCAAACACATCAATTGTCTTTGGTAGACCTCCCCTGTGATCCTTTTGTTCGGTGGTAGCAGCTCATAATATACCACTTCTAGCTGGTCCCATCAAATACACAGCATAATCTTCCCGCTATGAATATTCGGCTTGGCCGTCGATGATGAGGCACGGCCTGGGTATCCATACGTTGCCCGACGTTTTAGATTATCGTGATGGACCTACCTTTGCTGGCCAGTTACAATTCGTTGCAAAACCCCTTTCTTTTTTACGTTGGAGCAGTTGTTCACACGTGAAAAAACGGCGTTCGACGTTTCTTAGCTTCAGTTCATACAGCACCCAATTTCCTACCTTTCGGATCACTCCTATTTATTTTAAGTCAATAGAAATGGCTGGTTGAGTGACTCCAATTTTTTTCTTAGTTCCTTTTGCGTTTGTGTTGGATCTTCATCGAGTCTTACCTCTAATTATTCATCCTCAAACTTTGATGACGCTCCGGGTCTTTCATCGTCTTCCAAATTAAATTTGCCACTTTCAAACCGTGCATCGCTACATCACAGACAGGAACGCCTTCAATGATGTGATTAACGACAAAGCTGGACGCAGGAATGTCGTGACGTCGTATTTTCAGATGAATCCAAGTTCTGTAAGGCACATTGCCAGCGTGCACTCAACGTCGTCATACTGTCCCATGACTTGGAGTGCCATTGGATACACGCCTCGGGCACCTCTTTTTCGCATTTTCGGCCTTTTGAACAGTCCCTATTACATTTCTGACGTGTTAAGGCCCGTGGTAGTACATTTTATTCAGGGCTAGGGAAACGCTTGGTGTCAGCAGGATAATGCAGGATACCATGTTGCCGGTATTGTACAGACCTTCCTACATACAGAAAATGTTCGACTGCTGCCCTGGCCAGCACGTTCTCCTCATCTGTCACCAATAGAAAACCTCACTGGTTGCCGAGCGACTGGCTCGTCACCACACAACAGTCACTACTGTCGATTGCATTGTGTTGGAGTCATGGGAAGCTGTACCTGTATATGCCATCCAATCTCTGTTTGACCCAATGTCCAGACGTTTAAGTGTTGTTATTGCTGACAGTGGGTAGTTCTTCTGGGTACTGATTTCTCAGGATCCATACCTCCAAATTTCTTGAAAAAATACAAGTATACATACTTGTACACAGCAATAACGCGCCATTTATATAATACAAAATTAAAACACCAAAACGCGATTTTTTCTTTTCATAAATAAATCAAACTATTACTGCTGTGTATTAATTTATGCATAACTGGCCTTGTCCTTTTGTTTGCGTAAGAGCATAGCTCGATGAAAATATTTAAATGTAATTCTACTGTCCTAAAAGCTTATGCCCATAGCTTAAATACCATTTCTAAGATTCAATCCTTCAGTGTTGCATATAAAAGCAGAATGATCCAATACAGTATTAGAACTCTAAAGAAGCGGTCTGGTAGATTAAAAATTGGTGAAACCGCTGGGAGGGTTCACCACTGATGAACCAAGCCCTCCCAATATATTTTTTCATCGCAGTAAGGGCAGTAGTAGTTTGATTAATTTATGAAAATAAACATTCGCGTTTTGGTGTTTTCATTTTGTAATACATACTTGTAATTATACATACTTGAATAATCACCTGTTATTCTCCCCCAGTGTGATTCATAATTGTTATTGTCATTTGTTCCTTGCATAGCAATTTTAATATATGTGTGTAGTCACACACAGTAGTATAAATATATTCAAAAAACAAATAATACAGAATATGATAAACACAGTAAATGGTGATATTTATAATTCAAATAAGTCTAGAAAAGTCAACCACGAACGCGTTTCGGGCTGTTGGCCCTCGTCAGCGTGGTGCATATTTCTCGGGAAGCCTCTGGGATCAAAATATTTTTGGTCGTAGAGGTACAGTCTGTACCACACTGACGAGTACCAACGGCCCGAAACGCGTTCGTGGCTGACTTTTCTTGATTTATCAAGAAATTGGGTTGGCCAAATATCAAAGAACAGGTTAAATCAAAGTTTAGTTGATTTCTGTTCCACTAGATGGCGCTATGCCATCTAAAAGTTCATGTGAACGTGGTCAGAATATGCCTTTTTTTGATTTTTAATAACAAACACCTGACCTTTTTTATTATTTTATTTTTTATTATTTTTTCACACATAAATAAATACTTGTATATATTTGTATATACTTTTATATATTTATATATGGAAGCAGAGGGCGCTTCTCCGTCAAAATAAACGTCAAAACCTGACGCCATCTATTGACCGTCGCCGCAACTAGCGGCCTCGGGTCGGTGACAAAGCCACAACACCAGCTTTGGCAAACTGAGAAGCGTTCACTTAGAGACCATGGTTTAGGGCTGATGGCCCTCGTCAGTCTAGGGCGGACTTTATTCCATGAGATCCACACGGGATCTAATGGAACCTTCACAATCTACCAAAGAGGTGTTTTGCTGGCAAGGTGGCTGGGCCAAATCTATGGCTAGAATATAGATGGAAAATTTGCCGGGAGGAAATTGAGGCATGGAAGCATAGGGCGCCTCTCCCGTCAAAATAAACGTCAAAACCTGACGCATTGTGAAGATTCCATTAGATCCTGTGTGGATCTCATGGAATAAAGTCCGCCCTAGACTGACGAGGGCCATCAGCCCGAAACCATGGTCTCTAAGTGGACGCTTCTCAGTTTGCCAAAGCTGATGTTGTGGTTTTGTCACCGACCCGAGGCCTCTAGTTGCGGCGACGGCAATAGATGGCTTCAAATTTTGACGTTTATTTTGACGGGAGAGGCGCCCTATGCTTCCATGGATCAATTTCCTCCCGGCAAATTTTCCATCTATATTTATATATGTTGTTATATTCTAATATATACTTAGATACCATATGTAAGCTATAGTATAATAATCAAAACTGTAAAAACAATATAAATCGTCAGTTCGGCCATCATGTAATGCAAAACAAAATAATAAAGTTATATCGAGTGACAGTCGCGCCAGTCAGGAGGAAGGTCTCCGTAAAAACATGTTGGGGTACCAGGTGTGCTGGTTGCTCACCATCAGTCCGCTTTGAGACACGATGATTGACAGGACCCCCTGGGAAGACCTGCCTCGACCAGTGTCGGCATCACTCTCTCGCCATCTCTATGGTGACATCCAACATGTCTTGTTCTTTTGTGTAATACATTCACACCTGAAACCACTCTGAACATTGTGGCCTCTACAACTGCATCTATCTAACATGCCACACTACAGTCATCCTACAGGATAAACTACACCACTATATTTATATATATATGTTATAGAAAAATTATTTTATTTCAAAATTATAATTTCATAGATTAAACTACTCTGTTAAATCGACCACCAGAGGTCGCGCTTTGCCCCTATAAAAACTTATTGTCGTTGTTTCCCGATGGCCAGCACAATCTTTTTGTAAATTATGTAAATAAGTTTATCATTTTTTTTTATTCTTACGCCTTAAAAGCCAGGCAGTAATTTCCTCAATTTATGTTAATATATTTTTAAATAAGCTAAATTAAAGCAATAATGATCTGAACTATTTTTAGTATTATTGTCACGAGACTGCAGTGTCACATGCTCATGAATTCCGGGATCAAGCAAATGATCAATAAATCTATATATAATCTTCTAAAATCAACAGAAAATCTTTTTCCCTAATATATATAAAGTTTGTGTGAAATGATAAATCAAATGAAGGCAATTCTATATGGAAATTTTGCCGGGAGGAAATGTATCTATAAAAACAAAAGTCGCTCCTCCCGCCAAAATAAACGTCCAAACTAGACGCCATACGTTGTTAACTAGCAGCCTCGGGTCGGTGACAAAGCCACAACACCAGCTTTGGAAAACTGAGAAGCGTCTACCTGGAGTCTATGGTTTCGGGCTAATGGCCCTCGTCAATACAAGGCAGACTTAATTCTATGAGATCTCAAAAGATATAGTAGAATCTTCACAATCTACCAATGAAGTGTTTAGCTGGCAAAGTGGCTAGGCCAAATCTATGGCCAAAATATATATTGAATATTTATCTATTTTTTTTTTAAAATATCATTATCAATAATAGGTACTTGGAGTTTATAAGAAAAAATACTTTTTAAATTTAAAAGAAATGTAATAAAAAATAACAGAATCAAAAAGGTGTCTAGCACGAGGTAAGTGCATATGAACTGAATAAGTAGATTTTATATATCAGAATGAGGTATAAATGTAAAATTTAGAGTTATGGTATATGAGGAATCTTTGAAAACATGTATTATCTCTGTACTATAATGTGTATATAAATTATTCTGGATATTACTCTTTGAGAGAGGTTATAGAAATAAATACGTATCACACATCCCTCTCAATAAATATTGCCCCGTGGAAAATTAGGGAAGACCAACTTCGGGATGAGACAACAATTCATTTCAGGAAAGAACAAACTATGAGTGATAAACAAAAGATAAGCAAAAGAGGGAAGTGTACAGAGTATATCAAAATATAAACATGAAAAAAATAATACTCTGCTAATAAAATAATAAATACTTTGTTACATAGCTCCTTCCCTATGGGAGCTGTGACCTTCATCTAGCAATTATCGTAGTTACTGACATGGATTTGACTTGCTTCTGCCAAGGATTCAATCGAAAGTCTTGGAGCTTTGTCCTTAGTACCTTTGCGTCCTTTTTCTTGCGGCGTGAAGAGCGGCTTTGTCGTCGTATCGTCTATAGAGACATCGTCATCTTGGAGGGAAGTCTTAGCTTTGACAAGTCGGTGGAATTCTAGAACCAGTCTCCGAAAATGTAGATCACAGAACCCATGGCCTCTAAATCTTTTCGGCGATCTTCATTTTGTCTTCCCTAATTTACCCAGCATATCTACCAAAATGCCACGTGGAAAATTAGGGAAGACAAACTTCGGGATGAGACAACAATTTATTTCAGGAAAGAACAAACTATGAGTAATAAAAAAGATAAGCAAAAGAGGGAAGTGTACAGAGTATAGCAAAATATAAACATGAAAAAATAATACTCTGCTAATAAAATAATAAATCTATATATATATATATATATATAAATGAATGTATGTGTGTGTCCTTTATGCCTGACCAAACAACTCATTGGAACGCCATGAAACTTTGAGAATTTATTTAGTATAGTACTGGGAAGGTTTCTGAAAAATAATTTCTTGAATATGTTGAATATCCTTAAATTTATTTGCAGATTTGTAGATTTAACTCGCAAGCAGCGCCACCTTGCGATGGAGATAGGCTTAGGCAGGAAGTCTGCCCCACCCCCTGTCGAGAGAATGTAATCGCCCGCCAGCCGGATGGATAGTCCAAGTACCCACCGACCAATCGGAGGGGCAGAGGGGTCAAGAGGTCCTGGCGCGCGGGGGCAGAGTTGGTGACACAACTGTGCCAAGTAGACAAGAAAAAAGCCTCGCGGGGGCTTGCCCAAGATGACCTCCGGGAACTCCGTCCATCTTCCATAAACGACCATGATTTTATTCAACTTATCGAGTATTTTTCAAGGGACCGGGGAAAATGTTCACTAGATAAAACGATGATTTTGTAATGTAGAAAATTAGGAAAGACAAAATTGAGGATGACACGGCACACAGGGACCGGGGAAAAATGATCACTTTATCGAGAAATTCAAATTTACGAGTTTCAAATTATCAAAATATATCCATTATTTTTTTATAAGTTTAAAGAGAATTGTTTTAACAAATGTTCGTTAGACAAACCTTTACTCGGGTAAAACCCGGGCAAAGCCGGGTACATCCGCTAGTACTTTATAATACACTGCGTGACATTGAAAATGGAACACCAATAAATAGTGGCCAGAAAATTATGCAAATTTCAGGGTAGACGCGCCTAACCGAGTTATGCAAATGATGTAAAATGCGCAGCCCTCGTGCGCACATGGAGTAAGATATAAGGGAAGGAACTTGCAGAAAGGACAGTATTCGTGTCGTTATTTCTTCAAGGAAAATCATTGTAGATTTTTTTTTCTTGTGTCAAAAGACACGTGTAATAACAGAGAATGCCAGGTCATCGTAAACGGAGGCAGTTCAAGCAGACAGATGCTTTTACGAGGGGCATGGTGATCGGACTGAAAAGGGCAGTTTGGTCCATACGTCAAATCGCAGCTGATACACACCTTGGTGTGTCCACGGTGCACCGACTGTGGAGAAGATGGTTGGAACAAGGAAATGTGGCAATTTATAGGAATGCCGGTGCAACCAGAGTGACGTCAGCACGTGTGGATCGGCGTATCCTTTGACAAGCAGTGGCGGACCCACAAGCCACTTGTACCGCCATCCTGCAACATGTGCAAGACACCCTAGATCATTCCATCTCGACCAGAACCATTTCCCGTCGATTGGTTGCTAATGGCTTGCACTCATGCCGTCCGCTAAGAAGACTGCCATTGACCCCACCGAATAGGCGCCAACGTTTGGAATGGTGCCGGGCTAGATCGACGTGGATGACGGAATGGCACAGGGTCGTGTTCTCAGATGAGTCGCGTTTCTGCTTGTTCAGTGATAGTCGCCGTGTACGCGTGTGGCGTCGACGTGGAGAAAGGTCCAATCCGGCAGCAATTGTGGAACGCCCCACCGTGCGACAACGTGGAATCATGGTTTGGGGCGCAATCGCGTATGATTCCAGGTCACCTTTACTTCGTATTCAGGGCACTATGACGGCCCAACGATACGTTGATGATGTGCTGCGACCGGTGACACTTCCCTACCTTCAGGGGGTACCCAATGCCCTTTATCAGCAGGATAACGCCCGACCGCACACTGCTCGCATTAGCCAACAAGCTCTGCAAGATGTACAGATGCTTCCCTGGCCACCGTACTCTCCTGATCTCTCACCAATCGAGCACGTCTGGGACATCATTGGACGCCGTTTGCATGCCTTGCCACAGCCGCGTTCAGAAGACGAACTGTGGCAAATGGTTGAGAGGGAATGGAGAGCCATCCCTCAGGACGCCATCCGTACTCTGATTGACTCTCTACCTAGACGTGTTGCTGCGTGCATCGCCGTCCGCGGTGGTCCTACTTGCTACTAAGCCGACGCCGTTCTCGCTCTGTATTATGACTATCATTTTGAAATAAATATCACTTATTGTTCGTCCCTGTCTCTCTCTGTCTGCCGAGTTTCATCACTTTCTGGCCACTATTTCTTGGTGTTCCATTTTCAATGTCATGCAGTGTATGATGCACTAGCGCGCCATCAATTGTTAATTTCAAAAAGAATCTTGCGCCTTTTAAATAATTTCGAATTTTAATAAATACTTTGTTACAATATATAAAGGTTTACCTATCTGATGTAGTTTAACATATAGGCAAATTACAATAGGAGGAATCGACAGATATAATTTATAAGAAGAGATAAAATCTCTGACATCGATGAGTTTCTTTATTGAAAAGGGATACGAATTGTATTCGTGTATTCAGCCTGTTGAAGAATGTTATTGTCTGAAATATCTCGCCAGGCTTATACTTTTTCAATAAAGACTTCGTCACCGTTAGCGTTTATTTATTTTTAGATGTTGATGATATTAATATTTCCTATCACTTTATCAGAGATCAATTTCAAAAACATGCAATTGACCTTCTTTATGTCTGCTCCAATGATCAAGCTGCAGACATATTTACGAAAGCTCTACCTCCAGAAAGGTATAGAAGACTAAGAAGCCAACTTGGACTGTTTGAAACAACAAAGTGCTTGTTAGGTGGGAGTGTTGGAGAGTTACTTCGCATATTGGCCGTTGCCTGGCAACGACACCTTCCTACCAGACATCACGTGACCTGGCGCCACATTGTCTATACAGTAGTTGAAGTTTTGGTTTTCTTCCTGCTACTGCGCTTGCCTTTTATGACTCTTTTTGTTCCTTGTCATCTTAATATAATATTATTGTTAATTAAACAATACTTTTGAGATCCAGCCTATGATTCTCTTACACATCGGCTCTAACTAATTGGGAGATATGTGACATATACTAAAAGTGCCATTATTATACAGTTTTAAAATATATTGTAGGAATTTGTGAAACAATTGGCCGATGATGAGCTAACGCTTGAAAACTTGCCATTTTTATTAAGAAACCATTTGCAATTATTTCGATTTATATATCGTTCAAATCCTTTGTAATTATTTCACAATCTAAGTTAATATATTTTGTTGAGAGCAAAAAATAAATGTTCAAGTCATTAACTTGGAATTATCTAAAATTACCTTTTTACTTATCAAACCTATTTGTATGTTTAGTCTCGTATTGCCGTTTATGTGTTGTACTCTCTCAATACAGAAAAAGATTCGTTGCATATTTATCATATTAACATAATTTACAGTTATAAATAATTAATAATCCAGCATCCGTGGCAACTTCTTAATCCATCTGTGATTCTACATTTCTTTGGTCCAATGTCTCTCTTTGCTACTTGACAACTGGTAACTGTCTGTTTTTAGCTAAAAAATCATAAATAATAGAAAGAATCGTCATTGTAGACAGTCCACTTGGATAAAGTATATTCTATAAAAATATGTATTTTAGCGTCAATCTTAACATTTCTCCAGACGTCGAAATAAAGCAGAGGCTTGTCAAGCTGATTGGAAAGTTGTAAGAAACGGCAGTGCACACATTTTCTAATCAGCTCGTTGCAGATTTGACCTACCACTTCCAAGACAATCTTATGCAGGTACAAGCTAAACTGAAACCTATCCTTTTTTTCATTTGTCATTTTTCTAGTAGTTTATATACCAGGGCATTAGAAGGGTTTTTCAATACGCTTCAAAGTGGACACATGTGGTACAAGAGCAAACGTGTTGTAACCTTTTATATTTGAATGGTTTCAATGATTTCAAATAACTTCTAAGTGTAAATGTTCTTTAAACTGTGATTCCATATGTCCTAAAGAGAGAGTTAAAGCCTTCCACCAATTGAATGCTTCTGCTCGCCATTCCGATGCAAGCATTAACCATTTGACACGTAGTGAGTTGAAAGGTCGGAGAATCCATCAGTTCCTCGCAGCGTGAGACTTTGCACGATTTCCTCGCTTGAAGAACAGGTTGAAAGATAGCTTACACTGCGATGGATATATTATAATGTGGAATGACGCCCTGCTTTCTGAGGTATTTGACTGTAGTAAAAAGCTTTTTAAAACTTTGTAAAATATTATAACATATTACAAAACTTTTCTAGTACCCTCTCTCTCTCTTTGCTTATTAAAAACCGTCACCTTTCAAAAATTTCTATGAGCCCAAGCCTGAAAGCGTTGCGAGCTTCGCAAAGAGGCCAAACCCACCGCGCGAACATACGAGGTGTGTTCAAAGAGTATCGCGACTTTTGAATTTTCGCGGGTTACGTATATTCGAATTTGTGGCTTTATGTTGGTACTCATGTCTCTCACTTATGCCGACATTCTCGGCCATTTTGAATGTTCACTTAATTGTTAACAGCTGATTTGCTTGCAGGTGTTTTGGATCGTCTTCGATTTTTACCTATTAAAAAATATGGATCAAAGAACCTGTATCAAATTTTGTGTGAAAAACAAAATTAAGTGCGCGGATGCATTCCGAATGTTGACTGTGGCATACAGAGAAGCTACCTTGGACCGAAGCAACGTTTATCGGTGGTACAAAATGTTCTCAGAAGGCCGAGAAGATGTGAATGACGAAGAGCGTGCCGGACGCCCAAGCACTTCAACAACAGACGAAAAAATTAATGAAGTGGAGAAAATGATATTGGCAAATGTCGAATCACCGTTAGAGAAGTTGCTGAGGACCTAAACATATTGATTGGCTCGTGCCATTCGATTTTTATCAATGATTTGGGCATGAGACGGGTCGCCGCGAAATTCGTACCAAAATTGCTCAATTGCGACCAAAAACAGCATCGCATGAACATTGCTAATGAGATGTTGGACTCTGTCCGCGACGACCCAAATTTGCTCCAGAGGGTCATAACTGGTGACGAAGCGTGGGTTTATGGTTATGACGTGGAAACAAAAGCTCAATCAAAGAATGGGGCACAGCTTTATATGTTTACATTATAGCTTTATTCAACGTGAATTTATTTTACATTATGAACATGACATGGCTTATGAATACAAACTGTTTAAAATTCTACCTATCCAATATAGTTTTTTTAAATTGATGCCTCATAATACATATTAAATCCCACATTTAATATTGAAAAATTTTAAATAAATATTATCTAGGGAATTGTTATATATCTGTATGGTTTAGACATGAGGTTTAATGGGAAACAAATTGTATATTTTGAATGCTATCATGTTTCTAAATTTTATGCTTGTCAATTGGTTGTATTAAGAGACGTGTTCTCAATTCATCATAAACCCATGTAAAATATAAACTAATGGTATCGATGAAATTGATAAGAAATGTCATTAGAGTTCACATGCTGTGATATGTCTCTAAATACAAGATTTATACAATTCTAACTGATAGTTTCAAAAGGAAATGTTTTTTTTTTTAGTCTTTGCTATTTTAATCACGTCTTCTTCAGTTCAAACTGATATTGCTTTTTTGAAAGCGAGAGGATCGCGTGGACGATGCACCGAGGATGCAGAGACCTGAGTGCAGGAAGCCCAAAAACGTCCTTGGTGATGGGTTTTCTGGGGGGAAGCCGTGTCTCTGGGCGGCCCAGCGCTGAATGGAGGGGCGGTGGTGGAACGTGGCCCCGGGGGTCGGGCAACATTGCCGATGGGCACGATGATCTGTGGCGGCACCAGGTCCACTACCGTGGACGGGCAAGTAGCTCCTCTTGGGGGCGGGTCTGGGGAACGATGGCGTCGAAGCGCCCTTCGGGAAAGGAGGCCCACTTCAAGCACTAATAGTGCGAGTAATATAAAATATAGCATTATATGCCAATTGGTTTTTATCCATGGGAAGTTGGTGAGTACGGCTTGGATGCACGCGAAGAAATATGTTGTCGAAGCAGCTAAAACAAACATTTTTATATTTGTGATTATTACACACGTTGCTAAGAGACAGGCAGTCAAGTAAATGGAGGTAATCATATCATAGGAGGTTAATTGTGTTAGACACATATTTCCTGTTAGAACAGTGAAGGTAATTGTAAGGTAATACACCCAGCATTAATAATAAAAATCACATTTTCTGATTGAAAATACACAATATGGGGATCTAAGTTTGAGCTTGCACTACGTTGTTCATAGTTAACAGACACTAGGGACATGGGGCAACGTGTGTGTAATTTCTGAACATTCACAAGTACAAATTGCATCTCGAGGAACTGTCTTTATGACTTTTAGAATATAAATCTGTGTGGGTGACAAAAGAAGCAGCTCGTTTATACCTTTTAAAAACGTTAATACATTTTTTTGTCACCACAGAGCAGAAAGAAAAGGCCTTGATAAAAATTATATCACACAGCAGCAGTTTTCAAAAATCCAGATAAAAAACAACAACTTGTATATCACTATTTCAATCTATTACCATCATTAGAACACGAATGGTTACGTTTTCATGGACAACAAAAAAAAAATAACAAAGAGGAACGCCAAAAAAATATTATCAAGCTGGTGAAGTGGTAGGGCCGATTTTATGGCGTGAATACAAAGTAGCAGGAGAATAATGAGGGGATTTCCAAGGTTGTGCCCAGATATAACACTGCACGTCTGATTAGTCTATGCGGGAAAATTGCTTAATTCATTGAAACAACCTAAACTAATTTAATCTATCTGAATATTCCCAACTAGCGTGTTGATACACTCGGAGAATCTGGGCGTGTAACTTTGGGGAAAACAGAATATTCAGTCGTGTGGGGCATCTTTATCATCACTTTGTATATTTATCAAAAGACGCACCTCTCCTTTTACACATGAATATCATCCTACCTCAATTTAAGTTTCATGTATATATATATGATATATTTTGTATATAGTAAACCATGATTCAATTCCATATTGAACACACAATTGTTTTTAATGTACTAGTTTTTGTTTAATCTTTTATTTTTGTCTGAATTGTTTCACAAATTGCCAAATACATTTTTTAAACATGTAAATTCCATGTCAAAAAAGAAAAGTTGAATGATATGTAAATTTACTAAAGTTTTTTTTTTAAGAAATATTTGCAAATATGTAAATTTTGAAAAAAGTTGATCCACGGCTCGGCGCAGTGTTGTCCAGTGTGTGTGGCCTCGCGCTGATTGCTTATAATAAAGAAGAAGGAAAAATGCCTAACGACTGCTTAATTGTCATTTCCAGATATTGAAACTTTGGAAAATTTACAATACGACATATATATATATAATTTTATATATAAATATTCTGTTTATATAAGTACTAACCAAAAAAAGCCTATTTAAACATATAATATAGAAGCGAAGCGAATATAATTTGAAAAACATTAATTGAAAATATTCGATAAATAAATATACATCGTATAATATAGCGAAAAATTATGAAATATATCAAATATCAAAAAATATATTTTGAAAATAAATGATAAAGAGAATTAGAGAGATATATAAATTAAATAGAATAAACCTTATTCATCACTTCTTTTCAATTCAAATATTTACAAAATGTAATTAAAATTTGAAAGATTTTAACCATATATTTTTCGAATGAATATGTAGGTTCATTTTCGAAACATCAAACATTTTATATTCTTGATAATATTTAAAAGTTATTTGTATTTTTATTTGCCTTTTCATGATAGTAAAATCGATTTGCAAAAAACATGTTACTTTTAGAAATTTTAATAAACATATAAATTTTTATATATAAAAATAATCTCAAGATAAATATTTAAAAAATATATTATAGACATTTATAACATGCGTATTTAGCATCCCCCTCACAATACATTAATTATATTCTCTCTATTTATATTATAAATATTTACACTTGTTGGGGCACGTTTTTGTAACCATACCCCAACAGAAGGCGTATGTATAATCAACATCAAATGGATACATGGCTTCCCTCCCACATAGACTTACAGACCACCTTTTTGCCCAGAAACCTAGACAATTGATGACACCAGACTTCCATGCCGAAAGCTGATGCCTGGTGAAGAAGACACCAGTGACATCCAGAGACATCCGCGCTGGAAGCTGTTGTTCCATATGTACATATATTCCCCTCACCAAAAATTTAGGTAAAGGTGACCAGAAGAAATGGAGAAGGAAGATTTCTAAAAGACTAAGCCTTATAAATATCCTTCCCGAAAAAAGGAAGCATCACATTACAGTCCAGGTAAAAGGGGCCTGGGTCGATTTTTAGCCAAGACGGGGGGCGATATATATACCGTCCCGAGAAAAGGGAGGATCGTATTACAGCCCATGTGGAGGAGGCCTGGGGTCTGATGAAATTTTACACTATTGCCGTGGCTGTTTCTCTCTTTAGATTTTTTTGTTTTGGTAATACTATATGTTCTATTTTGATGGGAGAGGCCTGGGGCGTCTGTGAAATCGTATACTGGAGCCGTTGGCCATTTTGATTGGTGTTTCTTTCGGCGAATGAAAATGCCAGCCAATAGAAACTTTGGCGCGGCCAGCGAATGAAAACGGAGAGAGACAAGAATAAAAGAGGGTTTCTTTGCCAAAAGGCAGATTGAATCTGAGTCGCTCAGTGAGAGGACAGTCTTCAGTCGGGAGACCAGACCTTTGCCGGCACTTTCGAGAAAAGGTAAGCCATTTGTCATTATGACTTAGCGCCCCCCCCCCTTTTTGTGTAGTAACCAACCTAGATTTCGCATGGGCCCTAAAGGGCTATAAAGTAACTTCAGGTCACCTCTATCTAAATTTTACTATGTAAATAGCATATCTCGTCAGTATAGACATGTTCCCAAATTTTAATTTATTTAAATAAATATCTAGAGAAATTTTCTTGTTTCCTCTCATACATATTTCATTCCTTTTGCTTTATGGTACTACCCCCCACACCTTAATTTCACAAATTGTACTAAATATAGAACTACCGACTCTGTTGGAATAGAGTTGTGTACTATATCTTTGCTGTGATATATTGACACAGCGACAGTTGCAAATTACGACTTTATTAGGGCTACTTTGAGGGTATCTATCTGTCAGGTTTCAGTAATGTTTGTACTTTTATGTGTTTCAGTGCGTTATTCCATCATATTTACCATTATACCATATTTTCTGATTCCTCGGGCTATTGTTACGCTGTTAGGAGGGTACGGCATGATGCAAACAGATTTGTATGTTTGACTATTGTTTGTGTTATTTGGGCTATAAAAATGCCTTAATATGAATCTATTTACAGTTGATCTGTAGAAATTATAGAGATCTGTTGCTATAAATTTCCTCTATGAAATAGCTCCCAGCGTCTTCAGTGGGTTGCTAAACCTCCAGAAGGAGTCTTTTATAGATTGCCCAATTTAATAACGATTTCATGGGTTGTCTGATGAAATTGTATACTAGTGTCGTGGCTGTTTCCATCTTTAGACCTTTGTTCTGACAATATTATATGCTCGATCCCAGCTTTAACTCAACTCTTAATCAATTACAGAGTTCCCCCCCTTTTTTTTTTACTTTATTTATCCTGTTTGCACAAATTGCATTACATGTGATGATGTAAAGACATATGTCGATAGTGCATCATTGACAGCTGTGCTTCTATTATACAACATTAAGGTCTTGCTGCGGGTTATATACATGGGGTTGTTGGCCTAAATTGCTATATATATATATACTTAAGTAAGGAAACTTTAATAAGTCACATCGTGTATCCTCCCTTTTCATCTATCCAAACCGGGAACTCAACAATGTCGCCCGCCGCGGGGCTCGAATTTAGTATATGTTGCATCCCCTATACTTTAGAAATATATACCTATTGAAAAGCCATACTATTTTTAAGTATTGGTGAAGTAGTCCACGCATCCTGAGATTAACAGTCTATTATAAATCGTGAATTTTAATTTATGCTTTCCGTTTCACTGGCATTTTATCAGGCAATGAAAGTTATGTTGAGGCGGTGTATACCGCATCTCTCGCCGCTGTCTTTTACGATTCACATTGTTTGTGGCAAAACCTTAATATTATCATTGATTTCTGATATCAAAGTAAAACGTTTATGGGGATGAGTATCTTTTATTCTGGTCTTCTCAAGCTTTCGAGCTTGTCCGCCCTTCTACAGGAGAAACATATACAATATATCAAGAAAATATAACGTCGCCTGATGCTAAAACTATTATGATTCTATGTACATATATATATATATATACATTAGGAAGTTTTGCATATTATTTGTTTTCTTAAGACACTTTTTTTTTTGGTTAAGGTATTTATACATATTCTACTATTGTTTGCTATATTCTATGAATTATCTTATAGGTTAGAAATTCTATTATTTAAGTAGTTTTATAATAGTTATTGGCTATTACATATAAGTTACTTATATTATTGTTGATATTAATAGCTGGTACTAGGATATATTGTGTTATATGTTTCGGGCAAATCTATTTTCTATTAATGCTATTGTGTTTTCTGAATAATAAAGAATCAATTATAAGCCTTTGATACTTGCTTTTTTATGTTGTTGTAATGTATTCTAGGTTCTCCTAATGCGAAAGTGTGGCCTGTTTCTTTGCAGTGTTGGAAGAATTAGAGATCTACCGCCTTGATTTATAATGTTGCGCCTATGTTCATATATTCTATTGCTGACTCTCCTTCCTGTCTCCACCACGTATTTGGCTTGGCAGTTGTTGCATCCTATGGAATATATTGCCTTTTATTTTTCAGTTTTGGTTAGTGGGTTTTATGACATTAGGATTATTTTAGATAGTGGATTTTAATGGTGGAGCCTATGTTAGGGGAATTACTGTAATATGTTTGGATGCCGAAGTTTCTTAAGTAGTTGGCTATGGTTATAGATGTTTGTGAGTATGGAATGTAACAAATCGCCCTATAGATATTTGTGGTTTTGTTTATTGGGTTATTGATTGCTATACTTTTGTGGAGATGTTTTAATATAAAGGTGGTTGGGTATCCTGCTTGCTGGACATTATTTATAATGTTCTGTGTCTCAATCATTTTGTATTCTATTGCGAGCACCATTGATTACAATTTTTATCCTATTTTATTTTATTTTCTTAAATTATTTCATACAGTATGAGAAATGGGGTTGGATTGCCATGGTTCAAATTTAGAACGGTAATCAGTGCGTTACAATAGTCTACTGAAATGACTTAGAATTTTTTTTCCATCATAGCCCTGATATAATCTCCCTCACAGTAGAAGTGAGTTCTGATAATTATTGCTGGCTACAATTTCTTAACTTTATTTTAACAGCGCTCTCTGCCAAGTCATACTAGCCTGTGCATCCAGATTAGGGCTAACATGCTGAATGATAGTTAATCGATTTTATTTTTTTTAACGCATAGTGGATTGGGAGAGTGGCAAATATATGAGCCTTAAGGTGAAAATAGAATTGAAGATCCAGTTAGCGTACCCGTGAAGAGAGAAGTTTGATCACCATAGAAAGACGCACCTTTTTTTTTCTCTTCGTAAAACCTTTTTATTTGAAATCAATAATGGATAGAAATCTGGTTTTAACATTCCAATGGCAGAATCTCAAGGAGTAGATCTGGTGACCAATTTGCGCGAGTACCTTTTAATCACTGTGGAACTATTTATTAACTTATGACAACTACCTGGGATAATCTTTTAAAATATTCAAAGGAAAGGAGATGACTGGAGCTTGTGTCTACAAGACAGCTGAGATATCCCGAGATGTGCTTGGACAGCTTTAAGCTAATGACAAGGCAGCAAAAGCCACCTGTGTTAGAGACAGGATCTATCTAATAATGGGGGTATAGGAGACAGGAGAGTTTATCGAGGCTCGATTTAACACTTGTATATAATGAGGAAGTTAGCGGAATGCGAGTCTCCAGTGCGGAGTAAAATCACCTAAAGGCTGTGAATAAAGATTGATAAAGTCGGGACACCCGAGCAAAGATATTACATTGAATATAATTCGGAACCTATAGGCGTGAGGCGGTATCGTGATTGGATTAGATGGCTAGACACGCAAGGAGGGAGGCCCCCTTTAACGACGTTTTCTGCCAAGTATGATCACTGGATACCGATAGACCGCCAAAAGGGTGTGTTCCCCACATTGGAAATGTCATTGAAGATGTGCCAGCATGCAGAAAAGAAAGGTCTAGGACGAGATGACGTTTCCTAAAATTGACATTTAAGGTGATATGCCTGGACTATAGATGAGGCAATGAAGTCCATCTAGAATATGACGCTAATTCCAGAACAAAATGTGGATGGATCGAGCTGAGGTGACGACTCCATATTAAATATACCTCTATAAATTCTTAAATGTCCACATATATTTCCACAGTGAATTATACAAGTTGCACACCTATCTCATGAGCCAGGAATGTAATTATCAGACTGACAGTAAGGAATAATATAAAATTTCTAACCCAGGAACAAACAAGACCCCTGATATGCAACAAAGTCTACAAAATAATTTCCCTATCAAATTCTCAGTATATCATCATAACTCAACAGAAAACCCGGTTACAATTGGTATCATAAAGGGCGAAATAACTTTGTCCTTTCCCAATCCAATGTGCACCTGTTACCACATAGACAGTGATCTTATAACCACATTTGATTTCGTTTCAGCATGTTGTGAGAGAATTGAACTCATGGAAATGCAGCCTTTTAATTACTATGCCTCATACTGTATGAATACAAGAAGGAAATTTCTAATAACAACCGCTAAGTGACAACCAGAGCGAACTCAGAAGTAATGAGCCGAGGGGAAATTGACAGAGTTAGTGTAGACAGTTTAACTTTACGCAGGTCTACAAGGGTGAAAAGGCCCACACAGTGTAAATTCTACTTAGACTGTCGCCACTAAATAGGATTTTGGAGTGTGTACGAAGAATCAACCCAATAGAATGAGAAGTTTAGATATTTCAATCTTTTCTTTTTTAACCTTTTTTTTTTCTCGAAGTAAGACTTCATTAGGATTTTTTTTTTCTCAAACTATTTCTTGTTAAATCCCGAGTTTCAAAGACCAGTGAGAATAATGAATACCATTGTGAAGTAATTATTTAGTGTAAATCTGAAATTTTAGTTATTATCGGGAGTAATAGGTGAAGGAAGGTGTAGGAAATCACAACTTAGAGGGGGGCTATGTCTAAAACAACAAACCTAATAGGCATCCTATGGCTTGTGTTGGGTAATTTAGAAAAGAAACCCTATAATCCCTGGTTTTCAGGTAGTAGCTTTGAAATAGGTTTCTAATGAGGACATGAAAGGTCAATCTCTCAGAGTGAAGTTGTGAAGTATAGGGATCCTAAGCCAGGGGTAGAAGTTAAGTAGGCCCAGACTGTAGTCGATCCTTGGAAAGCACTTGAGAATGTTAGTGTTGGGTAGTGAATCGTAAACCCTATAAATCCATCTTTCAATAGAGTGCTGAGGTCGGACTACTGCAAAGGGGGCAGACGCACGAGGAAGTAAGAAGAAAGTGACTTCACCCACGGTGGCTAGGGGAATGACTCAATCCGCTTTTATGAGGTGTCACGTCTAATGGTCCTTTATCCGCCATTATAATTTGTGTATGTCTTTATAGAATTGTTGTGAAAAGTCGCTTAGTGTCAAGGCAAGGGCAGTTTTTGAAGTTACACTGATTCTTCTTTTTCTTGGTAGGTTAGCTTCCAGGTTATTTAGACTTGTCAACAATTATTGTTAACAATCATTTAGTGAGTATAATAAATTAATATATATATATAGAGCTTGTACAGAGGCATTTTCTTTTGAGTAATATAGGGCTTTAGTTCCCAATTTGTTTTAAGTTTATTATTTTATTTGATTTCACATTGTGTCCTGAAAGATGTTATTATTTGTTAGGATCTATTGATATTGATAAATGAGTATTTTGGCCTTTGTAGCAGCTTTTAACTTTAGTTTGTATGCACACCGTGAATGATAGGGGGGAGGGTGTATGAATGAATTGGGGTAATGAATGTGTAAGAAGGTTAAAAACTATTATATTGTGAGCCCAAATTACATTAGAATAGGGTTAAGGACTTTAATAGGATCGATTTTTATTTTATTTTATTTTTTATTTCGAATTTTGTTAGGACCGAGAAGCCTCAAACAGGACAACTACAACTCTATCTAGTTAGAAAATATTCGCTCCCTTTTTGTTAGGTCCCTCGTTAGGGGGTATAATTTTCGTTTGATTTTCTTTTATCTTAGTTTAGCTTGAATTCTAAGGATTGTGGATAAATGATCCCTATCCCGACCCTCAGACTTGGAGATAGTGGAAGGCAAGGATCAAGCCGAATTTCCCACTCAACTCCTCCTCGCAAGAGAAAACGAAGAGGTATAGATTGAATTTTATGCAGGATGGGGGATTTGTTTTAGCCATGCCGTATAGCCTGGGGTATAACGGCGCGACCTTGGGTAACCGATCTGACACCGTAGTTTCGACGCTTTTAGCGTGGCTGGAGCGAGGGTGTTCCAGACGGGAGGTCCTGTAAGATTGGCAAGTAGGCAGAGATTGCCCAGTTATTCTAGACGAAGTGTTTCCGTCTATTGAATTTTTTTTTGTACCAGTTTGATCCCCCATAGCTAGCGGAAGTTTCTTCTAATAAAGGATTCGCCCTGCCATACGTTTTGTTGGAATGAATTCGAGCATAAGACCGATTCGAGAGGCAGAATAAGTAATTATTAGGACCTTCAACGAGTTTAGACTCGTTCCATGTTAGGATAAGATTTTAAAGTATTAGTTAACTATAATGACCGCGAACGAGACGCCAGAACAAGCCAGTGAGTCAAAGTTTTAGAAGTGTTGTATTGAGGACAGTAGAATTAAGAGCAGTTATACTGGGAGTAGAATTCTGAAGGAATTTGTAAAAGGAACCAAAATTTCAGATTGATAAAAATTCAAACTTATAAGATGTAGATTTATAGGGTTCAGGTCAATGAATAGAGAGTATATTGGTAGATGAAAGTAATATGAATTTCTTGGAAGGGGGAGGTAGCTGAACTGTACACACCCCAGAGACAAGGTAAACGGAGTCACAAACAAAATAGTAGAAATTGATTAGTCGCTCTGCCAAAACAGAAAAAATTCTCTTCATACGGTTGTCACCCTAGATTTAAATGGACTGTGTAGTTTAATAGAGGACTGGGCTATGTTCCATTTGACCAAGATTCTAAATGACGTTCCCACCTGGGTTGAGAGAGTATTGTAACAGAGGAATCTAACACATAAGAGAAAACACACCCTCCAGTAGGATCGGGATAGACGAATATTACCCAGTGACCAACTCGTGATTCCAGACTGAATAAGATTGAAAACTTAACTGAGATACTAAACCTTGAACCTTCAGCGCACAAATATATATAATGTGTTTTCATTTTCTTATTGAATAGGTTATTATTTTATATCATTTATATTATATTATAATCATATACTATTCATTTCAACAAATTTATTTCCTTTGATATTCATGATATTAGTAATATTTACCTGCAATGTTGCATTTTTTTTAACATGTTGTCGTGGCTTATTCTTCCCTCAAGGCATGATCTATTTTATCCTTATTGTCTTTTATCCGCCTTACTTGTATATGTATATATATTTTGTCATCATATATAATTTTGTAGTGGTTTTCTTTATCATCTATCATGGGATGATTTTTATCATATTTAATCACTATCTGCATGATACGTGTTTTCTTCAATATATATATTATACCCATCATATAACATGGAAGGATTCATTTTATCATTACATATTTCGTGCCTTATTTAATAATTACTTTCACAATTTGTTTCTGTAATTTTTTTAATTTAGCAAAAGTCATCATGTCATAGGCTAATTATTATATACCAAGATATTTCTTTCAGCTAACTATAATTATCCTTTCCTTTGATTGTATATGTATAACTATACCACACGAATGTCTTGATTGGT
The DNA here is from genome assembly GCA_030710605.1 of Cordylochernes scorpioides. Taxonomy (NCBI): domain Eukaryota; kingdom Metazoa; phylum Arthropoda; class Arachnida; order Pseudoscorpiones; family Chernetidae; genus Cordylochernes; species Cordylochernes scorpioides. The sequence continues at coordinate 56,724,485 of CP092882.1, forward strand.
ACTTAAATAAAGATGCTGGCATGTTTTAGGAGTTGGACTAGTCAGTTATTTCTAAACGACTTCTTGGCGCCCAATTTTTTATATATAATATGTAATAGGGAAATGTTCTAACTGTATTGTTAGCAGAAAGAAGGTAGCAATGAATCCAGCACCCCAAGAGGCAAGGATGGGGTTGAGAGGACTTACCACAAGGAAGGCCTACTCCTCAAGGCCAAAGAAGAAAGTGGAAGGGTGGTATATATACCCATGAATGGTAAGACAGATGACCTTGCTTACTTCCATACATATGATATGACTGTGCCCCATAACCTATGTTGATAACAGTGTGCTGACAGAATAATAACACATAAAAACCCCTTTGCCAGGATGCGCAATGCCCACTAATGTTCGGAATAATAAACATCTAGAATGGCATACCATCATTTTGACTAGCCTTATCTTCCCTATAGGTTTCGGTACATCTGGCTTCACCTAGTAATGGAAAATGCATTTTGCTAGAAATGGGCCTGCTTTCATAGTAACTGATGAAAGGCAGATGAATAATGAGTAGCACAAACGCATTTGTCCATTACTTGGCAGGGGGAGGATTGTTGGGGCACGTTTTTGTAACCATACCCCAACAGAAGGCGTATGTATAATCAACATCAAATGGATACATGGCTTCCCTCCCACATAGACTTACAGACCACCTTTTTGCCCAGAAACCTAGAAAATTGATGACACCAGACTTCCATGCCGAAAGCTGATGCCTGGTGAAGAAGACACCAGTGACATCCAGAGACATCCGCGCTGGAAGCTGTTGTTCCATATGTACATATATTCCCCTCACCAAAAATTTAGGTAAAGGTGACCAGAAGAAATGGAGAAGGAAGATTTCTAAAAGACTAAGCCTTATAAATATCCTTCCCGAAAAAAGGAAGCATCACATTACAGTCCAGGTAAAAGGGGCCTGGGTCGATTTTTAGCCAAGACGGGGGGCGATATATATACCGTCCCGAGAAAAGGGAGGATCGTATTACAGCCCATGTGGAGGAGGCCTGGGGTCTGATGAAATTTTACACTATTGCCGTGGCTGTTTCTCTCTTTAGATTTTTTTGTTTTGGTAATACTATATGTTCTATTTTGATGGGAGAGGCCTGGGGCGTCTGTGAAATCGTATACTGGAGCCGTTGGCCATTTTGATTGGTGTTTCTTTCGGCGAATGAAAATGCCAGCCAATAGAAACTTTGGCGCGGCCAGCGAATGAAAACGGAGAGAGACAAGAATAAAAGAGGGTTTCTTTGCCAAAAGGCAGATTGAATCTGAGTCGCTCAGTGAGAGGACAGTCTTCAGTCGGGAGACCAGACCTTTGCCGGCACTTTCGAGAAAAGGTAAGCCATTTGTCATTATGACTTAGCGCCCCCCCCCTTTTTGTGTAGTAACCAACCTAGATTTCGCATGGGCCCTAAAGGGCTATAAAGTAACTTCAGGTCACCTCTATCTAAATTTTACTATGTAAATAGCATATCTCGTCAGTATAGACATGTTCCCAAATTTTAATTTATTTAAATAAATATCTAGAGAAATTTTCTTGTTTCCTCTCATACATATTTCATTCCTTTTGCTTTATGGTACTACCCCCCACACCTTAATTTCACAAATTGTACTAAATATAGAACTACCGACTCTGTTGGAATAGAGTTGTGTACTATATCTTTGCTGTGATATATTGACACAGCGACAGTTGCAAATTACGACTTTATTAGGGCTACTTTGAGGGTATCTATCTGTCAGGTTTTAGTAATGTTTGTACTTTTATGTGTTTCAGTGCGTTATTCCATCATATTTACCATTATACCATATTTTCTGATTCCTCGGGCTATTGTTACGCTGTTAGGAGGGTACGGCATGATGCAAACAGATTTGTATGTTTGACTATTGTTTGTGTTATTTGGGCTATAAAAATGCCTTAATATGAATCTATTTACAGTTGATCTGTAGAAATTATAGAGATCTGTTGCTATAATTTTCCTCTATGAAATAGCTCCCAGCGTCTTCAGTGGGTTGCTAAACCTCCAGAAGGAGTCTTTTATAGATTGCCCAATTTAATAACGATTTCATGGGTTGTCTGATGAAATTGTATACTAGTGTCGTGGCTGTTTCCATCTTTAGACCTTTGTTCTGACAATATTATATGCTCGATCCCAGCTTTAACTCAACTCTTAATCAATTACAGAGTTCCCCCCCTTTTTTTTTACTTTATTTATCCTGTTTGCACAAATTGCATTACATGTGATGATGTAAAGACATATGTCGATAGTGCATCATTGACAGCTGTGCTTCTATTATACAACATTAAGGTCTTGCTGCGGGTTATATACATGGGGTTGTTGGCCTAAATTGCTATATATATATATACTTAAGTAAGGAAACTTTAATAAGTCACATCGTGTATCCTCCCTTTTCATCTATCCAAACCGGGAACTCAACACACTTACCTTTTGTTAATTTTGATTTTAAAAACACCAACTCTCTCCATAATCGTCAAATGTATAAATTGTGTATTCTTCACCAATTCGTTGTTAATCGAATTTTCAAAGTTCAACTAAATTTACTATAATTTTTTTCTGGGAAAATTTAAAAAAATATTTTTCAAAAATATTCTTTAACATAATTATAAAGTATATTTAAATTTTTGAAAATATTTTTATATATATTACTTATTATATATATATTATTCTGTAAAGAAAAATTTGAAATAACCTTTTTCACAAATTCTCTCTCTTTCTCAGACATTTTTATACAATAAATCAGATATTTTAAATATTTACCTTTTGATTTTAATTAGAAAAATTCTGAAATCAATGAGAATATTTTTTATTTCGTACATATATTTTTAAAAATTTTTCATTTAAAAAATAAATATGTATTTTAAAGATAATTACTTCAATTTATTGTAAAATATCAACATTTTGAAAGTTTAATAGTCAATATTTTGGGATTTAAAAAAACAAAATTGAAGTTTATCAAAGACATTTCAAAATTTACTATCTACATTTTAAATATTAAAACCATATAAAATGTAAAGACCATTTTATAACTTCGAAAACCCTATAAATTATATAACAATTTTTTAAAGGTTGAATAATAATATCTATTTTAATTGAAAAATCCTTTTTGAAAGTGTTGGAAAAAAAAAGAATAGTAAATCAATGATCTTGAAATATTTTTAGACTGACAACACTGTAATATAAAAACGAGAACAAAGAAGTGTTTTGTTTTGTTTACAAAATTAGAAATTGTAATGTAAATTGTTAAAAGTTCTTTTCTATCTCTCTTTGAAAATAATAAATTTAAAATACTTTCATAAAAGGTAAAATCGCCTAATTCTTTAAAACCACTTCAGCTGTAAGTAAACTTGTTATTTGTTGTTTCATTGTCTGAACCATAAGAGATTCCCAACATGGTAGCAGAGCGTGGTTCTTTTTGAATCGCGGTAAAAAATATATATAAAATATAAATAAAAACAAAAACGGCTGTCAGCGAAGATATCGCAAATATTGTGAGGCTTAAAAATCCTGAAAATTTTTATTTATGGAATTTTCAGATAACAATTGTTTTCAAAGCAAATGGCCTTCTAGATATTGTAAATGGAAAATCGTTGTTTGAAGACTTGAAAGATGAAACTGGAAAAGATAAATGGAGCCTAAAAGACGCCAAAGCACAAAAATACATAATGTTAACCATTGAAAAGGATGTTTTAACACACATTCTAAATTGCAAAACTTCAAAAGAAATGTATGAAAACCTAGTAGCCATTTATCAAAGAGAAGATGAGCAATTAAAATGCAAATTACTACAAGAATTTCATGGATTCAAATTTGACAAAAATACAGATATGGCAACAAATATAAGCAGAATGCAAAATTTAGTATTCAAACTAAATAATGTAAAACAAGAAATTGGGGAAAGCTTTGTAATTTCGAAAATATTGAGCATTTTGCCAGACTACTTTAATTACTTTAGCACAGCATGGGACTCGACACCAAAAAGTGAGAAAAGTGTAGCAAACTTAATATCAAGACTATCACTTGAAGAAACTAAACAAAAAGTAAAACCTGAAGAGGGAATAGCCATGAGTGCTACTAAAGTAAAGCAGTGCTTTAACTGCAAAAAGAGCAGGCACTTAGCAGAATATTGTAGACTAAATAAAAAATGGTGTACCATCTGTAAAAAGACAAATCATACTCAAGACCAATGCTTCTTTAAGAAATCTAAAAAAAAAATCCAGGAAAATATTCCTTGCCGAATTTGTAAAAAGACAAATCATAAAGAAAAGGATTGCTTTTTCAGAAACAAAATGAAGAAAAATTGTCCTTTTTTGCAGGAGAGACTTTAAAATGTAAAAATGAGGAATTGCTAGGATTCATTGTAGACAGTGGCTCAACAAGCCATATGATAAATAGTAAAAAGTTTTTACTAGATATGAAGTAGATTGCAACTCAAAAATATCAATAGCAAAATAAGAAGAAACTCTAATAGCAAAATCAGTCGGAAAAATTCAAGGGAAAAAATGTGATCTCAAGGAGGTGATGTTTGTACCAAACTTGACAAATAATTTACTATCGGTAAGTGCCATTACCAGAAATAAAGGCAAAGTCGTCTTTGAAGATGAAAAGGTATTTGTCGTAAAAAATGGAAAAAAGTTTTAGAAGGAGAAAAACAGGAAAATGGACTCTATACAATAAATATAGAAACAGAAAACCCCGAAATTGAAGAATCTCACCTAACAGCTACCCAAAATGAAGAAATGCTAAAATGGCACAGAAAAATGGGTCACATAAGTTTTTCAAGCTTAAAACAATTAAAATCTATGGTTAATGGAATAAACATAGAAAAAATAAGTCAAGATGAAATATGTGAAACATGCATTAAAGCTAAACAAGTAAGAAAGCCATTCAATTCCACTATAACAAAATCAAAAAGGCCTTTAGAAATAATCCATACAGATGTATGTGGACCTTTAGATCCCACTACCCATGACAACAAAAACTATTTTCTAACATTTCTTGATGGCTACACAGATTTTTGTCATGTGTATTTGTTACAAAATAAATATGAATACGGGAAGAAAATGCTTAACATTCTCTCCGATTCTGATACATTTCAGGAAATTTCCACTGATCGAGTCAAAGCCATCTCGGACAATTACAAGGCATCACTCAAATCCCTCCTCAAGAAAGGTTGCATCACCCCTGAACAGTTCAAGTTCTTCACCTCAAACATCTCCAGCATCCCTTATATTTATGGGCTCCCTAAGACTCATAAACCCGATGTTCCTCTCAGGCCCATTGTTGCATACCATCTTTCGCCCGCATTGCATTTAGCTAGACACCTTTCAAACTTCCTTAAGCCCCTGGTCGAAGCCCACAATATTTATTCCATTCAAGACTTCTCTGATTTTATGGCCAAACTAAAAAACTTTCCTCAGTCTGACAGCTCCACCATGTCCACTTTTGATGTCACATCTCTTTTCCTGAGCCTTCCACATTCTTTGATTTTTGATGGCCTAAGCTCACTCCTCAACTCTCCTGCTGTCTCTAACAAAGATCAAAAAGTCGTTTCCGAACTGTTCAACATCTGCTTGGGCATGAACACCCTAGAGTTTAATGGGCGCTTTTTCTTGCAGATAAGAGGCTCCCTCATGGGCAGTCCTCTCTCTACAATGCAGCTGAGCTTGTAATGTCACATTTCGACCGATGGTTAGTTTTCCAGATCCACCTAGGAGTGGTAATGTGGGCGAGATATGTTGACGACATTTTTTGTCTACATCAAAGCACCGACCACTCCCCTATTCTCACTGTTTTAAACTCCTACCATCCCGATTTATGTTTTACTCACAATTCTTCCCGTTTTAATTGTATCCCGTTCTTAGATGTTTTAGTGGTTAATCTCCAGGGTCGTTTCTATACAACTGTTTTTCGTAAGGCTGGTTTTACTCCTTCTTACTTGCATTTTTATCTCATGCTCCCGTCTCCCATAAAATTACCACCGTTAAAACTCTTTCTAAGCGCGTTTTTACCCATTGCTCCCTTTCTTTATTTAGTAGAAGCGAGAAACGGACCGTTTACCTACACCTTTTATCTGCGGGTTACCCACGCAACTTTATTAATCGACATTTTTATTCACCAAACCATGACAGTTCCACTCCTCCCCCGTATAAAGATGTTTGCGTTCTTCCGTTTTCTATTACGAATTCCGACATTGGTTTCTATCTACGTAAATTTGGCATCCGTACGTTTTATAAAAATCACCTTCCCTAGGCACATCTTTACGCCATCCTCTCGCAAAAAAGTTCCATTAAACCCAGCCCCCAATCTTTCTCCATTGCCATCTACAGAATCCCGTGTAATGACTGCCCACAATCCTATGTCGGAGAAACTGGCCGAACCATTGCCACTCGAGTCCTAGAACATGACCGTAACATCCGTTCTCATGATCGTAAGTCCCTAATATACCAACACAGCAACGAATTCAACCATTCTTTTAATTTACACAACACGATCCCGGTATATAGCGATGTTAAGAACAAATATCAACGTTTAGTCCTTGAGGCTCTTGTGTCCAGACCTGTCCCTAGTTTCAACAGAAAAATAGATCTCCCCCCCCCCCCCAATATACTGTTTTTTCTAATCTTAGCCACTGATATCCTTTTTTGCCTCTTTATTCCCTTTATTATGCCTAGATACCTACGTTTTCTTGTGCTTTACCTTTAATTCACCTTATACAGATTTCTTAGTTTATTTTTTCACAAATTTCGTACTTTTCTCTTTAGTTTCATATGTAAATTTCTTAATTTTTAAATAGATCTTAGTTAGTTTTCTTTTATGCTAATTCACTGCATATAAATATCGGTTCACTCTTTCTAGTCATGCATTATACCTGATGAAGGGCAGCTGATGCCCGAAAGCTTGTTGTGCGAAATAAAGAACCTTACCACGCTATTCACCTACTTCCTGTTTTAATGAAGTAAAGGATATCTAAAATAATTTATTACAGAAGCAGAAAACCAAATGAATCTAAAAGTTTCAAAAATAAGATGTGACAATGGCGGAGAATATGTAAATGAAGATATAAAATCCTGGTGCAAAGCTAAAGGAATCATTATGGATCTCCCCATACCTCACTAACCTCAGCTAAACGGCAAAGCCGAAAGATTAAATAGAACCCTGATGGAGAAAACTAGAGCTCTTTTGTTTGAATATGGTGTAGAAAAATACATGTGGGGAGAAGCTGTAAGTGTTTCAGCCTATTTGCTGAACCGAAGCCCTACTCAAGAATTAGAGAAAACCCCTGCAGAACTTTGGTTCAACAAAAGACCAAATTTGTCAAACTTACAACTTTTTGGTTGTGAAGCTTATGTCAAAACCCTAAAACACATAAAGAAATTGGAAGACAGAAGTAAAGAATATAGCTTTATAGGTTATGCACCAAATGGGTATCGCCTTTGGGATGAACAAAGTAAACGAATCTTTACAGCTAGAGATGTAATTTTTTTAGATAAAGGATGTATAAATAAAGAAGAAAAAATACCTATTGTCGAACCAGAAGAAGAATCTGAAGATCAACTAGAATTAAATGAAGAACCAAGTCTACCAGAAGTCTCTGAAGACAAAGAAGATATCCCTACAAAACCAAGTACTTCAAAATATAATCTTAGACCAAGAAGTAGTTTACAAACACCATCAAGATATGAAGACTTCTATTTAGAGCAGGATGGAACAACATAATCAGCTCTTCTAACTTACTCTGAAGCTATATCTGGTCCAAATCAAGAAAAATGGAAAAAGGCAATAAAAGAAGAAAAAGAGTCTCTTACCAAAAATGAAGTTTGGGAAATAGTAAAAGAAAATGAAGCGTCAAACAAGAAGATTCTGACCTCTAAATGGCTCTTTAAAGTGAAAGAAGATGGCCGCTACAAAGCAAGACTAGTTGTAAGAGGCTTTGAACAAGAAGCAGGCATTGATTATGATGAGACATTCAGTCCAGTTATAAGCACTGTCTCTTTAAGGATATACTTTGCTCTAATGGCTAAGAAAAAGTTTGCTTTTAAAACATTTGACATAAAAACAGCTTTTCTATATGGGTTTTTGGATGAAGAAATATATGTTCAATTGCCAGAAGGTTATAAAGGGAATATATGTAGGTTAAGAAAGGCATTGTATGGTTTAAAGCAAGCCCCATTAAAATGGAATGAAAGATTAAAAACCTTTCTCAAATCCCAAGATTTCATACAACTAAAATCAGAGCCATGTGTGTCTTTTTAAAACCAACAAAGGAAATATGTACCTTGCAATATATGTAGATGATGGTATCTTAATGGGAGATAATGAAGAAGAATTAAATAATATTTTAGAAAAACTATCCCAAGAGTTTGAAGTTAAAATAAACAATGATCCAAGAACATTTTTGGGAATAAATTTGTGTTTTGAGGAAAAAATAAAATTTTACTTTCACAAGAAAATTATGCAAAATCAGTTCTTGAAAGATATAATATGCAAAACTCAAAACCAGTACCCACTCCCATTACAGATGTAGCAAAAGAATTAGACAAAAACTTAGAAATATCAAATGATAACAAATTTCCCTACAGACAAGCAATTGGAAGCCTTATATATTTGACAAACAAAACTAGACCAGACATGACCTTTGCCACAAATTTTGAAAGCAGGTCAATGCATGATCCTACAACTCAAGATATTATAAACATCAAAAGAACCCAAAGATATTTAAATCACACCACCAATTTAGGCATATCATATGATGGAGAGATGCCATTTGAATTAAATGTGTATTGTGATTCTGACTTTGCTGGAGATATTAAAACTAGAAAAAGTACCACAGGATATGTAGTTTACTTATGTGGAGGTCCCATAAGTTGGTGCTCCAGAAAGCAACCTGTAATTGCCCTTTCCAGCACTGAAGCAGAGTTCATTGCTGCAGCAGATGCATGCAAAGAAGTGTCATACATAAGATCCCTATTAGAAGAATTAATTCCAGATAATTTTGATATAAATCTCTATGTTGATAACCAAAGCACTATAAAAATTATAAAATCAGGCCAATTTACCACAAAAACTAAACATATTGATGTCAAATATCATTTTGTGAAAGATCAATCTCAAAAGTTTAACCTGATATATTGTCCAACAGAACACCAAATTGCAGACATCCTAACAAAACCTCTAGCCAGACCAAAGTTTGACAAATTCAAATCCCTTCTTATGACAACCATTTAAAACATAAGTGAAGTGAAGAAACTGTTGAATATGATAAGATCACTGATTTAAGAGGGAATGTTGGAAAAAAAAGAAGAATAGTAAATCAATGATCTTGAAATACTTTTAGACTGACAACACGGTAATATAAAAAAACTAGAACAAAGGAGTGTTTTGTTTTGTTTACAAAATTAGTAATTGTAATGTAAATTGTTAAAAGTTCTTTTCTATCTCTCTTTGAAAATAATATATTTAAAATGATTTCATAAAAGGTAAAATCGCCTAATTCTTTAAAACAACTTCAGCTGTAAGTAAACTTGTTATTTGTTGTTTCATTGTCGGAACCATAAGAGATTCCCAACAGAAAGTTCTAATTAAGTAACAAATAGCTTCTATTTTACCATTTAAAATACCTTTAAACTAAAATCACCATTAAATAGTGCTATATTTAATATTTCATATCAAATTAACTTGCGATAAGAAAGAGAAGAGTGTAAAGAACATTTAAGTATAAAGAATAAGTACAAAGGTAACTATACGAGGGGTGTCCCATAAAGCCATGGCCCGACATATAAAGAAAATGACTAATAAAATTATTATGATTTATTTTTCAACATAATCCCCTTTAAGGTCTATACACTTTTTCTAGCGATGTTCTAATGCTCTTATGCCCTCCAAAAAGAACGATGTTTCAAGTGACTCAAAAAATTAGATTACAGCATCAATGACCTCTTCATCTGACCTAAAATGAATGCCAGAAAGTGATTTTTTCAAATGAGGAAATAGGTGGAAGTCATACGGAGCTAGATCTGGTGAATAAGGTGCATGTGTTAAAAGTTCAAAGCCAGAATCATAAATAGCAGCCTTGGCTTGCAGCGACCGATGACTCGGAGCATTGTCTTGATGCTAAACAATCTTTCTGGACAACTTTCTCTTTTCTTTAATAGCTTCTCGTAGTTGCTTCACAAGATTTGCATAATATTTGCCAGTGATGGTTTGACCCTTATTCAGAAAGTCTAGAAGAAGTATAGCCTCGGTATCCCAAAAGACAGACACCATAACCTTCCATGCTAATGGAACTGTCTTGGCTTTCTTGGGGGGAGGGGAACCGGAGTGTCTCCATTGCATGGATTGTTGCTTGGACTCTGGTGTAAAGCGATGGGCCCAATTCTCATCCATGGTAACAAATCTATTAACAAATTCCTCTGGATTAGCTTCAAATAACGCAAGATTGTCCGAAGATAACTTTATCATTACAGCCTTTTGAACGGGTGTCAAAAGTTTGGGAACCCAACGGGCAGAAACCTTCCTGAGGCCCAAGTGTTCTCTCATAATCCGATCCACTGTTGTTTTTAGAATACCCAAGGCCTCTTCTATCCGACGAACTGTCATTCTTCTGTCCAACATAACCAAAAACTGTATCTTGTCGATGTTTTCTTGAGTAACTGACTCAACAGGTCTTCCTGGTCGATGTTTGTCCTCGGTGCTGATCCTCCCTAATTTAAACGCAGCTACCCATTTTTTTACTGTGCTATAGGAAGGAGCATCTTCCCCTAATGTATCCACCGTACCCTCATAGATTTCCTTCGGCGACATTCCTTTCTTACAAAGATATTTTATTACAGCACGAATCTCGTTTGTCTCCATTTTAGATGATTCCTGTTTCTTGTCCTCTTTCAAACCCATAAAAAAAACGGTTAGTTCTAGAAACCTAAAAATTTGCATATCTTCATACAAGGCTTTAAGGCAGTGATTCTCAACCACTGTGCCGCGGTAATTTTGTGTGCCGCGAAATTCTAAAAATGTGCCGCCGAATTTTAGTCATATGATTATGTTCACGTTTGTATTGGTTTTTCTTTTTTTCTTTTTCATTTTTTTTACTTTTTAAAATAACGAAATTAGCAAATTGAATGTTAGAGATGTATATTACTTATATTTTGCATAGAAATATTGATACATAATTTTAATTTTCTTGCATTCAAGTTAGCAAAAGTGTGCCGCGAAATTCTAAAATTGTGCCGCCAAATTTTCAAATCTTTAAAATAATGTCGCAACAAAAAAAAAGGTTGAGAATCACTGCTTTAAGATATATATGGTAAAATTTATTAGCTTCAAATATTTAGTTCTCATGGTCGGGCCACGGACTTATGGGACACCCCTCGAGAAGCAACTACGAGAAGCTATCAAGGAAAAGAGAAGAGGAATGTTGTCCAGGAAGATTGTTTACCATCAAGACAATGCTCCGAGTCTTCGGTCAAGGCTATTTATGGCTATAAGGCTTATTTATGATTCTGGCTTTGAACTTTTACCACATGCACCCTATTCACCAGATCTAGCTCGGTCTGACTTCCACCTATTTCCTCATTTGAAAAAATCACTTTCTGGCATTCATTTTAGGTCAGATGAAGAGGTCATTGATGCTGTAATCTCATTTTTTGAGTCACTTGAAATATCGTTCTTTTTGGAGGGCATAAAAGCATTAGAACATCACTGGAAAAAGTGTATAGACCTTAAAGGGGATTATGTTGAAAAATATATAATAATTTTATTAGTCATTTTCTCTATATGTCGGTAAATAATATTTTAAAATTCAAATATCGAGAATATTATATATATTTGTTATTATTTAACTTCAAGATATGATATATTACAAAATTTTATAAAATACTATGTTTTGTTTCTTTAAAAATCAGGATCCGAAGATGAACAATTATTTTTATTTATTTTAAGAGAGGGAACTTCCTAACTTATGGCTTATTTATAAATTATATATTTACGCATAACTCGAGCTGTTTCTATCTAAAACATAAAACACATGATGATAACTATTCTTTTTCAATTCTATGGATTATTTACAGTTACATCACATCTCCCTTCTTAGCGATTCGCCCTAGTCATCACCAAAATGTCTGGGCGGACGAACTATTCTTCCTGAGCGAGTCCTATAAAGTGTTTCTTTAGGAGATATTGATGAATCGGTCACATCCGTAGAAGCATCTGAAGTGTGTGTGTTGGCTTCTGGGTAATTTATATATGGTTCTTCGTCTGGCTCGAAGTGTGGAGACCCTGGAGACCTCTGACCAGTAGGAAGTAGATGGAAGCGATTTCTTCTAACTCTCCCTCTCGGTGTATCAACCATATATGATCTAGGAGTATCTTCTTTGGAAATGATGACTCCGGGAGTTTTAAGGTCCGTCAGCAAAACTCGATCATTTACATCCAATGGAGGCAGTTCTCGTACTCCTTTTGCTCGATCAAAGTAGTATTTTTGTTTTTCCCTTTGAATAGCCTCTTGATTTTTCAGATTCTTTAGATTGGGTGGTTGGTGTTGTTTCGTTGGTGTTGGAATGGTGGTGCGAATCCGCCGTCCCATGCTAAGTTCTGCTGGGCTGAAACCATTTGCAAGTGGTGTAGCTCAATATGCCAGCAAAGCCAGATATGGATCTTTTGACTTGCCAATTCTTTCTTTAGCAATTTTTACAAAAGATTCTATGAAGCCGTTACTCTGCGGGTATCTTGGACTGTAGGTGACATGAGTAAATCCGTAATCTTGGGCAAATTCTTTAAATAGTGATCCGAACTGGGGGCCATTGTCACTCCGCACCTCCAAAGGAATTCCGTGCCTTGCAAAGATGGACTTACAGTGAACTATTACAGAAACTGATGTAATGTCCTATAATCTTGCAATTTCTGGGTATCTTGAATAATAGTCAGTTATTAACAAATAGTTTTGGCCCTTTATTGTGTAGAGATCAACCCCAACTTTCTCCCAAGGACAACTTGGAAAAAACCAGGCCAATTTTTACGAGGTCGTGGCCCTCCTGGATGAGGTAACTCCCCCCCCCCCCCTGTTTACGTCACAAAAGGGCAGTGACCTGCCTGGACCCAGGGAAGCCATAAAAGGAGGCCCCAAGCCTCAGTTAGTCAGTCTTTGTTTCAGTCCTTCAGTCCTCCAGTCCGCGTAGGCCGCTCCTATAGAGGTAATCCTTTCCTGCCAGAAACCTCCTCGTCCCATTCCTTCGTTCAGACGCTTCTTCGTGGAATCTCTGTCTGTTTATTTCACCTTTGGCCCAACAGTGTCGCCTTCCACCACGACTGCACGGTAGAGGTGACATCGAGGTTCGTCTAGCATCAGGTAACACTGGTCCCAGAGGTCCCAAGATATCACATATATGTATTTTTATTATGGACAAAATATTTTTATCTCTATTAAGGATATTTTGAATTCCATAGGGAGACAACATTTTGTGAAGTTTAATAGTGATATTTTATTATTTAAAAACATAATTCTAACAACGTTAATTAAATGTTCAATATCATCATTTTATTTTTGAAAGACATATAATTCAGAACATCCAAATTTATGGTATTTCATAAAACTTTGTAATAAATATTATTTTTAAGTTAAATAATAACACTTCGATTCAAAAATCCTATTTACATATTTTTATTTATAGCAACCTTGGTACTTATTCTATTAGATGTCCTTTACACTCTTAACGCACGTCAATTTTGATATGAAATATAGAATTAATATTGCCACGTGGAAAATTCGGAAAAACAAACTTCAGGTTGACACAGCAATTTATTTAAGGCAAGGACAAACTATGAATGATAAACAAATGATAAGGAAAGAGGGAAGTTTACAAAGTAGCAAAATATAAATATAAAATATTATACTCTCTTAATAAAATAATAAATATTTTTCCACATAGCTCCTTCCCTACGGGAGCTGTGACCCACAGCTAGCAATTATTGTAGTTACTGACATGTATCTGACGTGCTTCTGCCAAGGATTCCATTGAAGTCTTGGAACTTTGTCCCTAGTACCTTTGCGTCTTTTTCTTGCGGCGTGAAGAGCAGCTTTGTCGTCATATCGTCGATAGGGACATAATCGTCTTGGAGGGAGGTCTTGGCTTTGACACTGCGGTAGAATCCTGGAGCCAGTCTCGGAATATATAGATCACAGCACCCATGGCTTCAAAGTCTTCTCGGCGATCTTCAGTTTGTATTCCCTAATTTACCCAGCATTTCCACCAAAATGTCACTTGGAAAACTAGGAGAGACAAACTTCAGGTTGACCCTAAAATTTATTTAAGTCAAGAAAAAGCTATGAATGATTAAAAAAAGAAAGGATTGAGGGAAGTTTATATCGAGAGAGTAAATATCGAAATTATATTCTTTTATTAAAATTAATAAAATATTTCGCTACATAGCTCCTTCCCTATGAGAGTTGTGACCCACAGCTTGCAATTATGGTAGTTAATGGCGTAGATCTGACGTGCTTCTGCCAAGGATTACATCGAATTTTTGAAACTCTGTCCCTAGTACCTTTGCGTCCATTTTCTTGCGGCGTGAAGAGCGTCTTTGTCGTCGTATCGTCTATAGGAACATCGTTATCTTGGAAGGAAATCTTAACTTTGACACGGCGATGGAATCCTGGAGCCAGTATCTAAAAATCTAGATCACAGCACCCATGGCCTCTAGGTCTTTTCGGCGATCTTCAATTTGTCTTCCTTAATTTGCCCAGCATCTCCACCAAAATGCCACATGGAAAATTAGGAAAGACAAACTTCAAGATGACAGAGCAATTTATTTAGGACAAGAACAAACCAAGAATGATAAACAAAAGATAAGGAATGAGGGAAGTTTACAGAGTAATTATCGAAATTGATAATCTGTTATTTAAATGAATAAAATACTTCGCTACAATATAAACATAAAAATTGATACGCTGTTAATTAAATAATAAATACTTTGTTACAATATCATAGTGCTTCAAGTCTAAAATGTTTAAATATTTATGGCAAAAGGAAATAGATATTTTTACTTTAGGAATTTACAGTCTATGTTTATTAAGAACTCGGGAAAAATACCAAAATGACAATAACAACAGAAAATGGCAGTCTATTCTTTACGGGGTTGATAAACTAGAGTGAGATGTATGTCCTTTTTTATTTTCACTGAAAAAAAAAACCTTTCTTATACCTCTCCCTTGTTAAAAAAAATAGAAGTCAATTCAGTCAACCAGTTCTATAATGTGTCGCAGGAGTCTTGGCAGTCACATCTACAATCTGTTGTTCAGCAGATATTCGCCTAACAGTGACATTTCTTTCCAAAACCTTTTTTTCTGATGAAAAGGCACTTAGGGCTGATATATATTGTTCTTTGGTGAAATTCAAGATTCATTGTCAACTTTGATGCAGCATTATTACCAATGTAAATGATTGGTACCTTTTTCAAGCCGTGACTTCGCTAATCAGTCTCTGTAGCCTAATCCTCTCTTTGGTAGCTTCATTAGCTGCAACTGCTTCAGTAGTCCATGTAGCAACCATTGACTGAATGAGCCAGGCTATGGATCCTCCTGAATACTTGACTAGAACCCCTGTTGTCGAAAGACCATTGTGTGGACAGAAATCCGCATCACTGTAGCAATCAAGAATGCCGCGATAGCATTCTGGTTGATAAACAAAGCCCTTCTCTTCCGAGCTAGCTATATATCGGAAGACCCTCTTTTTCTTCATAAAATCTTATTTTGAAGGATTTTCTAATTTCCTTGAGAAATAATACGCTATTTGTATATGCTAGGTCTGGTAGTTCACATCTTGAGATACTTTAGGGCTCCAACTGCTTCTCGATATAGAAAATTGGATGTTTCTCTAGTTTCTTCGCTGATCTGGTGTTTATAGGTTTCTTTCAAAATTGGAGTCAGGGCTGGTCTACAACCGTTCATACCGAAACGCTGAAGTATTTTCTTAGCATAGATTTACTGTTCAATTTTGATACTTCCATTTTTGTTCTCAATTTCCATTCCCCAAAAATAAGAAGCAGGCTTGCTTGTAATCCTGAATCATGTTTTCAGCTTATTAATAAATTTTTTTAAAACATTTTAATCTGTAACAGAGCAACTAACCCGTCACCAATATACGAGGCAACTATTAATCTCTTGCCCTTTCCTGTTGCATATATAAACATGGGTCTGGCTTCACTCACTCTAAATCCAATATTCACTAAAAACTTTCCAAAGAATTTGTTTTTAACACGTTGTGCTTGCTTCAAACCATGCAAACTACGCTTGAGTCTGCATACTCTCGTAGTGTTATCTTTATATCCATCTAGCTGTTCCCTGTAGATAAGATCATCTAGATCAACGTAAAGAGAAGCGGTGGATACGTCAAACTGCGTCAGATGCATCTTTTCACTTACAGCTATACTTACATTTGAACGCACTATTTACAATTTCACTACAGGACTAAATGTTTGATTATTGTTCACTCCATAACGCTGTTTAAAACCCTTAATGACAAGTTTAGCCTTACATCTATCAACTTCTGTGTTACTCTTAATTATGTATGCCTATTTAAAAAAAAATAGCTTTGCAACCTTGTGGCAAAATTTCCAATTCCCAACTCTTATTTCTATTTAAAGAAGCTATCTCGGAATCCATAGCGTCCTTCCAGAAATTTAAATCTTCAGAATTTACTACTTCTTCGTATGACTCCGATAAACCCATTTCTGTCATATTAACTTCAGCAGTTGTAATGTTGTCATCAAAACGCTTGGGTTTTGTCAATTCACTGCGATCTTTTAATGTCATCTTGAATGATCCGTCTTTAATTTCACCCTAATTTAAATTTTCTGAAAATGAAACAGCATTTCGATCTTGTTACTTTCTTAATTTGTGAAAACTTTCAACTATTAACAAGAAGACGTTCTTGAAATACCAGAGATCTCGTGAAATATAATAGTGTTGGATTCCTACATCCAGAGCCTATATCATCATTATCGTATCTGACAAGATAACCTTTTCTGCTTTGTTATCCGCTTTATGAGTTTTTGACAAGGAATATGCACATAGCATACTTATCCAATTACCATCATGAGACTAATTCGTGGTTTCTCTTCCATCCCAAGCTCATACGGACTTGAAAGGATCAAAAGGTTCCCGAACTTTTAAAAATATATATATAAAACAACTTTTGAAAAATGTAAAATCAATTCTACTGTAAATAACAAAGCCTAAACTATAATTTAATTTAGCAACGCCAGTAAATGTGCATGCGTAGTTTTCATTTTAGGCAAATTTTTGTTGTAAGTATTTAGCTCGCGTCGGTTTCTGCAATCTCTTCATTTGAGCAAAGGGCAAATATTAAATTTTGTGTAAAAGTAAAAAGGTCTTTCACATATAAATAAGCATTAATTAATGAAGCTTATGAAGACGAAAAATTGTCACGAACGCAAGTTTATTTCTGGTATAAACGTTTTAAAAAAGGCCGTAAGAGCATCGCAGATGATTCAAGGTCAGGTCGGCCATTTACGTCAACAACGGATCGCAATATTGGACAGGTACGTGATTGTTGCTGATAGAAAAATTACTATTGATAATATATCAGAAATACTTGGAACTTCGTATAGAAGTTGCCAAAAAATTATTGGTGAACATTTAAACATGAAAAAACTGTGGTTATTTTGTCCCACGAAATTTAACAGATCACCAAAGAAAAACCAGATCATCAATTTGCAAAGATTTAATTGAAACTGCTAATAATGATTCTGATTTTTTAAACAATAATAACTGGTGATGAAACATGGTGCTTTCTTTTTGATCCACAAACCAAAAAACAATCACTCGAATGACACACACCAAGTTCTCCTAGGAAGAAGAAAGTTCGTCTTGACAAGTTCAAAGAAAAAGTAATGCTTGGAGTATTTTTCGATTATCAAGGAATTGTCTATTATGGATTTATTAAAGAGGGGGTTACTCTTAATAAACAGGCATACAAATAAATACTTGTGCGCCTTCGTGAAGCGATAAGAAGAAAAAGAAACCAACTCTTTAAATCAAAACAGTGGAAATTGCTACATAATAATGCCCCTGCTCATAGAGACATTATTGTTCAAGAATATTTAGCCAAACACTCTGTATCTGTCTTGCCGCATCCTCCTTACTCTCCTGATATCGGCCCCATGTGATTTCTTCTTCTTTCCAAAACTTAAAATGACGTTAAAAGGGAGGCGCTTTTCATCGTCATCAGAAGTAATTAAAAATGCGACTGTATAATTCTTCTCAATGTATAAATTTCTTACAACATAAACCTTAGATTATTAAAACATTAGATCAGTAAACATGAGGGCAACCATTTCGTTCAATTGCATTACTTTATTTTTTATATAACATTTTTGTAAACAACAAAGGTGATGATGATAAATTCAATGAATATTTACACAATCATAGAAAAATTATATTAAACCTTTATATAAACAAAATTATTCTAACTAAATTAAACATTCTCCCGCCACCAACTTGATGGGGGACCATCAAGAAACATTATATAGGTAACAAACATAATTTTACAATAGGTCTTCTGTAAGTCCCATTAGCAGTCTTGACTTCTACCACTCTGATTCTAGCGTCATCTCCTGGAAACACCTTTGAAATTCTTCCAATCTTCCATGCTAGTGGAGGTTGTTGTTCATTCTTTATCAACACCAGGGATCCTTCCTTAATGCTGGGTTGGGGCTTACACCATTTGGATCTTTGTTGAAGTTGTGACACATATTCTTGGGACCATCTTGTCCAAAAATGATTCATTGATTTTTGAATTAATTGCCATCTATTTGGCAAACTCATTGCTATGATGTCATATTCATCGGGAAGCGCTGTTAAAGAACCACCTATTAAGAAGTGACCAGGAGTCAATGCCTGTAGATCTTCAGGGTCCTCAGAAAGAGGACAAAGAGGTCGCGAATTCAGGCAAGCTTCAATTTGTGCTAACAATGTTGTTAGTTCTTCAAAATTTAGCAAAGCACTGCCCATTGTTCTTCTAAGATGATATTTCATGGACTTAACTCCGGCTTCCCACAGTCCACCAAAATGTGGAGCTGCTGGTGGAATAAATTTCCACTGAATTCTCTCTGAATTCGTAAGAACTTTACTGGCATTGTGACATAGCTTCCCAATAATCTTATGCGCACCAACAAAATTAGTGGCGTTGTCACTATGAATTGTTGCTGGTTTACCTCTTCGAGCAATGAACCTTCTTATTGTGGATATGAGAGCATCTGTGATCAGATTACTGATTAATTCTAGACGAATGGCCCGAGTGCTGAAACATATGAACAAGGCAACGTAAGCATTCATGGTTGAAGTTGTACGTCCCATGTTCCGTTTAATCAGAAAAGGTCCTGCAAAATCTATTCCAGTTACCAAAAACGGCCTTGATAGGTTCATCCTTGCAAAAGGTAGATTTCCCATTAATTGAAAAGGAGCTTCTTTACGAAGTCTAGCACATTTCATGCATGTTCTTAAAATTTTCCGTACAACATTTCTTCCAAAAGGTATCCAGAATATATTTCTTATTGCTGCAAGCGTAGCTTGAGTTGATGAGTGAAGATTATGGACATGGACATTGTTTACAATAAGAGTGGTAAGATGATGTGATCTTTGAAGTAAAACTTGATTTTAATCCGATCACCATAAACATTTACATTTTTTAATCGTCCGCCAACTCTAATGATTCCCCTTGAATCCAAAAAGGGACAAAGATTGTATATTCTACTCTTATTCGGGATTGGCTTGTTGCTTAACAGGCAATGCTTTTCTTTGGAAAATTCAATAGATTGAACACACTTAACAACTGTCAACAGGGCATCATTCAACTCTCTTAATGTTAAGGGCTCCCTGTTCCTTGAATGTGAAGGCATTCGACTGTTGTTGACAAATCTTAAGCACCAAGCTATGATACATTTCAGTTTGGTTAATGATGAACAGTTTATCACAATGGATGGAATTTCACACTCAATTGTACCAAAATACGTCTTGATTTTTTCTTATTCTTTAAATTCTTCCTTGGAGCTATTAATGAATTTCTTAATTTCAAGGGCAGGTTCAATTAGCCATGGTGGCCCATTCCACCATAGTGGATGTTCTACTAAGTCGGATGGAAATATTCCTCGTGATGCACAGTCTGCTGGATTCTGCCTTCCATCAACATGGCACCAAACCCCGGAGACAAGCCGGTGTATCTCAGCAACTCGATTTGCCACAAATGTCTTCCATCGGCACGGCTCGGAATTGATCCAGCATAAGGCTATAGTAGAATCAGACCATAAATAAATTTCATTGATGGTAAGAGGAAGGTTATCATATACAGTTTTCACTAATCTTGCCAAAAGTAGAGCAGAACATAATTCTAACTTTGGAAGTGAAACCACCTTCATGGGTGCGACTCTTGTTTTTGCTACTAAGAGAAATGTCTTAGCGTTTGTGTTTGAGAGGATCACCTTTAGATACAGAGATGCAGCATATGCCTTCTGTGATGCATCACAAAACCCATGAAATTCTACCTTCATAAAATTACCTGGTACCACGCATCTTGGGATCTGAATGTGCTCTAGCGATGGAAGATCCTGGTTTATCAAAGTCAGCTTCCTTCTTAATTCCTCTAGAATTGGGTCATCCCATTCCATACCAGTCTTCCAAAGTTCTTGCAAAATCAGTTTAATAGTGGTCGTAAATGGTGAGATCCAACCCAGTGGATCAAATATTTTAGCAACCTGTGATAGTATTCCTCGTTTTGTCATAGAGTTCAGTGGCAGAGCTATTCCCTTAAATGTGGAACCATCAGTTCTTGGTTGCCATTGAAGGCCTAAAACGTTGACAAATTCCTTGGATTCCTCAAACCCAATATTTGTTGTGGTGGATTTTAAATGATTTGGTAAAAGTGACAGAACATCAGGAACATTGGAGTTCCACTTATGAAGTTCGAAGCCTCCTGCACTTAGTAAACCATAGAGTTCTTGCACCAAATTCTTGCCTTCATCTACTGAACAAGTTCCAGTTACTAGATCATCAACATAAAAATCTGTCAATGCTATTTTGCTAGCTTTTGGAAACTTACTCTGCTCATCCAAAGCCAACTGTTTGATGATACGAGTGGCCAAAAATGGTGCACAACTAGTCCAATAAGTGACAGTTTCTAGCCGATAGTCCTTTATTTTATCATGAGGATCATTCCGCCATACAATTCTTTGGAATTCTGAGTCTTCTTGTGATATTCTAATTTGCCTATACATCTTGGCGATATCAGCATTTATAGCAACAGGATGAATTCTGAATCTCAGAATGATGTGAAACAAATCCTGTTGAATTTTGGGCCCTGGAATTAAAGCATCATTCAAGGATAAACCTGAATCAGTCTTTGCTGATGCATCAAATACTACTCGCAATTTGGTGGTGCAACTTTTTTCCTTTATTACAGGATGATGAGGCAGATAGTACCTTCCCTTAATGATATCTTCCTTTGGTACTAAGCTCATATGCCCCAATTCAAGATATTCCTTAATGAAGCTTCTATATTGGTCATAAACTTCAGGTCGTGGAATCAAAGGTCTTTCCAAAGAACAAAGTCTTTTGATCGCATTGGATCTTGAATCTCCTAAATGGCAGTCATTCCGAAATGGCAGTTGTACAACATATCTGCCTGTGGAATCCCTTCCATGTGTTTCCACAAAATGGATTTCACTTTCATTTTCATCCTTAGATATAGAAGTCACATCAGGAATGGATTCCAATTTCCAAAATTTTTCGACTATATTTTGGGTTTCCAGGCATGCATGATGTGACTGAATGATATCCCTAATACTTCTCCTACTACCCTTAGAGGAAACTCTTCCAGAAAGGAGCCATCCTAATTTAGAAGAAGTAGCAGTTAGTTGTTCTTCATCGCCGATAACGGACTCGCCAGTGAACAGGGTCATAGCTAACTCAGCACCAATTAATATGTCGATGGGATCAGAAATATTATAATCTGGATCAGCCAGAGGCATGGTTTTGAGATGCGCCAAGTTTGACTTTGGACATGTAAGAGTTGGCAAATTATTTGTCAACTTATCCAACACCAAGGCATTCACCTTGAAAAGTTCATCGGATTTGAAATGTGGCGTAAATTCAAACTCCACAAGTCCATAAGAGTGACTCGCAAAATGTCCCGAAATTCCCGATATTTGCGAGTGTAAGGTAACATATTCAGGTCCTAGTCTTTTTCTACATTGTCCTGATATCAAGTTCGCCTGAGACCCTGAGTCTATCAAGGCTCTACATGTCTGAGGCACACCATTGTTATCCTTGATTTTAATCCTAGCGGTTGTAAGCATGACATTTGAAAAATATTTCTCATTACTTAAAAGACAAGTTGTATTTTTGATGTTTTTTCCACACTCAAATTTCCCTTTATTTAAAAGACAAGTTGTATTTTTGATGTCTTTTCCACTCTCAAATTTCCCTTCATCAACTTCATGAACCTTGGTTTCTTGGTGAATCAAAGTGTGGTGTCCTTTCTTGCAAATTTGACAAATGTTTTTGCAATAACAATTCTTTGCTAAATGGTTTGGCTTCAAACATCTGAAATACAATTTAGCCAAACTAACAAAATTCACTCTCTCTGACTCAGGTAATTTAGAAAATAAATTACAGCTTGAAAGAGCATGTGCACCTTCACATTTAAGACATTTTATCATATATGAATTATAAACATTCAACTTTTGTAATTCCTTTTTCATTGAATGTTTCTCCACATTTGAATCTTTATTTGGTAAATTCTGCAAGCCTTTTGCGTGAATTTCCAAAAATTCCATTAAATCTTTAATTGAAGGCACAACTCTTTGGTTGTTCTGCAATTCCCATTGTTTTCCTGTGGTTTTATCAAGCTTATCTTGTATGATCTTGACGAAAAATACCTCAGATAAACTATCGATTTGGTAACCCAATACCTTCACTGTTCTTACTATTTCGTTGCAGCTATCTAGAAGTTTAAACATTGAATTATGGTTTTCATCGGCTAATTTTGGTAATCTTAATGCATTATCAATTTGGGTGAAAATTAGATCCTTTGGGTTATCATATCTTTTTAATAAAGTTTGCCAAACCTCAACATAATTATCGGCTGTAATTGGAAATGCGTTGACCAGTCTTAGGGCTTCGCCTCTCAGTTGGCCTTTCAAATATTGTAACTTTTCAATATCAGGTATTTGTGAGTTAGAACCAATTGCAGAAAAAAATTGATCTTTAAATGAAAGCCATGATTCTAATCTGCCATTGAAAGTTGGCAACTCAAGTTTAGGCATTTTAACATGTAAATTCTTTTTTTTTTCAGATGGTTCTTGCCCATTATGCTTTAAATCTAATTCACACTTTAATCTTATACACTTATCTATACAAATTTCCACTTCGTCATTCAAATCATCATCCTCAAGTTGCTGCAAGAAAACATCCCTCATTTTCATCAAATCATTATTTGCATAATCTAGTTTGCATTTCGTTGCATTAATATCTACCATAAACACAATGGATTCGATATTTTCCTCTATGCCTTTTATAGTTTTTTTTATCCTTTTTAATTTTTTGATTAAAGTTTCAACATCCATAATTCTTTCTCACTTCCACATTCTGTTCTGGACTATATGCAGCTGTCAGTCTCTGAGTTATTCCATTTTTCTTGAGAATGTATTCAATCTCCTTGTTTTCAAATTCTCCTCTATTATCACTCAAAAATTCGCTAATATGATGTCCTAAGTTCTTTGCATATACAAGCATATATCTTAAAGCTTGTGTAACTTGGGACTTTTATGGCAGGAAATACACATATCTAAACTTTGTGAGATGGTCTTTGAAAACAACCAAGTACCAAAATTTCCTATAATATTTATCAAAAGCTACACATCTGCTGAGATTAGTTCTCCAGGCTTCATGAGCTTTGGTCTATTGTCGAACTTCAAACGATGCGCTTTTCCATAGATACATGCCTCACATAATTGTTTGGACAATTTTTCCTTCATATCTAATTGATGTTTCAGAATGTTCTTAATATAACGTTTGTCTTGATGTTTTTAGCACTTATGATATACCTGTGTAATATAGAATAATTTTCAGTTATTATATTTACTTCAACGGGGTTGTCTGACCTCGGGACTTTCATGTCAGCTTTGTACAGACCTCCACTCACTTTGCGTGTGCCATGCAATACCAGCACTCCTTTGAAATTGACACAAAGCGACTGTTTCTATTTCTGTTTTGAGTAGCTAGAACAGAAAATAAATTATTTTTTATCTCTGGGACATAGTAAACATCCTTTAGTTCTTCTTTGAGTTCTTTACCTTTTATTCTAGAAGCAATTTTGAGAACCCCTTTTCCCATGGCAGGTAGCATTTTGCCATCACAGTAGTTACACCGTGTGGAGAATCGAAAGTCTCAAACTCTACAAATAGATCTCCGTTCTTGGTTAAATGCCTTGACGCACCGTTATCAATAAACCACTCCTCTGAATTTTTTCTATAGAAAATACTCCTTCCTCAACTATTTGCAATGCCATGCCAGCAGAGGTATATTCCTTACTTCGAATTCTTTCATCCTCTTCTCGCTTAGGTGGACTACCATCAGAAATTCACTTTGGACAAGAGTTCACCCAATGACCAAGTCGATGCCAGTAATTACACCTTTCCGAAGGTTTCTTATTATATACGAAGTTTATTTTTATATTTCTAACTTTAACTGCGAGAGTTTCTTGCTTCAAGTAATCACTGACTCTGGACTTGTAAATATAAATGTAATCATTCTAAATTCAATTCATTATTCAAAAGTCAATAATAATCATATGGATAATTTAAAATAACAAATGGTTAGTGTTTATGTATTGTTCCTCATTGTAATAATAAATTCTTTGGCTTCTTGAGAAATTGTGTTTGACCTTAATTACAACGCCAAGTTAACATTACAGGACTTTCCTCGAATTTCCCTCTCATAAGAACTATTGTGTGGTTAGATAATCAATTGTTCTGCTGTTTTCCTTTAGCAACAACCAACATGATTCTAAAGCCCAAAAGTGGTCAGGTGAATTATTTAAGATTTCGCATATCAACATTTTTGAAATCCTTGTTTCCTTTTTGCTTTCTAATCCTAAATTTAATTCTTCCACAAATTCTTAAGTTTTGATAAATGGCCTGTCATATGGGTTGGCCACTTGAAGTGAAAGATTTGCAAATAAATTTCATAGAGTTGATTCTCTGATGTTGCTTCAAGCAGCTTATGTAATTCTAGCCATACCTCTCGTGCAGACTCAAACCTCGTGACTTTATGCACGATTTCTTCTGTAATCGAGTTGGCCAGAATCAACTTTATTGTATTTCTGTAAATTAATCTTAAATGTCTTATCTGTTCTTCCTTCAAGCGATTGTTCAGGTGTAATTAACCTTCTTTCAATAACGTCTAAAACATCCGCATGATAGTTAAGAGAAAACTTCATTCTGTATTTACATAATTGTTAATCTTTCTCACCTCCTAATGGTTTTATAACTTGTAGATTTAAGACTTCCATTTCCATTTTCTTTCTTTTTTTCCTTCTTTAGTTCGAAATTGAAATATGAACTTTATCTAATATTTGCATTGTGAAATTTGCATTATAAAAAAAGGAAAAATAATCATGCAGCTATGTTTTCGTTAAACTTTTCTCTAAACGATTAAAGAAAACTACGCTTAAAAAAAAAAAAACTTCTTAACTCAAGAAGTAGGTGCCTGAGCCTATAACTTTTTTGAATATTTATAGCAAGGAAAGAGACCCTTTTACTTTAAGAATTTAAAATGTCTATGTTTATAATTGTTGTATATATTTTAAGTTTAATTAATTAATTGTTCACACAGAGTATGTGTATAATATCACAGAAAAATAGGCGCCAGGCGCCCTAAATAGGTTTCTCTTGGTTTATTATTGTAATAAGTTGTTATTTTGTTTATTCTCTCTCATGTAAATCAATAAAAATAATGTCTGATCAAACTTCTTGAGAAAAGTATCTTTAAAATGTCTAGGCAAAGTAAACAATTCTGAACTCAGGTAAAATACAAAAATGACAATAACAACAAAAAAATTGCAGTCGATTCTTTACAGGGTTGCCAAACTAGGACGAGTATTTTTCATTTTTTTAAATTTTCATTGAAAACAACATCTCTAATATAAAAGTTTTTTATGCGGTAAAATAGATGCTATTTTTCACTAAATAAGAATTTTTCAACAATACATTTTCAATTAAAATAGATTATTATCGTTATTCAGCTTTTAAAATTGCTACATAATTTATAGTGTTTATTTATTTTTAAGTTATAAAATGTTCTTCACATTAAATACGGTTTTAAACTTAAAATGTCGATACTAAATTTTGAAATGTTTTTGATAAATTTCAAATTTTTTTAATAAATCCCAAAATATTGTTAATATTTGAATATTGAATCCCAAAATGTTGATATTCCACAATAAATTGAAGTAATTACCTTTTAAATATATATCTATTTTTAAATTGTAATTTTTTAAATATATGTACAAAATGAAAAATGTTTTCATTGAATTCAGAAACGTTCTAAATAAAATCAAACAGGTATATCTTTAAAATATCTAAATGATTATATGAAAATGTCTGTTGTCTGAATTTGTGAAAAAGGTTATTTCACTATTTTCTTATAGAGTAATATTTTAAGTAATATTTATATAATTTTTTAATATTTAAATATATTTTCTAATTATGATTAGAGCCTATATATATAAAAAAATATTTTCTAAGAAAAAAAAAACTGGTCAAATTTAGTTAAACTTTGAAAATTCGATCAACAACGAATTATTGAAGAATACACAATTTATGCATTTGACGATTATGGTGAGAGTTGGTGTTTTTAAAATCAAAATTAACCTAAGGTAAGTTTAAGTTTATATATAATTATATAATAAATAAACTAATATATAGTATGGTAGGGGATTTTTTTAATTTCTTAAAGCTCCATTTATTATTAATATTTTTGGAAAACGATTTTACTATTATATGAAAAGGCAAATATAAATTGAAAATAACTTTTTAATTATCAAGAATGTTTGATATTTTAAAAATAAACCAACATATTCTTTTGAAATATATCTGGTTAAAATGTTTCAAATTTTAACTATATATATATTTAAAATAATTGAATGAAAAAGAAGTGATGAATTAGGTTTATTCTATTTAATTTATATGTCTCTCTAATTCTCTTTATCATTTATTTAAAATATATATTGTTTGATATTTGATATATTTCACATTTTTCGCTATAAAATATTATACCATGTACATTTATTTATCGATTATTTTCAATTAATGTTTTTCAAATTATTTGCGCTTCGTTTCTATATGTTTAAATAGTTTTTTTTTTGTTAGTACTTTAAAGGAATATACCTATATCAAATTATGATAGATATTGCTCCACTAGATGGTGCTCTGCCATCTAAAAAGCACATGTGCTCGTGGTCAGGAGATGCCTTCTTTAATTTTAATATATATACATATAACGTAAAGTTGCGGTAGGGAGATATTCATGTAAAAGGAGAGGTGCGTCTTTTAATATACATACAAAGTGATGATAAAGATCCGCCACACGACTGAATATTCAGTTTTCCCCAAAGTTAAACGCCCAGATTTACCGAGTGTATCAACACGCTAGTTTGGATTATTTTCAGATAGATTAAATTAGGTTAGGTTGTTTTAAGAAATGAAACTATTTTTCCGCTTAGACTAATCAGACGTGCAGTGTCATATCTGGGCACAACCTTGGAAATCACCCCATTTTTTCTCCTGCTACTTTGTTTGTATTCACGCCATTAAATCGTCCCTAACACTTCAACAGCTTGATACTATTTTTTGGCGTTCCTCTTGTTATTTTTTGGTCATGAAGACGTAGCAACACGTGTTCTAATGACGGTCATAGATTGAAATCGTGATATACAAGTTGTTTTTTTTATCTGGACTTTTGAAAACTGTGCTGTGTGATATAAATTTTATCAAGACCTTTACTTTCTGCTTTTTGGTGACAAACAAAATGTATTAACGTTTTTAAAACGTATAAACGAGCTGCTTCTTTTGTCACACACACAGATTTATACTCTAAAATTCATAAAGACAGTTCCTCGAGATGAAATTTGAATTTCTACTTGTGAATGTTCAGAAATTACACACGTTGCCCCATGCCCCTAGTGTCTGTTAACTATGTACAACATAGTGCAAGCTCAACCTTAGATCCCCATATTGTGTATTTTCAATCAGAAAATGTGATTATCATTATTAATGCTGGGTGTATTACCTTACAATTGAATACTTCAGTGTTCTAGCTGGGAAGATGTGTCTCACACAATTAACCTCTTATGATATGATTACCTCCATTTAATTGACTACCTGTCTCTTAGCAACGTGTGTAATAATCACAAATATAAAAATGTTTGTTTTAGCTGCGTCAACGACATATTTTCTCACGTGCATCCAAGCCGTACTCACCAACTTCTCATGGATAAAGGCCAATTGGCAAATAATGACATATTTTATATTACTAGCACTACTATATAGTGCTTGAAGTGGGCCTCCTTGCCCGAAAGGCGCTTCAACGCCATCTTGCCCCAGACCCGCCCCCAAGAGGAGCTACTTGCCCGTCCACGGTCGTGGACCTGGTGCCCCTGCCCCCAGCAGAGATCATCGTGCCCATCGGCAATGCTGCCCGACCCCCGGGGCCCTGTTCCACCACTGCCCCTCCATTCAGCGCTGGGCCGCCCAGAGACGTGGCGTGCCCCCAGAAAACCCATCACCCAGGACGTTTTTGGGCTTCCTGCACTCAGGTCTCTGCATCCTCTGTGCATCGTCCACGCGATCCTCTCGCTTTCAAAAAAGCTATATCAGTTTGAACTGAAGATGTGATTAAAAGAGCAAAGACTAGAGAAAAACATTTTCTTTTAAAACCTCAGTTAGAAATGTATAAATCTTGTATTTAGAGACATATCAGGGCATGTGAACTCTAATGACATTTCTTACCAATTTCATCAATACCATTAGTTTATATTTTACTTAAGTTTATGATGGATTGAAAACACGTCTCTTAATACAAGCATAAAATTTAAAATATGATAGCATTCGAAATATGCAATTTTCTTCCCAATAAACCATATTGATAACAATTCTCTAGATAATATTTAACAAATATTTTGTAATATTAAATGTTGGATTCAATTTGTTTTATAAAGCATCAATTTAATAAACTATATTGAATAGGAAAATTTTTCAACAGTTTGTATTCATAAGCTATGTCATGTTCATAATGTAAAATAAATTCACATTGAATAAAGCTATAATGTAAAAATATAAAGCTGTGCCCCATTCTTTGATAGAAGGTCACTTTGTTAATGTCGTTTTGGAATACCGTGTTGGAGAGATTAATAATAAGGTTTGCAGATCGTTGACACACAGGATTTAGAATAGCTAGCTTTATGAGGAACTGTTTTATTATCTAGCCACACATGATGTAAACAAGTGAGAAGATCACTTATAACAACTGGAATACCGTGTTGGAGAGAATAATAATAAAGTTATCAGATCGTTGATAGTTACTATTGAGACACAGGATTTAGAATAGCTAGCTTTATGAGGAACTGTTTCATTATCTAGCCACACACATGATGTAAACAAGTGAGAAGCTTTAAGATCACTTATAACTACTGGAATACCGTGTTGGAGAGAATAATAATAACGTTTTCAGATCGTTGATAATTACTATTGACACACAGGATTTAGAATAGCTAGCTTTATGAGGAACTGTTTTATTATCTAGCCACACATATGATGTAAACAAGTGAGAAGCTTTAAGATCACTTATAACTACTGGAATACCATGTTGGAGAGAATAATAATAACGTTTTCAGATCGTTGATAGTTATTATTGACACACAGGATTTAGAATAGCTAGCTTTATGAGGAACTGTTTTATTATCTAGCCATACATGATGTAAACAAGTGAGAAGCTTTAAGATCACTTATAACTACTGGAATACCATGTTGGAGAGAATAATAATAACGTTTTCAGATCGTTGATAGTTATTATTGACACACAGGATTTAGAATAGCTAGCTTTATGAGGAACTGTTTCATTATCTAGCCACACACATGATGTAAACAAGTGAGAAGCTTTAAGATCACTTATAACTACTGGAATACCATGTTGGAGAGAATAATAAAAGCGTTTTCAGATCGTTGATAGTTATTATTGACACACAGGATTTAGAATAGCTAGCTTTATGAGGAACTGTTTTATTATCTAGCCATACATGATGTAAACAAGTGAGAAGCTTTAAGATCACTTATAACTACTAGAATACCATGTTGGAGAGAATAATAATAACGTTTTCAGATCGTTGATAGTTATTATTGACACACAGGATTTAGAATAGCTAGCTTTATGAGGAACTGTTTCATTATCTAGCCACACACGTGATGTAAACAAGTGAGAAGCTTTAAGATGTCACTTATAACTACTGGAATACCGTGTTGGAGAGAATAATAATAAAGTTTGCAGATCGTTGATAGTTACTATTGACACACAGGATTTAGAATAGCTAGCTTTATGAGGAACTGTTTCATTATCTAGCCACACACATGATGTAAACAAATGAAAAGCTTTAAGATCACTTATAACTACTGGAATACCGTGTTGGAGAGAATAATAATAAAGTTTGCAGATCGTTCTTAGTTACTATTGACACACAGGATTTAGAATAGCTAGCTTTATGAGGAACTGTTTCATTATCTAGCCACACACATGATGTAAACAAGTGAGAAGATCACTTATAAACACTGGAATACCGTGTTGGAGAGAATAATAATAACGTTTTCAGATCGTTGTTAGTTACTATTAAGACACAGGATTTAGAATAGCTAGCTTTATGAGGAACTGTTTTATTATCTAGCCACACACATGATGTAAACAAGTGAGAAGCTTTAATATCACTTATAACAACTGGAATACCGTGTTGGAGAGAATAATAATAAAGTTTGCAGATCGTTCTTAGTTACTATTGACACACAGGATTTAGAATAGCTAGCTTTATGAGGAACTGTTTCATTATCTAGCCACACACATGATGTAAACAAGTGAGAAGCTTTAAGATCACTTATAACTACTGGAATACCGTATTGGAGAGAATAATAATAAAGTTTTCAGATCGTTGATAGTTACTATTGACACACAGAATTTAGAATAGCTAGCTTTATGAGGAACTGTTTCATTATCTAGCCACACACATTATGTAAACAAGTGAGAAGATCACTTATAACTACTGGAATACCATGTTGGAGAGAATAATAATAAAGTTTGCGGATCGTTGATAGTTACTTTTGACACACAGAATTTAGAATAGCTAGCTTTATGAGGAACTGTTTTATTATCTAGCCACACACATGATGTAAACAAGTGAGAAGATCACTTATAAACACTGGAATACCGTGTTGGAGAGAATAATAATAACGTTTTCAGATCGTTGTTAGTTACTATTAAGACACAGGATTTAGAATAGCTAGCTTTATGAGGAACTGTTTTATTATCTAGCCACACACATGATGTAAACAAGTGAGAAGCTTTAATATCACTTATAACAACTGGAATACCGTGTTGGAGAGAATAATAATAAAGTTTGCAGATCGTTCTTAGTTACTATTGACACACAGGATTTAGAATAGCTAGCTTTATGAGGAGCTGTTTTATTATCTAGCCACACATATGATGTAAACAAGTGAGAAGCTTTAAGATCACTTATAACTACTGGAATACTGTGTTGGAGAGAATAATAATAAAGTTTTCAGATCGTTGATAGTTATGTGGCGACCGCACTTTGCTTCAGCGAACTGGGACAAAGCTTCAAAACATATACGGGCAGAAGCTTGGCGGCCCCATTTTGCCTCGGCAAGCACGTGTTGGGAGAACACTTCACTACGCATGCGCGGGCGTCATCCGGAACTTTCTAGCGGCTGGCGTCTTCCGACACTAGATCTGGCACTCACGCGGTAAACAACAAGGCTAGAGCCGACGGCCGTTACTTCAACTGTTGCTTCTTTTCTCTTTATAATTTCTTGCTTTAAATAAATTAAATTTAATTATAATTTTATCAGCAGCCTTTCCACAAGCCACACCATCACGCAACAAACAATCCTACAGTTACTATTGAGACACAGGATTTAGCTAGCTTTATGAGGAACTGTTTTATTATCTAGCCACACACATGATGTAAACAAGTGAGAAGATCACTTATAACTACTGGAATAAGGTGACCCATGTCATGTTGCGGCGGTAAGAGAGGAGTTATTTATATCATGTGTGACTATATTAATAATTTCATTGACATACCCCACTAGAAGGACCATGAATCATATCATTCATTTTTAAATTACCGGCATGGGAAATGTCGCTCTCCTTTTAAATTGTTGCTATTTAGATATTTTGTTAATTCCACATTTTAGAGAAATATTAATACTGTCTTTTTCAAATTGCCCTCTATTTACTATCAAAGGGTACTTTTTAATTTTCTCTCTTTCTCGGCGCTAAATATTGATGAAATCCAACTTCTAATATATAATATGTTCGCGTGGTGTGCTTGGCCTCTTCGCAAAGCTCGCAACGCTTTCAGGCTTGGGCTCATAAAAACTTTAAAAGGTGACGGTTTTTAATATGGAAAGAGAGAGAGAGAGGGTACTAGAAAGGTTTTGTAAAATGACTTTAATTTTTTACAAACTTTGAAAAAGCTTTTTACTACAGTCAAATACCTCAGGAAGTAGGGCGTTATCCCACATTATAATATCTCCATTGCAGTGTAAAGCTATCTTTCAACCTGTTCTTCAAGCGAGGAAACAGTGCAAAGTCGCACGCTGCGAGGAACTGATGGATTCTCAGACCTTTCAACTTAATACTTGTCAAATGGTTAGCGCTTGCATCAGAACGGCGAGAAAAGGCATTCTATTGGTGGAAGGCTTTAACTCTCTTTAGGTGATATAAATTCACAGTTCAAAGGAATATTTACACTTAAAGGTTATTTGAAATCATTGAAACCATTCAAATATAAAAGGTTACAACATGTTTGCTCTTGTACCACATGTGTCCACTTTGAAGCGTATTGAAAAACCTTTCTAACGTCCTGGTATATAAACTACTAAAAATAATGACAAATGAAAAATAAAGGATAGGTTTCAGTTTAGCTTGTACCTGCATAAGATTGTCTTGGGAGTGGTAGGTCAAATCTGCAACGAGCCAGTTAGAAAATGTGTGCACTGCCGTTCCTTGCAACTTTCCGATCAGCTTGACAAACCTCTGCTTTATTTCGACGTCTGGAGAAATGTTAAGATTGACGCTAAAATACATATTTTTATAGAATATACTTTGAAGTTTGACTCCCCTAATATTTCAAGTGGCATTTTGGTAGAGATGCTGGGTAAATTAGGGAAGTCAAACTGAAGATCGCCGAGAAGACTTTGAAGCCATGGGTACTGTGATCTACATATTCCGAGACTGGCTGCAGGATTCTTCCGCCGTGTCAAAGCCAAGACTTCCCTCCAAGATGACGATGTCCTTATAGACGATACGACGACAAAGCCGCTCTTCACGCCGCAAGAAAAAGGACGCAAAGTTACAAGGGACAAAGTTCCAAGACTTCGAAGGAATCCTTGGCAGAAGCACCTCAGATACATGCCAGTAACTACAATAATTGCTAGCTGTGGGTTACAGCTCCCATAGGGAAGGAGCTATGTTGCAAAGTATTTCTTATTTTATTAACAGAGTATGATTTTTTATTAGACGAAAAAAAAAATTATGTTTATATTTTGCTACTCTGTAAACTTCCCTCTTTGCTTATCTTTTGTTTATCATTCATAGTTTTTTATTGCCTTGAATAAATTGCTTTGTCAAGCTGGAGTTTGTCTCCCTTAATTTTCCACGTGGCAATAATAATTCTATATTTAATATTTCATATCAAAATTGACGTGCGTTAAGAGTGTAAAAGACATTTAATATAATAAGTATATAGGTTACTATAAATAAAAATATGTGAATAGGATTTTTAAATCGAAGTGTTATTATTCAACTTCAAAATATGATTTATTACAAATTTCTATGAAATACTATAAATTTGGATGTTCTGAATTATATATCTTTTAACAATAAAATGACGATATTAAACATTTAAATAACGCTGTTAAAATAATGTTTTTAAATTATAAAATTTCACTATTAAACTTCACAAAATGTTGTCTTCTAATTGAATTCAAAATTTCCTTAATAGAGAGAAAAATATTCAGTGGAAATTAATTTGATGTTAATTTTTTAAATACTTCACATAAATATAATGCAGTAAGGCAACATCGGCTATAAATAAATTAACTATTTTTGACCTGTATGTTTGATTAAGAAAAAAGGAAAACATACACTTCAAATAATGTATAAAAAATATTTATTCATTAAAGTAGTGACCGTCATTTTCAATAACAGATAGCCATCTATTTTTCAAGCTTTCAATTTGCTGACGATACTATTCTTAGGGTTTGGAGTCAAAAAAGTCACGACAGGCAATTTCGGCGTCTTGGAATATTTCAAAGTATCTTTCCCATAGAAATATAGCCATGGGCCGAAATAGTGAATAATTAGATTGCGCAATTTCCGGGCTATAAGCAGGGCGAGGAAGAACTTCAATACCTTTTAAATCCTTTATTCTATTCATTATTAACCTAGCTCGATGAGCTGGAGCGTTGTCATGTTGAAGGAGTACTCTCTTTTGGTTGATTAAGGCAGGGTATCGATTCTTCAAAACTTCATATACTCGGCTGAGTTTTTCCGAGCAGAGATCGGCATTAACTGCACGACCATCAGGAACAAGTTCATAGTGAACAATGCCATAGATTTTCCACTAAACAGACAACATCACTTTATGGCCAAAGCGATCTTGTTTAACTACAGGTTCCGCTTCTTGATCTCAGGGTACCCATTGTCTTCTTGTGTACGTGTTATGAAGATAGATCCACTTTTCATCCCCAGTTACAATCCGCTTCCAAAACCAAAAATCTTTTGGATTTTATAACAATCGTTTACAGATATCGACTTGCCTCTAGGACTGGGCTATAGTCAGGTCGTGGGGATCTTGTCTTGGGCGTTTGCTAACAAAGTGCAGCCTATGTAGTTGGGTTAATCCTATCTTTGGATGGTGTAAGTCTGGCTAACATTCCACGCGTAGATTGTTGTGGGTTGTCCAAGACCACATGTGACTTATATTGAGACGCTACGACTTCTATTACCAGAAATCGTAGGGTCTAAATATACGTCACATGTGGTCATCCCATTCGGTGTTTGTCCTCAAGGCTGATGTCTCCTTCTCTAAATATCTTGAACCATTTTGAAGCTGTTCTTCTATTGATTATTCCTTCCCTTCTACTTCTCATATTTCTTTTAACGCCTTATTTGCATTTTTTTTCAAAATAAGCGCAATAGTACTCGGTTCGTTATATTTTGATCATACATTCTTTATCTCTCTACTATAATACTGAAAAGTGATTCTAAACCCTGTTACGTTTTTTCAATTACGTGGGCACGCTCATCAATCGTGGGACCGAGCCTTTATTTATTTAAACGTTATTTATATTAGTACTAGCGGATGTGTACCCGGCTTCGCCCGGATTTTATCCTAGTTAAAGTTTGCCTAACGAATATGGCAAACTTCACGCCACCTGTCAAGCGCTGGGTTATTAATTATGTCTGGCCACCTGTTCGGCCACCTGCTGACGGGGGAATGAACTCATTATCATAAACACCTGTTAGGCGCCGGGTTGTTTATCACGTCTGGCCTTTGTCGTCTGGTCCATGGTGTCGTCTTGGTCTACCTTTACCTCTTTATTTTATTTGTCATTTCCATTGTTATTATTGATAATAATATTCCGGAACACACAGAATAGTATGATAATAATGATAATAATATTCGTTACATTATATATTTATATAATACTAGCGGACGTACCCGGCTTTAACCGGGTTTTACCCGAGTAAAGGTTTGTCTAACGAACATTTGTTAAAACAATTCTATATAAACTTATAAATATATATATGTAGTAATCCCGAGGTGGAATGTACTGGGCAGTCGTGGTAGTGGGTGCGTGATGGGATTCCCGCACTGGGACAGCAAGAGACAGAGGCAGGTCTAGATGGTAACTCCAAGAGGAAGAGGTAGACCACGGACGAAGGTAGTCGAACCACGGGTGTCACGGATGCCCTACATCGCGGATAGGGGTGAGAAACCTGACCGTATAACGGCGTCGCTCTGAAAACAATTAACTGAACAACTTCTTTGTCCCAATCTTGGGGGGCTTTTATATGAGACGCTCGCAGATGGCGGCGAGTTCTGATTGGTTCCCGTAATCACGCCACCTGTCAAGCGCTGGGTTATTAATTATGTCTGGCCACCTGTTCGGCCACCTGCTGACGGGGGAATGAACTCATTATCATAAACACCTGTTAGGCGCCGGGTTGTTTATCACGTCTGGCCTTTGTCGTCTGGTCCATGGTGTCGTCTTGGTCTACCTTTACCTCTTTATTTTATTTGTCATTTCCATTGTTATACAAGGTCATACATATTTTATATAGATATGGGGTTATGATAAATATTATAAGAAGGTTGTGATCTAGCTAGCTCAAAATATACTACAGAATGTGTCCCCGGTGATGAAGGTTTGGTTGGGGGAATGACATGTAATGAATGATAACCAAACAAACCTATTATAAAAAATAAAAGAAATAATTTGTATACAAATTAGTTAAAATTATTATTAAGTTACAAGTTAAAAGGAGAAAGATGTTGTAATGGTGGTGTATCAATGAAATAAAATTTAAGGTTATAAGAATTAAAAAAGCACAAAATGAGTGATAAAAGATTAAGAGAAAGTATATTATACAAAATG
The DNA here is from genome assembly GCA_030710605.1 of Cordylochernes scorpioides. NCBI lineage: Eukaryota > Metazoa > Arthropoda > Arachnida > Pseudoscorpiones > Chernetidae > Cordylochernes > Cordylochernes scorpioides. The sequence goes on from CP092882.1 coordinate 56,761,549, forward strand.
GTAAATATGGTAAAATGAATCGTACAAGGAAAATAATATCTTATTGCATAAAAGATGAGAGGAAAAAATGAAGTTAGTTTATTGACTGAACGTATAATGTGACGCTAAGGTTGAAAAGGGGAAAGGGGGTATCTGAGCATGTTTCTGCAAAGTAATATCCCAAACATTCTGCAATGCAATGCGAACTTGTTCAAGTGAGGCATTGTTTTCATTAACAGAAGGCCCAAGATATTCCGTCTGCATCATTAGCTCAGACAGCGAGAAGAGATGGGAAGATTGATGGAGGTAAAAGGGAGAGGTAGAGGTAAGAGGGATCCCTGTTGTCCATAATGATTGTGCCCGGTTGAATTGTGAAAAAAAAGTGAAAAGTTGAAAAAATGATGAGTTGATATGATGCGTCGGGCGATGAGAAAAAAAATAAAAAGATCGCGCTGGATATCCTGAACTTATTATCGGGAATGGTATAGTGAGGAAGGATTGTTCCAGTCGGATTAATCAATGAAAAAAAACAAAAATGTTCGGCGAACTGGAATCCCTTGGAAGGTTGGAGGTTGAAGGATGTGGAAAAGGAGAGGTGGGCGTAAGAGAATTATTGCTGTCAATTTTGATTGTGTCCGGCTTGTGTGGTGAAAAGAAAAAGTTGAAAAATGAAAAAAAAGATGAGCCGGACGATGAGAGAAAAAAATAAAAAACTAATTGGGTCTCCTGAGCTCACTGTTGGGAAATGTACAGCGAGGAAGGGTCTTCTAGTTAGTTAATCAACAAAAAAAAAAAATGGTTGACGAACAATAATCTCTTGATGGCTGTAAAAAGTTGGGAGGAAAGGTTCATGGGATAGAGTTAGAGGTTGTAAGGGAAGCGTCAAAAATAACATTTTGAAATCTACAAAAAAAAATAAAATGATAAATGTTTTATCTGTTAAAGAAATATTATAAATATTGTTAGGTGTAGGTTTTTTAAATGGTGCCTAAGATAGTTGAAGTTGTAAAATGCTAAGTCTGAACATGATGAGAAAAAGAGAAAATAAAAATATTAAAGGTAATAATATATAAAGGGTTGATTGGTAGTTTAAGGCATTAATGTTGATTAATAAACAAAATGATATTATCGATTAATAGTGAAATGTTTTATCTACATCTGTAGGTTAAAAAACAAAGTCCAACGCCACAAAACTAGTAAAACTATAAGTCTATTTATAATAAATGAGAGAAAAGTTAGCAAATCTATTAAATGGGAAATAATTTGGGGCACAAATTAGTTACTAGAATAAAAATAAAGATAAAGGGGAGTAGTGGTGACACACTGATATAATATTATAAAACTACAAAAAATATATAAGAGGAGTACATAGGCAGGATAAATTTAAAGTAAACACACAGAATAGCGAAAGTAAATATTTGGGAAAGTTGGTATACTAGTTACAGTTTTTTGTTACTTAAGGTGCCTTGAATATTTACAACATAGTTTCAGGGATGTAATACAGGAAGGAGGAGAAGTAGAGATAATAAAAGTAAAATAAAATATAAAAGAAAATTGGCTTAAGCAAAAGGGTTGCGATAGGTAGTGACGCAGTGAGGAATAAAGGAAGAAGGTCTGAATTGGTTTCTGCAAAGGACATCTCAGGAGTCCTGCCCTGCAATACGAGCTTAGAAGCGAGGTATTGTTTTCAGGGGTCAGCAAACTCAAGATGCTCTGTAAGTAGCATTAGATCAGATAGGCAAACGGCGTGAAGATCGAAGGAGAGGTAGTTAATGGGAGAATATGGGAAAGAATTTTTTTCTGAGAGAGGTTAGAGGATGGAGGTAGATTGTGAAAACAGGGCTCGACTGTTGCCATTGATTGATTGAACCCGGGTTTGAGGAAAAAAGAATGAAATAAAGAATGTTTGGACGGTGACCTGGGAGTAAATAAAAAAAGTCGGCAAACAGGAACTCTGCGATGGACGAGGGGTGGTTAGAACGAAGGCATAGAAGGCCAATGGAAAATGATCAAGAGATGAGAGAAGCATGGAAGGCATATAATTGACTGATTGACAGGTAAGAGTGTTGAAGTAAGAAAGACTATCTCTGCTAATGATGGATGCTAATGATGTAACAAGTTCATTCCACCCCTTTAGAAGTAGAAAAAAAACTAGGGGGGAGCTCAGTGCGTCCTTGATCTTATGTCGTTGGGATGAAGACTGGAATTAATTGTCCTTTTCTCTTTGTCGTGCCTGTCATTTGTACGTTGTACTGATATTTCTCTACTTTCTATTATACTGGGATTTATATCATCACATAACCTGGGGAATTTTCAATTTTGGGATGTTATAGTATGGGCGTGTCTTTATATTTATTAGTAACTATCTTGATTAACTTCGTCCACGAGGTTCTGGGATTCTCTAGGTGAAAAAACCTTAGTTTCTCAGTAAGTTTTGCGTCAAGATGTTCTGACAAATCGATAGATTGGAGATTATTAGTGGTGATTAGGTTTAGAAAAATTATAAAATAATAAATTTACGAAATTTTCTAAGAGAAAAGGTTATGGCATGGGTACAAAAAATTCGGTAGTTTCGTAAATAACAATTTAACACAGGCAGGAATGAAATGCAATGGGATATGGAAATTTTATGGTATGTTATTTAGTTTTCGCATATTACATTTATAGTTGTATTTGTAATTGTGGGGAAAATGGGAGGCACATTTTGGGATGAGATAATTTAAAATTGATATTTATAAAAATACAAATGTAGGAATAGTTTTTAAAACTTTTAAAATATTGAGAAAAATCAATTGAAATAACAATAGGTCAAGTTAAATAAAGAGCGTAATACTATGGCCATAAATAAGGTATTAAAAAAAACACACAAATAAGTTTAGAAAATATGATTCGAGTAATTAAAATATAATATGATTTTTTATGTGAAATTGAAAGCTGCATATTTGGATAATGCTGTTTTAGGTGAATTTAAGAAAGGCATGTAAGATTAGTAAATTGTCAAAAATGCGTGATTGAATATTTTTAATTATAAAATTGAAAATGATAAATTAACATTTATAATTTGATTAAAATAAAGTGATAAATGAGAGTATGAAAGTTTTAAAAATTGAATAAAAATGATATAAAAAATGTTATAATTGATTTTTTAAAATGCTTAAGGTGAAAATATAAGAATAAAATTTATGGGGAAAATGGCAGAAACAAAGTATAAAGTACCTTGAAATGGCTGATGCTGGCTGGAGTTGATCTCTGGGGATGGCTGTTTGGAAGAAGGCTGCTTGTTGCGTGGGATCCGTCAAAAGGGGAGATGAGGGCTTCCTCCGCACGAGGCACGGCTAGTCCCCGAATGGCGTCTGTTAGGCGGCCTAATCGGTCTTCGTAGTGGGGCTGCATGTTGGTGAGGGCATCCGCGAATTTTCTGTCAAGTCATATTTGATTATTTCACGCTGACAATCAATTTTTGCGTTCATTTTCTTAAGAAAATCACGTCCAAGTATAAATATTTGCAAATGTGTTCTCATTATCACAAATTGATGTGTAATTGTTTTGTCATCAAATTTTATATTTAAAATAATATTTCCTACGAAATCTAATTCTTTAACATCGGGTCCGGAGCACATTTTATCAGGATTTATTATTTCAAGACCTGTGTTAAGGGCTGTACTAAGGTCGACCACTGAAAGATCGGCGCCTGTATCAATCAAAGCTTCGCAGATACCGATTCTATCCACGTTAATGTTCATTTTATATTTGGGGTCCAACTTTTTAATTCCATTTATGGTCGACTTGCTTTGATTGACGGACTCAGGCGCAATGCTTAGTTTAAATCTTCTAATGCGGCATATCTATTCCTTGTAGGGATACTCGAGTACGGGCTATTACTTACGTCAGCGTAGAGCAGAGGTCTCGACTTCTCAGTTCCATTATCCATTCGGATTTCTTCTTCGACCTTGTCTTGTGTAACTATGGGGTCCTCTTCCACAATTCTTACAAACCTGACTCTGCAATACCGCGCTACGTTCCCTGGCTTGTTACACTTGAAACATATTGGTTTCCCGTCTTCTGTCCTATTCCTATTTGAATTTGGATTCTTATTGTATGTTTTACTTGGGTAGACCGGTTTTGGCTCAGGATTGGGAGTGTAAGATCGTCTAGGGGCAGATACCTGGGGCAGAGGCTTGTTCTGGTAGTACCTTGGAGTGGGGGCCTGGGGCTTGGAGGTGTTCTGGTAGTACCTCGGAGCGGGGGCCTGGGGCTTGGAGGTGTTCTGATATGGTCTTCTGAACATCGTAGCATTCTTCCATTGCTCTTGATGATGGGGACGAGGAGAGCGTGGTCCATTATATAGAGATTTTGATTTTTCTGCACGTTCTTGGTAATTCTTTTCGAACAAATCCAGCTTTTTACAAATTTCTAGAAGTTCATTGGTATTTTTAGGAGGGTTTAGGTGAAGGGCAAAAGAGTATTCTTTCTTTAACCCTCCAATAACCCAGTTTATTTTAGTCTCTTCTTCCATTTGGGGGTCGACCTTGTTGCACAGTACAAGGATATCCTCTGCGAACCTGATTGCAGGTTCATTCCACTGTTGCATCCTGTTTAGTCTCTTCTTAATTTCTTCTTTGTTGGCGTCTGAGGCAAAATCCTCAATTAGGCGGCTCTTGAAATTTTCCCAGCTGGTGAAACTTATCTTGTGTAGGTTCAGCCAGGTTTTGGCGCTACCAATCATATTCATGGAAGCATAACGAGAGATAATGTAGTCTGCCCAATGGTACAGGAAGCCAATTTCTTCAAGAGATTCAATCCATGGGCGAGGGTCTTCCGTTCCATCATACTTGGGGATGTCGATGTTGGGATTCAGGACAACTGGGTCGGAACTAGTATCTCTACCAATTGTTGCACCAGGTTGCGGCTTGGCAGACTCTTCAGCCATGATTCTCTCCTGTTCTGGGTCTTGCATCTTACCAGAGCGTGTTTCAACCATCCTACAAATTTATATAAGGGAATAATGAGATAAGTCTACTTTAAGTAGCCTCCAGAATAATTTATTTATTTTCTCACATCAAAGAGAGCGGTGAAGTCACACGTGTACCTAAATACAAATGATGATTATATAATACATATATTCTGTTTAATAAAATAAATAAAATATAATTTTGAATTTAAAATATATGAAAAATAATATTACTAATTAAAATAAAATAGGTTCATTAGCCATGATGCAACAATATACAGTTACGAGCGTCATGCGTTCTTAATTCTTCAGTTTTCATCTCTGTCACCGTTTGCTTTTTTTTTTAATGGCGCTCTCCTATTGGTTGGCTACGATCCCGCCACCTTTGCCCCTCCCCCACTCGCTTTTTCGTTTTTGTAACTATTGTGTTGGAGCGGGTCGCTCCTTAAATAAATGTAAATATTAGTTAAAAACCAAATGGAATCCTCTCTTTCTTTCTCCCAATAAGAGACGCCTACGGAAGCCAACAGTACATAGACAGATAAAGCACATAGGCTATAGTTATTAACTAACATATGAATTTATTTAAGGCGCCAATTTATAATTGTAACAAATAGTATTTGATTCAAAACATTCAATCGGGTAAAACACGAGCGTTGCCCGGGTCATTCGGCTAGTATATATATACTAGCGGATGTGTACCCGGCTTCGCCCGGGTTTTATCCGGTTTGAAAGTTTGCTAAACGAATATTATTGATAATAATATTCCGAAACACACAGAATATTATGATAATAATGATAATAATATTCGTTACATTAATATATAAAATATATTTTACGAGCAAATATATCCTCTCTCTCTACTGAATAGATTTTTAAAAAGATTTATATTGTAACGTTTGTGAATTTTATAATTAATTATTTCTTTTTTTTTTATGAATTTTGTATATTAATTTAAAATGTCATTTTTTGTTATAATCATCACATACAGTGTAATTTTTGATAAACAAACGATAATAAATAACAACAACAATGAATTTGCATGTTCATTAATATAAAACAGCTACAAATTAAATTAACAATGTAAAAATATATTTTAACATTACAACATTTTAACATTTGACACAAAAACGTTACAATATAAATAAAAATCTCTAGAGATATACTGCATGATATTAGCCGAGAAACGATATTTTATATATAGAGATGACCTGGCTTCGTGTGTCTTCTGCTCGAGTGAATGTTTCGCTGGTAGATTTTGTTCCTGCTTACTAAATTTTATTATCTGGCTTCGTCTGTGGTCTGCTTTAGTGAATATTCCCCTAAAGAATTTTGTTTATGTCAATCAAGCATGATACAGCACTATTGTTATAATCATTTCTGACTAAAAATTAATTGTTGCTAAGTACTTGGTTAATTATATTTTTTCTTGGTTAAAGTGCGACAAAAAAACTCTTCCAGATTCAACTCTCTGTCCTGTTCAAATTTCAGCGAGATTAGTTATATATTGGGGGCTTGCATAGCCGACAAACACATATATATAGATTATATAAAAGGGCGAACCTGGATCTGTAAAGAAAAAAAATTTTTTTTTTCTTTACAGATCCAGGTACGCCCTTTTATATAATCTTAATTAATGGATCGCCTTTTGACTCGAACATATATATAGGTTCCTGGCTTCGCCCGGTTTTTACCCAAGTAAAGGTTTGTATAATAAACATTTGTTAAAACGATTCTAGAAAACACAGAATCCACCTATATATAGATTTACAAACGTATATAAATATAAATATTGCTATATGCATTTAAATATATTTTTAAAACACATAATTTTTTTGAAAACATTTATTAAATTTTAAATAAGATATTTTCTTAAAATATATATTAATATTGAAATGTCGTTTTTTTTACAACGTCATTGGAATATTACATTACTAAATCCTCCAATTAAATATTGAATTTATTATACTTGGAACACATTTTAGAATTTTTCCAATTTATAATTGTAATTTCACCAGATACCGCGAGAGGCGCTGCTTGCGAGTGAAAGTATAAAATTTGCAAATAAAATTGCAAAGAATATTTATTTAAAATCGAATTCAAACCAGAAACCTTCCCAGTAGTATAGTAAATAACTTCCTAAAGTTTCAAGGCGATTGGAAAATCTTGCCTTTTTAAAAACATTCATCGTGTAAACAAACCATGTGTAAATTATTAACCAATCAAATTCATTTATCGTCGCGAATAGTGCGGCGCCCTAGCGGTAAAAGGCTGGAACTAACGCTTTTTGGTTTTATATTTTTTTAAAAAGCACATTAACCTTTTTCGTTTTTTGAATAGCCTATATGTTAAACGAAATCTTCAGCTACCTACATGCGAAATTTCATAATGATTTATTCTGTAGATTTTGCGCAACGCGATAACAAACATCGATTTTGGATTTCATTTTTATAAATATAAGGATATATGTTCCCGGCTTCGCCCGGTTTTTACCCGAGTAAAAGTTTGCCTAACAGATATTTGTTTAAACGATTCTAGCAAACATCCAATCCCTACTGAATCTATACTTGTCTATACTCTCGATAATTTGAAAATTTTCCCGGTCCCTTGAAAAATACTCGATAAGTTGAATAAAATTAATATTAATTGCTCCAATCGGTAATTTGAAGTTGAAGGAATAGTATCTTGCCACAAACGAACAAGATTTGTAAATAACCGTATTTAGCGAATGTACCCGGCTTCGCCCGGTTTTTACCCAAGAAAAAATTTGCCTAACAAACATTTGTTAAAACGATTCTAGAAAACATCCAATCCACCTATATATAGATTTATAAACGTATACAAATATTGTTATATGCGTTTAAATATATTTTTGAAACACATAATTTTTTTAAAACATTTATTAAATTATAAATTAGATATTTTCTTTAAATATATATTATTATTGAAATGCCAATTTTTTTTACAACGTCATTGGAATATTATATTACTAAATCCTCAAATTAAATATTAAATTTATTATACTTGGAACACATTTTAGCATTTTTGCAATTTATAAATGTAATTTCACCAGATGCCGGGAGAGGCGTTTCTTGCGAGTGAAAGTAGAAAATTTGCAAATAAAATTGCAACGAATATTTATTTCAAATCAAATTGAAACCAGAAACCTTCCCAGTAGTATAGTAAATATATATATATATAACTTCCTAAAGTTTCACGGCGATTGGATAATCTTACCTTTTAAAAATATTCATCATGTAAACAAACTACGTGTAAAATAATTAACCAATCAAATTCATTTATCGTCGCGACCAGTGCTGTGCCAATCGGTAAAAGGCTGGAACTAACGCTTTTTGGTTTTACATTTAAAAAACCATATTAACCTTTTTAGTTTTTTGAATGGCCTATATGTTAAACGAAATTTTCAGCTACCTACATGCGAAATTTCCTAATTATTGATTCTGTAGATTTCGCGCAACGCGATAACAAACATCGATTTTGTATTTCATTTTTATAGATATAAAGGAAAGGATATATTTGAAAATAAATATAAATATTGGGCTTTCGCTTTGGAAAAGGACTTTATATTCAGTCTGGTATTGAAGTTGTATATCTTGTTTCAAAAGAAAACTTAATAAATATTAATATATATTAAAATATATTTAAATTTTATATTAAGTAATTTAAACTATTTTGACGCGTATGTTTTCTTTTTATGAAATCAAACATACGCGTTAAAAGGTTTAAACTTCTTATAACAGAAGGGGCGTTAATGCATTATATTTATATTAAGTATTTAAATAAATTGATCTCCACTAAATATTTTTATCTTTATTGAGGATATTTTGAATTCAATAGAAGACAACATTTCGAAGTTTAATAGTGAAATTTTATAATTTGAAAACCTAATTTTAACAAGGTTATTTATAAAGTTTAATATCGATATTGTTACGCAGACTTTGACTTGTCATCATCGGTGCTGTGACGTCACTACTACTTACTACGCTTCATAACTTTTCTGTTTTGATTTTTCGCTCGCTTGTTTAAACAATATTTGTATTGGAACAAGTCGTTCCTTAAATAAATATATATTAGTTTATATAAAAGGGATGTCCTCTTAACTACAAAATAAGTGAGTACAAAACAACTTGAAATCTTTAAAAAGAAACATCGTATTTTTGCTAAGCCTATATCAATTTGGTAGTAGAGCGTGGTTTGGGCGCGCGAATTGGACTAACCGCCAATTGATCCATTTAAATCAAAAAGAAATTAAATAATTGGACTAACCGCCAATTAAGAAAGAAAAAGTTGAATGAAAATGGATACACACAACTTAGCAAAAATCGAACAGTTAACAGAAAACAACTATACAACGTGGTCCATGAAAATGGAAGCAATTCTAGATTCAAAAGATCTCTTCGAGGACGTAATTTTTAATGACGAGCCAGACTTTACAAAAAATAAACTAGAATATGATATTTGGAAGAAAAAGAATCGGGAAGCATACAGCCTAATAATAGTGTCAATTTCGGATGACTTAACAATCATCTTTCGAGGCGATAAAAGGGTCAAAAGAATTTGGTACGACATAAAGAAAAGGTTTGAAGGATCTCTAGAAAATAAAAGTATAGACCTAATGTTGGATCTAGCCAGACTAAAATTGAACCCAAATGAAAATGTTAACATGTATATTGTACGAGCAACAGAAACTGGCACAAGAGATCACCCAGCTAGGAAAGACTGTAACAGAAAGAGAACTTGTACGATACATTGTTGAAGGACTCACACCTAACTTTGACACGATCACAGCAGCACTGTCAATAAACAGAGATATCTCCTTACCAGACTTGAGACAAACTCTACTGGATTTCGAAAAGAAAAGACAGGGCAGGAGCAAAAATTATGAAAATGCTTTCAGATAATCAGGCAACCAATTCAAAGAAAAGTCATGCTTCATTTGCAAAAGAAAAGGGCATTTCAAGAAAGACTGTTGGTTCAACCCTAACAACAAAGGAAATCAAAAGAATACAACAAACAAAAATAACATGGCCAGTACAAGGAACTACCACGAAGGACAAAAACAAAACAAAGACACGGCCAGATCAGCAATCCAAGAACAAACGGAGGAACAATCCCAACGAAGAGACTCCACTTCAGAATACGCACTTTATGTAATCACAAGGGAGGAACACCCGACGACTCAGGACGTGTGGATAATTGATACTGCGTGCACAAGCCACATGACTTCCCATGGTGAATGGATCGAGCACAAGACGGAGGAGAGAAGAAGCATACAAGTGGCGGAAGAAGGGAGACACATCGAATCTGCCTCATCAGGATCAATCCAAGCTACTGTACAAGGTAAGGACAAACTTAACAACGCTGTAACCCTACATAATGTCCTCCATGTACCACACCTGAAAGGAAATCTAATTTCCATTCCAAGCATAGTAAGAAGAGGGAACTCTGTTCTTTTAAATTCAGAAGGAGCATACATATACTCTTCTGATGACAAGCTAATAGGAACAGGCAACTTTGATGGTAACATGTACACATTGAACCTATCACGTTTATCTGAAGCAACTCATGTTCCAAATAAACATTGCTTGATTTCAAAGGACAATTCTAGGACTGCACGGCACAGAAGGTTAGGACATCCTAGTGACAACAAATTAGACCTGATTTTGAAGAACAATCTTCTAAAAGGCTTGGACTCTATAAATGGTACCCTTGATCAATTGATGCTTGCTCCTTGGGAAAAATGACCAAAGTACCCTATGTTAACACAGATAGCAATCAGGAAAGCTACCCCTTTGAAGCCATTTATGTCGATCTCTGTGGTCCAATGAGAATAAACTCCTTGGGCGGAAGTGAATATTTCTTGACCATCATAGATGGATTTTCAAGGAGGATATTTGTAGAATTTCTCAAAGATAAACTCTCAGCAGCAGAAGTTTTGAAGAAGTTTATTGTAAAGAGAGAAAACGAGCTAAACTCAAAACTAAAACGACTTAGAACAGATAACGGAACAGAATTTATCAATAAAAACCTTGAAACCTTTATAGAATCCAAAGGAATTAAACATGAACTAACTACACCGTACACCCCAAGAAGCAATGAGAGAGTTGAAAGAGCTAACAGAACACTATTAGACAAAGGCCGAACACTTCTGGCAGACTCCCAATTACCCCTACACTTCTGGGCAGAAGCTGTGAATACAGCTGCATATCTGTACAATCTAACTCCCACAACCAATGACCCAGATACTACCCCTATGGAAAAATGGAAAGGTAAAAAGCCATCCGTCTCTCACATCATGAGATTTGGTTGTGAAGTCTTCTATAAACTCGAGAATCATCAAAGACACAAACTAGAAGCTAAATCTAAGAGAGGAATATTTGTGGGCTATTCAAGATGCAGAAGAGCTTATCGAGTATTTGATATCACAGCGAGAGTCATTCTTGAAACCGCAGACATTCACTTCAGAGAGAACAATAATGTTATCTCGGAAGAAAAACAAAGTGATAATAATATGGACACTGACACATATTTCTTCATTCAGGAGTATGAACAACTGGACAATCATGTTCTATCAGATATTGATATTGAAAAGCCAGCACCAGATACCATGATCAACAGACAGACAGAGTCAAGTGGATCAGACAGACCACAAAGAACTCGAACAATACCTAAAAGATTCAATGACTACGTTCTGGCTAATACGAATGAAACCTTTCCGAAACTCTATGAAGAAGCCATCGCATGCGAAGACAAGAAACATTGGGAGAACGCAATGCTTGAAGAAATACAGAACATGTACTCGCATCAAGTATGGGAACTGGGACCTAGACCTGTAAACGCTAAAGTTGTCAAAAGTAAATGGGTGTTCAAAATATCTAAAGACCAAGAAAACAAAAACAAAACTTACAAAGCTAGACTTGTTGCAATGGGATACAACCAAATCCCAGGAAGAGATTACAACGAAAGTTTCAGCCCTGTAATTAAAAATGCCACCCTCAGGACTATTTTGTCAATGGCAGCAACAAAAGATTCAGTCATTAAACTATTTGATGTGAAAGCAGCCTATCTAAATGGAAACATTGAAAACACAATATTCATGGAACAACCTGCTGGATTTGTCCAAGACAGAAACAAAGTTTGCAAACTTAACAAAAGTATTTACGGTCTACCTCAATCCGGAAGATCGTGGTATGAGAAATTCAGTCAAGTACTTCATGACTGTGGACTGGAAAAACTTAAATCTGATCCTTGCCTATTTAAATGGAAGAATGAAGACAAATACTTCTATGTAGGGATATATGTTGATGACTTTATCACTGCCTCAGATTCTGAAGATACCTCAAAAAGATTCATCAATAAATTGAGACATCACCTGGAATTAATGGATGTAACATGTAAAGGCATGTTTTTGGGAATCAAGATCATACAAGACGAGGGATTTTCGCTACAGCAAAGCCACTATGTACAACAAATATTGCAGAAATATAGAATGGATAATTGTAAGGAAGCTCCAACACCAGGTTCCAAAGAAATCAATTTGGACAATCATATTGAAGATGACAATTGTGATCAGCACACTTACCAAGATGCCCTTGGAATGCTAATGTTTCTAGCTGTTAACACCAGACCCGACATCGCTTACATCACTAGCAAACTTTCACAGTATTCCAGACAACCAAAACAGATGCACTGGACAGCAATCAAAAGAGTGATGAGATACCTACGAGGAACAATTGACCTAGGAGTGAAATTTGAAAGAGGGAAGACTGGAATCCTGAAGTCCTACACCGATGCCAGCTGGTCGACCACTCATGATGGAAAATCGTACGGCGGATATGTATTGAAGCTCGGCGAAGCAACCATAGACTGGAAAAGTAGTAAACAACCACTCGTCGCCCTCTCCACAATGGAAGCGGAAATGATAGCTGCTTGTGAAAGCTGTTGTCAGATCAGTGGATAATAAACCTGTTACGAGTGCTGGAAGAATGGAATTTCATTGAAAAACCAACTGCGATCTATACAGACAGTCAGTCATTGATCAACTGGATCAGCAGCCCTAAACAAAGCAGTCGCTGTAGACATATCAACAGAAAGTACCACTGCTTGAGAGACTGTTATGAATCCAGAGACATCTGCCTTCTGTACAAGCCATCTCAGGACCTGGAGGCGGATATCTTCACAAAGGACCTATCCCGAGACCAGATGAAGAAACACCTGGAGAACCTCAGCATCGTGGGAATAAAGACAATGTAAGGAGGGAATTGTTACGCAGACTTTGACTTTATCATCATCGGTGCTGTGACGTCACTACTACTCACTACGCTTCATGACTTTTCTGTTTTGATTTTTCGCTCGCTTGTTTTAACAATATTTGTATTGGAACAAGTCGTTCCTTAAATAAATATATATTAGTTTATATAAAAGGGATGTCCTCTTAACTACAAAATAAGTGAGTACAAAACAACTTGAAATCCTGCCTATCAGATATTTTATTTTTAAAACGACATATAATTCAGAACTCCCAAATTTATAGTATTTTATAAAACTTTGTAATAAATCATATCTTGAAGTTAAATAATAACACACACACAAATATTCTCGATATATAAATTATAGCATATTATCTACAACTTTCTATTTTATAGTAACCTTTATACTTATTCTATTAAATGTTCTTTACACTTTTCTCTTTCCTATCGCAAGTTAATTTGATATGAAATATTAAATATAGCATTAAAATCATGGTGATTTAAGCCTAAAAGTATTTTAAATGGTAAAATAGATGTTATTTGTTACTAAATTTGATCTTTCAAAACTATTTTTTCAATTAAAACAGATATTATAATTCAACCTTTAAAAGAATGTTATATAATTTATAGGGTTTTCGAAGTTATAAAATGTTCTTTACATTTAATATAGGTTTAAAATTTAAAATGTAGATAGAATATTTTGAAATGTCTTTGATAAACTTCAAATTATTTTATTAAATCCCAAAATATTGACTATTAAACTTTTACAATAAATTGAAGTAATTGCCTTTTAAAAACATATTTATTTTTAAAATATTTAATTTTTAAAAATATATGTACGAAATAAAAAATATTCTTATTGAATTCAGAATTGTTCTGAATAAAATCAAAAAGGTAAATATTTAAAATATCTGATTTATTATATAAAAATGTCTGAGAAAGTGAGAGAGTATTTGTGAAAAAGTTATTTCAAAATTCTTCTTTACAGAATAATATATTTAATTAAAAAGGCATATATTGGATCAAAATATAATTTATTTTACCAATATTTCAGCTGGCTGAACGCCAACCTTTATCAAGGTGTTATAACATTTTAAAGTGTGTCAACAACAAACTCAGCGCCACATAACTTCAACAGCATTAGGTTTTTAAAAAATATTTTGTTATATTCAATGGGGAGAAAATTTGAATATATTAATATTGAATTGAATATAACAAAATATATTTTAAAAACTTAATGCTGTTGACGTTATGTGGCGCTGAGTTTGTTGTTGACACACTTTAAAATGTTATAACACCTTTATAAAGGTTGGCGTTCAGCCTGCTGAAATATTGGTAAAATAAATTATATTTTGATCCAATATATGCCTTTTTAATTAAATATTTATCTATGGATTGCTCTATTTTCAAAAGAATAATATATATATATTAAGTAATATATATAAAAATATTTTCAAAAATTTAAATATACTTTATTATTATTGTTTGCGCCTAGTTATGTAAATAACTTGCTAGGCTGCATTGGTTTATAGTCATGCAAATTTTTCTTTCTTTCTTTTGATTATGTAAATATATATGTATATAAAATGAGTGGATGATTGAATAAAGTTAGTGTGTTAGCAAAATCGTGTGAGGCGTCCTTCCTCTAGTCATACAGCGTGCTACATCGCAGTCTTGCGAAGGAACAACATTCTCGGTAGGCAATCCGCCGGTCTGGTCTCGTAACGTACAGTCGTCAACAAGCTCTGCCACATATCGTCATCACCTGAGACCAAAAAGAAGGCTGAAGGAGCTACACGGAATTCCAAACTATTACTGTGAGGATCCAAGCTGCAACATATGGTCCCTCGAGCCGGATATCAAGAGAAAGAGCGTGATTCTACCGAGAAAGAACCTTCAAAACTGAAAATATGCCTAAGGCAATCAAAGGCCTAAAGGTCAAGATCCGTTTCCAGATAAGACGAATGGATAAGTACCTGGCATCCATAGATGAAGAAATAGCGGGAGGAGATCTCCATAATTTAAAGCTGATCTACGAAGATGTATCCGAAATAAAAACGGAAACAAAGATCTTATTTGACGAGTTATTGGAACAGGAGGAAGTGGATGAAGAGAAGGAATTCGAGGGTTATGAAACAATTCAAGATAAAATGAAGAAACTGGAGATAAAGCTTAGGCGTGCATTAGAAGGAATGCAAAGTACAGCTGAGGCCAAACAAGCAAAAAGCCTCGAAACAGTGAAATTGCCCAAGTTCGAGTTACCTCACTTCTATGGAGATGTGAACTCTTGGTTCAATTTCAAGGAGGTTTTCGGAATGGCCATAGATCAAAATCCAGGGTTAAATGATCTACAAAAGCTGCAATATTTGGGCTCCGTAGTAAAGGGAGAAGCAGCCAGACTGATACGTGGGTTCCCAGTGTCATCAGAGAGCTACAAGCAGGCATGGGATACTCTAGTGTCCAGATACGACAACCAAAGAGAGTTGGCTTATGCGCAACTAAATAAGATGTTCAAGATCAAGCAAATGAGGAATCCATCAGCAAAGGCCCTAAGGGAACTCTTAGCCACATGTAACGAATCTGTACGCAATCTAGGATCTCTCGGATTGCAAAGAAATGAGTTGGTAGACGTAATTTTGGTACAGTTCTTGAGGAACAGAATCGATGAGGATATGAAGCGACAGTGGGAGTTGACCCAAGATGAGAAATCATTTCCTTCCTATGAGAACTTCATTCTGTTTCTTGAAAGACAAGCTAGAAGTCTGCCACAGGGATCAAGGGAATATCAAAGAAAGGAAAATGAAATTCAAAAGGACTATGCAAATGTACATATCGCGATTAATGCCAATGCTCAAATATGCATAGCATGCAAAGAAGGTCACAGAATCTACAGCTGTACTACATTTAGTACAATGCCCATCGAACAAAAATGGGAATTTGTCAAGCAACACAAAATGTGCTACAATTGTCTAAAAAAAGGTCATACAAGAAACAATTGTTACCAAGGACCTTGCAAGAAGTGCGACAAAAGGCACCATACTTTGCTCCATGAGCTTGACACGGGGGTAACTAAGACTCAGAAGGGTGAGAAGCCACAGATCTTTAAACCTGTAAGTGAGATAAACAACACTAGTGTTGAACAGGGAAGTGAGACCATCAATCAAGTGCTCCTTGCGACTGCTCAAATAATTGTGGAAGGTGAAAACGGTGCACAGCAGATCTACCGAGCACTTTTAGATAGTGGATCACAAGTTAGTTTGATCACAAAAGAAATTTGTGAAAAACTTGGACTCAAAGGAGAAACATCACGACGTTCACTTAGGGGTATTGGAAATAATCCAGTCCAGGGATCATCTACATCTGTGGACTTGACATTCAAATCAATTTATAGATCCGAAAAATATGAAACGAATGCTCTAGTAATGGAGGTCTTAACAACTGAAATTCCAAACTTTAAATTGGCAGAACCGACCTGGATCATGCAGAGAGAGCTTGAGTTGGCAGACCCTCTGTTTCATATTTCGGCACCTATCGACATTATTCTAGGTGCGGATATGTATGCATATTTGATGCAAGGAGAGAAAAAAATACTGGGAAAGAACCAGCCTATAGCAATGAATTCAAAGCTCGGTTGGATTCTAATGGGCCAAGTAGACAGCTCTCTCTCGTCGAACTGTAAAGGTGGACCTTGTAGCTTTGCGGTTCAAACTACATCAGAATTAGATGGTCTGGTCGGAGATTTCAGGGAATCGGAGTCAGTGCCGTCATTGCAAGACCGGAAAACAAGGGAAGAAGATTATGAGACTTATTACCAGAGGACCTATTCCAGAAACCGCCAGGGAAGATACAGTGTGAGACTACTATACAGGAATTCACCGCAGGCAGTTCATCAGGACAGCTCCATTCCTACCTCTAAATCTCCAATAATTCCACTAAGAGGAATGTCTGGTGAAAGTGTCTTGCACAAAATTAACCTGGACAGCCGGAGGGGTTTTCGACAGACCAATCGTCAAGCTGGCCCCTCTTCCCTTTGCGCCTCGAGATCTGAACTGAAGTTCAGCGGTGGGGGGGAGTATGTTTGCGCCTAGTTATGTAAATAATTTGCTAGGCTGGATTGGTTTATAGTCATGCAAATTTTTCTTTCTTTCTTTTGATTATGTAAATATATATGTATATAAAATTAGTGGATGATTGAATAAAGTTAGTGTGTTAGCAAAATCGTGTGAGGCGTCCTTCCTCTAGTCATACAGCGTGCTACATCGCAGTCTTGCGAAGGAACAACATTCTCGGTAGGCAATCCGCCGGTCTGGTCTCGTAACGTACAGTCGTCAACAAGTTCTGCCACATATCGTCATCACCTGAGACCAGAAAGAAGGCTGAAGGAGCTACACGGAATTCCAAACTATTACTGTGAGGATCCAAGCTGCAACAATAATGTTAAAGACTATTTTTGAAAATATTTTTCTTAAATTTTTTCCCAGAAAAAAAAAATAGTCAAATTTAGTTGAACTTTGAAAATTCAATTAAAAACGAATTGGTGAAGAATACACAATTTATACATTTGACGATTATGGGGGAAGTTGGTGTTTTTTAAAATCAAAATTAACAAAAGGTAAGTTTAAATATTTATAATATAAATAGAGAGAGAGAATACAATTAATTTATTGTGAGGGGGATGCTAAATACGCTTGTTAGAAATGTCTTTAATATATTTTTAAAATATTTATTTATAGATTATTTTTATATATAAAAATGTATGTTTATTAAAATTTCTAAAAGCAATGTTTTTTTGAAAATCGATTTTACTATCATGAAAAGGCAAATAAAATTACAAATTATTTTTAAATTCTCAATAATATAAAATGTTTGATATTTCAAAAATAAACCTAAATATTCATTCGAAAAATGTTTGGTTAAAATCTTTCAAATTTTAATTACATTTCGTAAATATTTGAATTGAAAAGAAGTGATGAATAATGTTTATTCTATTTAATTTATATATCTCTCTAATTCTCTTTATCATTTATTTAAAATATATATTTTTGATATTTGATATATTCAATAATATTTCTCTATAAAATATTATACATTGTATATTTATTTATCGATTATTTTCAATTAATGTTTTTCGCTAATGTTTGCGCTTCGTTTCTATATGTTCAAAGGCTTTTTTTGGTTAGTACTTTAACGGAATATACCTATATAAAATTATATATATATGTGATAAGATCCTGTCGACTTTCAATGTGGCAATATAATATAATATGGTGGGGAAAGAGAAATAATCACACCACAAGTTTGGAAGAGGAATTCCAGACAACCAGAGAGAGAGACAGCCCGGCCACCGCTGAGCGGCCGGCCGTTCGTATCGCACACAATCACCAACTGTCTAATAGTCTTGAGGTTCCAAGTAACGCCCCTGTGGTCACCCCCTGGAATTTCGCTGGTGTCTCAAATGACTGGACTTTAGCTGCTGTCTCTCTCTGGGCTGACTCTAGGTTTGCTTTATTATTCCTGGAAGAGTATATATTATGACATATGGCCCCCGTTGAAGAAGGCTGAACATGGTTTGAGTATACTTAAAGCTGGTGAAGCCAGGAATAGAGAAAATAATTTTACAGTTGAAATTAATTAAGGTTATGGTGACATAGTTTTATGTAAATAAAATATTGTATAGTACACAAGTAAATATTATTTACAAGCAGTTTTGCAACACCGGAGAGTTTGATATTTAAGGGAATTTTTGAAAATATCAAGGTTATAAAAGGCTATATACAATAAATTCTAATGTATTATAAGAGAAATGCTATTGAGAGGTGTGAACAAGGAGAAGAAGAGTCACATACACATGATGAAAATATTGAGCCTGTTGGAGTTTAATTTATTATTATTCGGCGTAAATGGTTTTATTATATTTGACCAGGAGTGCCTGGTCACGTGTGTGTGTTTGATTGTATATATAGTGTGCTTGAAAATAAAACGTGTGTGTGAATAGTACTGGTCGTGCCTTTATTCTCTCTTTGGCAGAGGCTTTGGAAACACCATAAGGGTGTCATTTAGATAACATCAAAGTTACAGTCCTCTAGATAACGGCCTTCATAAGTTAAGAAAGGGATATCTTAACATTTTGGTCCCTGCGAGCCGGATCTAGGCTAAGGTTGAAGATAAAGAGGTTATGAAGTTGAAGAAGCCTAAAGAGGTTAAACAAGTTGAAGAAGCCTAAAGAGGTTAAGGAAGTTGAAGAGGCCTAAAGAGGTTAAGAGGTTGAAGAGGCCTAAAGAAGTTAAAGGAATTAGAGAAAGAATCGAAAAAAAAAGGCCTATGCAAATTTAGGCAAGATCATAACAAAAGAAGAACTTATGTAAATAAGTTTTTAAAAGGTTTTGCAAAAATGGATTAAAAGGAAAAGGCCGAGGTATAGTGCGTTAAGCAATAATTTAAGTTAAGAACAAAAAGTAAGTCTAAGCCATGAAGCGGGCTATAAGAAGTAGAGCCGTTCAAAGAACGACCATCTCCAAACTGATCAAAAGGATGGAAGCAGAATTGGATGGGGAGGCTCCCTCGGAGAAGTTCGTAAGAATTAATTACAGAATAATGGAGGAATATATGGTGAAGATCCGAGATGAAGATAAGTTGATATGGAATTTGATGCTGGACGATGAGGAAATTGATTACAAGGTACTAGAGGAGGAGAAGGATACAGTGATCCATTATTATGGGAAGTGGATAGATCTTGAAAATTAAATAAATCATTTCCTCAACTCTCTGACGAAAAATACGGAAGCCCTCCATGGTGCTAGTTCGGAAAAGGGCTCGCTGCCTGGAACAAGAGTTTGCCGATTGCCCAAATTGGATTTGAAGATCTGCGATGGAAGCAGTTTGGAATTCAGGATGAGTGAGAAGCCAAGGGTTGTAGGAGTTACCTTGATGAAAGGAGTTGATCCAGCTTCTATTAAGGAAGATGCTGGGATTGTGGTATCATCCGAGCAAATGGTAGAAGAGACATCCAAGCAGATTGCCGTTGAAGAAAGTAAAAAGGCTCAAGTAGTAAAAGGGCATTTTGCTGAAGAAAGTAAAAAGGCTCAAGTCAAGAAGAAGTCTGTTGTAGAAGTTCACGAAAGTCATAGGGCTGAAGTTGAGAAAGAATCCGTTGAAGCAGATGAAGAGAAAGGGTTGGATGTGGAACAAGGAATGGATTCAAAGAACACTGAAGAAGTGAGGCTGCTATATGCAAAACAAGGTACTGATTCGAAGATGGCAGAAAAGCTATATGCAGAACAAGGCACTGATTCAAAGATGGCAGAAAAGCTATATGCAGAACAAGGTACTGATTCAAAGATGGCAGAAGGGATAGAAGCAAGACAAACTGGAGATGCGGAATTTAAAGTAAAGGGATGCTATCTTCCCGATCGCCCTGTATTTGAGTGTGGGTCCAAAACGACGCCTATACGGCCAGTGTTTGGCGACGCTTCCTGTCGAGGAAACGGCGGACTCGCCTTGAGGCGGTATCTGAGGAGGAGACCCAGTCTATTGAGAGGAATCCCTGAGATAAGGATAAAATTTCGGGAGAATAAGTTCGGAGTTTTGGTGGACCTGGGAAGATATTTTCGGATGATCCCCATTAAGGAAAGTGATTGGGACTACCTCAGATTTCTTTGGAAGAAGAAAATGGACAACTGATGGTTTTTGGGCGGGAAATGGTTGTAGACGATTTTAATTAAGTGCCCCGTACCTCAAAATCTGGAAGAAAGGGAAATGGTTGGATATGATGATGCAAAGGTTGGAGAAAGTAAAACGCTTTCTAAACAGGGTTGTACCATCCGGATCACCTATGTGAACAAAGAAACAATAGAAAAAGGTTCAATTGGCAAATATCTTCCAAACAATAAAATGCAACTTGTATCGAAGGAAACTGTTTCTGGAGCTGTAGTAACGCCAATATTGTATACTCCGGGCAGTTCCCCAAAGGGGAAGTGCCTACTCCAGCGAAAATTAAACTGGAAAGGATTGCGAATCCGGTAGATTATAGGATTATATTGAGTGGCTTGAGATCTCTGAAGAAGATTTCGGAATCCTATGACTGCTCTAGGCCTTCAGACGATACCTCTGAGCCTTCAGACGATACCTCTGAGCCTTCAGACGATACCTCTAAGCCTGCAGACGATGCCTTAGCATCAGATCCTGATTCTTCAAAAGGTAAAGCTCAAGGTTCTCAAGAGGTTCCAGAGATTGCAGTAGAAGATTCTGACGAAAAGTCTGCAATTGAAGATTCTCAACCTTCAAAGCCTCTTGATGCGGAGGGTTCTGGAGTGGAGGCTTCAAGCGATGTAGAGGTAAGAGCTCAAACAAAGAGCCCTAAAGCCATATCTTCCAAAATACCTTGCATGAAGAAAGAAGAATCCAGCATAGACTTGGAAGAGGAGGACAATGGAAGAAACGAACCCTCTCCGGCCTCAATCACCTTCAAAGCCCTAGAAACCACAGATTCTAAAGAAATTGATCTGACGATTTTGGGCAACCTTGCGAGAGAACATTGCGCACAAAGGATTGCATTTGAACAGTCCAATGTTATAAGGACATTGGGTTTGGGACGGATCCAGGGTGAGGACTGTTTCATATAGGACGTTCAGTCGTTGGAAAAGACATCGGCGACTACCACGAGCGAAATGCTTTCCTTCATCGCCAAGTTAGAAGATCCCTTAAGATGGTTGGCGCCTGTCCTTGTAACAGGAAAAATAATGGTTCAAAGGTTGTGGATAACGGAATTACATTGGGATGATCCGATGGATGAATCATTGATTGAAACATGGACTAATTTTAGAAAGGAATTGCATTTCATGGGAAGTTTGAGAATACCCCGATGGTTGGGTCTCGGAAGGAATACCCAGGGAGTAGAATTGCATGGATTCGGTGATGCCTCTGAAGACGCCTATGCGGCAGCTGTTTAGGTAAGAATTCCCACTGATGATGGTGTCAGTGTAGGACTGTTGGCATCAAAAACTAAGTTGGCTCCCATGCGGAAGATGTCAATTCCACGCCTAGAATTGTGCGCAGCTCTTCTCCTGACCAGACTAGTAAAATATATAATGGAAGAGTTGGATATCAAACTGGAGAGTGCTACCTGTTGGTCCGATTCTAACATAGTCTAGAGTTGGTTAAGAACTATGTCTGGAAATCTTCCCACTTTCGTCGGCAATCGTGTGGCGGAGATTCAGAGTTGTCCACAGGTCAGGGAGTGGCGCTATGTTCCCACAGGAGATAATCCAGCGGATATTGCCAGGCGAGGAATTCTGGGGTCCGAGCTGAAACGGTCTTCCATCTGGTGGACAGGACCTACCTGGTTATCAACGGAATCAACAGAAGGGCCCAGAATGCTTCCTGTGTTTGAGAACCAAAGTCAAACTGAGCTCCTGAGTGTTCATGCCCTCAGTGAAACACCTTTCTTGGTGGCTATAGGGGAGGTGAGCTCAACCTTTAATGGGTATATCCGAAAAGTGGCCTGGATATTGCGTTTTTACCATAACTGCCGCTACAGTGCGGAGCGATATCAGTCGCACTTAACCCCAGCCGAACTGAGAAATGTTCATAGGAGAATACTTCGGGCAATTCAGTGCCAGCATTTCAGGGAAGAGCTAAGAAGTTTGACCACTTTAGGATCAGTAAGGCGCACAAGCAAGATTTATGGTTAGCACCGTTCCTCGACGATCAAGGAATCCTTGGAGTCGGCGGTAGATTGAAATGGGCTCCATCTATGACATATGAACGAAAACATCCTGCGCTATTGCCTTCATCAGGAAAGGTGGCTCAGATGATTGTTCAAGCGGTTCATATGCGGACTATGCACGGAAGTGTGCACCTGATGCTGTCCACATTGAGACAGAAGTATTGGATGCTGAGAGTAAAAGATAAGGTGAAAAGATGCATTCGAGAGTGCGTGACATTCTGTCGATACAATCGCGTCACTCAAGGCCAGCTAATGAGCGATTTACTCAAGGAGAGATTAACACCGGGTAAACCCTTCTCAATAAGTGGTGTAGATTATGCTGGACCTGTGAACCTTCGAATGTCCAAGTGTAGAGGCCGTAAGACTGAAAAGGGCTACATCTGTCTATTTGTGTGCTTTGTGACCCGAGCCGTACATCTTGAATTGGTCACAGATGCCTCTACACCCACCTTCATGTCGGCCTTCAAGCGATTTGTAGCGCGAAGAGGGCATTGCACTCGGCTATATAGTGATCAAGGAACGGGTTTTGTAGGTCTGCACGACAGTTACGTTCACGTTTCTCTATCTGGCTCAGGATCAATTAAAAGAACTAGCTGCCGTGTTAGCTAATGATGGAACTAAGTGGAAGACCATCTCTCCCAATGTCGACATCAATACGTTAGTATTGATAAAAGAGGAAAGAATGCCCCCTGCAAGGTGGCTTATGGGCAGAGTGGTGGAGACAGATCCTGGGAAGGACGGCCTGGTGCGGGTTGTTTCCGTGCGGACACCAGTTGGAGTGCTCCGAAGACCCTTGGTGAGGCTGGTGCTGCTTCCGGTGGCCCTTCCGGAACTTGATGTGACCCATCAACTCGGGGAGGAATGTTGGAGTTTAATTTATTATTACTCGACGTAAATGGTTTTATTATATTTGACCAGGAGTGCCTGGTCACGTGTGTGTGTTTGATTGTATATATAGTGTGCTTGAAAATAAAACGTGTGTGTGAATAGTACTGGTCGTGCCTTTATTCTCTCTTTGGCAGAGGCTTTGGAAACACCATAAGGGAGTCATTTAGATAACATCAAAGTTACAGTCCTCTAGATAACGGCCTTCATAAGTTAAGAAAGGGATATCTTAACAGAGCCATTAAGACTGGGGAACTCTACACTTTAAGATATGTTTTCAGGCGGACATGGCAAGGGGAAGACTTGGCATGGGTTTTCTATGCTATAGATATAGAGTACGAGAAATGAGGTCGAGGCTGGAAATTGCGTGATCTCAGGACTGAGGTAAATATAGAACTACATACAATGTTAGAATTTTGGCGAACAGAGCGAGGGGAAACTTGCTTTGGGCCATTCTACCTTATCTATGCAGTTACTCGTGTAGCGAGTCAGAGGAGAAAAGTCCCGTGTGTAGGTGAGGAAGTCGCATGGACTTATAGTTAATTTGAAAAGATAAAATAGTTCGAGATACAAAGGTAGAATATAGGCGAACAGAGCGAGGGGAAACTTGCTTTGGGCCTTTCCACCTTAATTATTTCGATACCATGAAACTTTAGTAATTTTAACTAATTGGAGGAAAGTATGCGCGCACAGTGCCAAAAATTGGGACGAGGACGGCGTTGTCCTTTACAGGTGACAAGCTGCTCGGACACGAGGTGTTTGAACC
This sequence comes from Cordylochernes scorpioides, assembly GCA_030710605.1. NCBI lineage: Eukaryota > Metazoa > Arthropoda > Arachnida > Pseudoscorpiones > Chernetidae > Cordylochernes > Cordylochernes scorpioides. Next base: position 56,786,124 of record CP092882.1, read on the forward strand.
GTCGTGGGAGCTTGTGCGAGGCGATGATTTCGCGATGGGTTGAACGTAAAACCCATGTCTGCGCGAAATGATGACGGACCGGACAGAATCAGCGACGATGTTTAACGTACCTCCGTGGGAAATATCGGAGGTAGGTTATATCGTGCTGATTTGGACAAGGGACAAACATAGATTTGAAGACAGGGTCCGTGTGGCGAACGTGTGGCGCGAGAAGAAGGAGCGAAATGTACCTCTCGATGCAGATTGTTCAAGTGCAAACAAAAGGGAGTTGATAAACATCTAGCAGTTAGTCAATCTGCATCCTGTGACGAACACACCAGTGGCTAGATGGTGTGGGTCGGTGGATATGCTAGAGAAAAATTACAAAAATTATCATAAATGAAGAGTGGAGATTAGTGGAAATAGGAGTTCGATAATTGATTAATCAATAATTCCATAGAGGGTCATAAGCTGGTAGAAGGTTGACAAGTTGTAAGGATGAGTGGGACATTCAGGGGGGAAATTAATAAAGGTTACTCAGCGTTGGTTGTAAGCAAGGCTCACGTGGTGGTTGGAATTCTTCGACTCCTGAGCTAACAGAGTGAATTATAAGTCGTTTGGGGCAAGAAATTATATTTCGTGAGCCGTGCTTACAAGTAGGAGAGAAGGTCATATACAAAAGGGTACAAATGTTTAGGTACTGGAGCCCTATTGTGAATGAGCACTATTATGAAAATAGATTGTTATTATTAAAAATCGTAAAGTATGCATAGATAGAATGCCAATTTTAAGTGCTGACTTTAAAATAAAAATATTTCACACAATAAAAAGACAATTATATTAAATTAGAATGGTAAGGTTACTAATCCAGTGGGTTTCACATAGCTAGATATAGTATGGATAATAAGATCACTGTTAATAGGGGTAGAGAGAATAAATGGAACTAAACTAATTATAGGAAATATTGGCATCAGAGTTTACAAGGAATGATTTCTTTAAAGAATTAATGGTAGAGGTAAAACAATTTCACTTACAGATTATGTTGGTTTAAAGCGAAGTACGAGGGTGAGTAGAAAAGTAAGGTCTCTTTTTTTTTTTCATAGAAAAACACATTTGTGCTGAGAACATGTAGGAAAACATGTACCTATGTTTCCCCACGTGACGCAGCAGAGCGTGACCTCGGCTGCACGGGTGAGTCAGTTGTTGTTTGCTCTCTGTATGGATGGACATTAAAACATGGTGGCAGCGATAACTGGATAAAATACGAACCCATATATTGCAAAATATCGATTTTTGCGTACCTTGGAAGATAATTCAACATGGCTCAGATTCAACCTCCAGAAACTTTCGACTTCTCGACTCCCAACGAATGGCCCAAATGGAGGAAGAGATTCGAACGATACCTCGTGGTCAGTGGAATGAAGAAGAAAGAGGAGGCGGACAAGATCGATTTGTTCATGTACTTGATGGGTGACCGCGCGGATGATATATTCAGGACCTTCAAGTTCGAAAAGGAGGAAGAGGCAACGAAAATTGATTCCGTCCTCAAGGCGTTCGACAGCCACTTCTGTGTCAGAAAGAATATTATCTACGAACGTGCGAAGTTTAATTCAAGAATCCAAGAGGATCGGGAGCCAGTGGACGAATTCATCACTTCATTGTACAAATTGGCTGATAGTTGCGAATTTGAGGGTCTTCATGAGCAGTTGATCCGTGACCGAATAGTGGTTGGAGTGAGGGACAAAGCTTTATCTGAAAGAATGCAGTTGGACAGCGAACTGACTTTGGAAAAGGCGGTGAAAATGGTCGACAGCAGGAAGCCGTTCGACAGCAGCAAGTCGACCTGCAGCGTCCCTCAACAAGCCAAAAGGTCAATCAGGTGAAGTTCAACTCGAAGAAACAATCACCGAAACAACAACAGCAGCCTTCGGGGAAGGAGAAGTCAGCCAAGACAAGATCACGGTGTCTAAAATGCGGAGGTTTCACCCACAGGGAAGGACAGGCTTGCCGTGCTGAAGGACAAAAATGTAACCTGTGTTCAAAAACTGGCCATTTTGCAAATTGCTGCCCAGATAAGCAGGCGAAGACTGCGGATGTCAAAGCTGTTTCTGAACTTGATGAAGAAATTGGTTTTCTCCTGGAGGTCTCAGCTGTGGAGGATTCATCTAATCTCGATGATGATGAAGGCGAGTGCAGGAGGCGATGGACAGCAGAAATCCAAGTGAACGGGAAACAGGTGAAGTTCAAGCTCGACTCCCAGGCGGATGTTACATGTGTCCCTCTGTGTCTCTTCAAGAAGATAATGGGACAGCAACGACTAGTGGAAAGTGATATCAACATTAGAGCTGCTGAATTCTCCGAACTTCAGACTGTGGATATGTTTATATCAACGCTGCGAAATGGCAATTATGAAATCAAGGAGAAGATTTACGTCATTTGTCGTTTGAGTGAACCTCTTCTGAGTCGCCGGGCATGTGAGCTCTTGAACCTGGCGAGGCGAATTGAAGTGGTTGCGACGAGAATTAACCCGATCAAGGAATTCCCTGAAGTATTTGAAGGACTGGGACAGATCGGAAACCCTTACGAAATCAAATTGAAACCTGGAGCAAAACCATATGCTGTGCATACTCCTCGACGGGTACCAATACCTTTGATGGAAAAGCTCAGAACAAGATTGGAAGAGCTCGAGAAGGCGGGAATCATAGCACAAGTTAACGTTGCGACTGAATGGTGTGCACCGACTGTGATTGCTGGCAAACCGAATGGCGACATACGACTCTGTGTGGATCTCTCAAGGCTGAACGAACATGTACAGCGCGAAGTGCATCCCATGCCAGTGGTGGAGCACATGCTGGGGCAACTGGGGGAAGCAAGATTCTTTTCGAAACTGGACGCGAATAGTGGCTTTCACCAGATTCCGTTGAGCCCGGACTGCCAGCATTTAACGACCTTCATCACTCCTTTTGGGAGATATAAATACTGCAGAATGCCATTTGGAATCTCACTCGCCCCAGAGTATTTTCAGAGAGTTATGTCAATAATCTTGCAAGGCATGGACGGTGAAATGTGTTACCTGGACGATATCCTGATATTTGCCTCCGACTCCAAGACTCACGATCGAATTCTTCGTTTAGTGCTCCGAAAACTGAAAGAGGCGAAAGTTACACTAAACAAGGCCAAGTGTGTCTTCGGCGTGCCAAGAATTAATTTTCTTGGGCACATACTGGATGAAGACGGTATTCGACCAGATCCAGCGAAAATCGAAGCAGTGGCGAAGATGCCTGCTCCGACCGATGTTCATGGCGTAAGAAGATTTCTTGGCATGGTGAACCATCTGGGACGCTTTGTGGAAAATTTATCTGAAATTGTGGCACCACTGAACCAGTTGCTGGTGAAAGGTCAAGACTTCGTTTGGGATTGCAGCCAGGAGCGAGCATTCCGAAAGTTGAAAGAATTGCTCACGACTCAACCCATCTTGGCAGCATACGACGTCAGGAAACCAACTATGGTGTCATCCGACGCATCTTCATACGGCTTGGGAGCGGTACTGAAGCAAGAAGGTAAGAATGGAATCTGGCGACCTGTTGCTTATTCTTCTAGAACTATGACACCTACCGAAAAACGATATGCTCAGATCGAGAAAGAGGCTCTCGCAATTACATGGGCTTGCGAACGTTTTCAAGATTTCCTGCTTGGAAAGCGCTTCCGAATTGAGACCGACCATAAGCCTCTCATTCCTCTATGTTCGACGAAAGAATTGAGTTCGCTGACCCCAAGACTGCAACGTTTCCGAATGCGTATAATGAGGTTTGGATTCGAAATAGTGCATATCCCTGGAAAGGAGCTGCTCGACGCCGATGCATTATCCAGACAACCACTTCTTACAACCGAGGGAGGTGAAAACGAACGGCAAACCTCAGCGCATATAAATGCAGTTCTCTCGAGTATAACCGACAAAGACGAGATGTTGACGAAGATTTTTGAAGCTCAACAAGAAGATACGACCCTGAAAGCAGTAGTCAACTACCTTGAGAAAGGCTGGCCAGATAAGAAGAAAATGTCACAGGCTCTGCTCTCTTATTGGCATGTCAAGGATGAACTCGGCGTTCAAAATGGACTACTGATGCGTAGCTGTCGTCTTGTTATTCCAGCAAGTATGAAACTGGAGATCCTAGATAAGTTGCACGCTGGGCACTTCGGGATTACAAAAACAAGACTTCGCGCACGTGAGACGGTATGGTGGCCTGGAATTTCGGAAGAGATCGCGAAAACAGTCAGAAAGTGCAGTGTTTGTATCCAGGAAGCCGTCTCAAAACATGAACCTTTGATACCAACCAACTTTCCTACACGACCGTGGCAAAAGATTGGAATGGATTTGTTCAAGTTCGAGAATAAGTGGTATCTAGTCGTCATTGACTATTATTCTCGATTTCCTGAAGTGGTTCAGCTGGATCGGCTCACAGCCAATGTGGTGGTGCGTGGTTGCAAATCCATATTTGCCCGACATGGAATACCAGAAACTGTTGTAAGCGATAATGGGACGCAATTTGGAGCTGCTCGTGAGTTTGCAAATTTCGCAAGGCAGTACGGATTCACACATGTCACTTCAAGTCCTCGATTCCCGCAGAGTAATGGGATGGCAGAAGTAGGTGTGAAAATTGCTAAGTTGATCCTCAAGAAAAATCAAGACCCATCGCTTGGACTCCTGGAGTATCGATCGACCCCTTTGGAGAACGGTTACAGCCCTGCTGAGCTTCTCATGGGACGTAAACTCCGAACGACCTTGCCAATTGCACCAGAGAATCTTAATCCAAAGTTGGTGGACTCTCAGACCCTGAAAAGAAAGGAAGGGAGAAGGAGAAAGGATATGAAATCCAGATATGATCGACGCTGCGGAGCTACGGACATGGAGGAGCTATCCGAAGGTGACACGGTTTGGATTACAGATATGCGAACCTGGGGGATTGTAAAGAAGAAAGCATCGACACCAAGGTCGTATATGGTTGATACTCCAGTTGGGACTTTACGTCGAAACAGGTTCCATCTACGAAAAGGATATGCAGTGCAATATCCAGCCGACCCATCGACGCCGACCTTTTCGGGGGAGGAACTGGTTGAAAATGAAAAGACCCCAGTTGTGGATTATCCCTCTAACCGTTAGAGTCTAACGACTCAGAAGACGGCCAGATAAGAACCCGGAGTGGAAGAATTGTTAAACCTGTGGATCGCCTTCATTATTAATTATATTATGCATTTAAAGTTTGTAATGTATATATATTTCAAGTCTTAAAAAGGGGGATGTGCTGAGAACATGTAGGAAAACATGCACCTATGTTTCCCCACGTGACGCAGCGGAGCGTGACCTCGGCTGCACGGGTGAGTCAGTTGTTGTTTGCTCTCTGTATGGATGGACATTAAAACAACATTTAATCACTTTTTATACATCATTGGAAAGGTTGGACACTTTGCTATTTTTCTACATAGTCGCCTTGATGCTCAATCACTTTTTTCATCCTGTCAACCAACTTTGTAATTCCGGTGTTGTACCCCTCTCCCGCCGCCTCTTTGAGCCACTTGTCGACCCACCTGGCGGAGACCTTTTTGTAGCCGAGGGTCTCAGACACAATCTTGTGCACGGAGAAGTGGCTGCAATCTTCATTCAGGCCATCCTCGATCTCTTCAAGGGTTATCCGCCGGTTTGCGCGCACCATTTCGTCGATTTGAGCCACGGTTGATTCCGGCAAACTCGGCCGCCCAGACCGCTGTTCATCGTGGACGTTTATCCGCCCCTCGTTAAACTCCCGGCACCATTTACACACATTTTTGATGTCCATGCACTTCTCACCATACACTTCCACTAACTGACGGTGAATTTCGACCAGAGAATTATTTTTCGCATTTAAAAAGCGTATAACTGAGCGTAACTCGCATTTGGCGGGAGAGTGGTACAACACCGGAATTACAAAGTTAGTTGACAGGATGAAAAAAGTGATTGAGCATCAAGGCGACTATGTAGAAAAATAGCAAAGTGTCCAACCTTTCCAATGATGTATAAAAAGTTGTGATTAAATGTGTTTTTCTATGAAAAAAAAATAGGAGACCTTACTTTTCTGCTCACCCTCGTAGATTCATTGAGTTCATTGAGGGAGGGTTCTGTCTGTAGATACTGTACGGGCCAGTGTTGTCCGCCACAGTAGTGGCAGGGATATGGCGGAGTCCATGGTGGTGGGAGGTGTCCTGCTCTGGCACGGCGATCGTTCTTGGGCAGATTTAGTGCTGGGAGAAGGGTGCGGCAGATTCATCTCTGTCGTAGGTGATTACTTCTTCAGGGTAACGGTTCAAAAGTTCGCGAGGAAGGGGATGAGAGCTCGAAGAGAAGTGGCAACAGTTGAGTTGGTTGTAAATATTGTGGAACTTGGTTATGGGTTTGTCCGATCATCGTGGTCTTGCTTCTTGTTTTCTTCATACTCTGGTATATGAGGGATTTGCTTCCCGGCCAGTTCTTATCCTGTCGACTCTTCTGTGATAAGATCCTGTCGACTTTCAATGTGGCAATATAATATAATAAGGTGGGGAAAGAGAAATAATCACACCACAAGTTTGGAAGAGGAATCCCAGACAACCAGAGAGAGAGACGGCCCGGCCACCGCTGAGCGGCCGGCCGTTCGTATCGCACACAATCACCAACTGTCTAATAGTCTCGAGGTTCCAAGTAACGCCCCTGTGGTCGCCCCCTGGAATGTCGCTGGTGTCTCAAATGACCGGACTTTAGCTGCTGTCTCTCTCTGGGCTGACTCTAGGTTTGCTTTATTATTCCTGGAAGAGTATATATTATGACATATATATATATATATATATATACATTGAACGTAAAGTTGCGGTAGGATGATATTCATGTAAAAGGAGAGGTGCGTCTTTTGATATATAAACAAACTGATGATAAAGATGCCCCACACGATTGATTATTCAGTTTTCCCCAAAGTTACAAGCCCAGATTCACTGAGTGTAACAATACGCTGGTTTGGATTATTTTAAGATAGATTAAATTAGTTTAGGTTGTTTCAATAAATTAAGCTATTTTCCCGCTTAGACTAATCAGACGTGCAGTGTCATATCTGGGCAAAACCTTGTAAATCACCCCATTATTCTCCTGCTACTTTGTTTGTATTCTCGCCATTAAATCGGCCCTACAACTTCACCAGCTTGATAATATTTTTTGGATTTCCTCTTTGTCATTTTTTTGGTCATGAAGACGTAGCAACACGTGTTCTAATGATGGTCATAGATTGAAATAGTGATATACAAATTGTTTTTTTATCTGGACTTTTGAAACCTGGTGCTGTGTGACATAATTTTTATCAAGACCTTTTCTTTCTGCTTTTTGGTGACAAACAAAATGTATTAACGTTTTTAAAACGTATAAACGAGCTGCTTCTTTTGTCAGACACACAGATTTATACTCTAAAATTCATAAAGACAGTTCCTCGAATTGCAATTTGAATTTGTACTTGTGAATGATCAGAAATTACACACGTTGCCCCATGCCCCTAGTGTCTGTTAACTATGAACAACATGGTGCAAGCTTTCTTTATTTGTTAGGACCGATAACCTCACAGGACTTACAACTCTATCGATAGGAAGATATTCGCTCCCTTTGTTAGGCCTCCTTAAAGGAGTATAAGTATAATTTTTTATTTGGGTAATCAATTACTCTATTTCATTATATCAACTTGAATTCTAAGAGTCGTAGATAATGATCATGTCTCGATTCTCAGACTGGAAGATTGCGGGAGGTTATGATCAGACCAGGAAGCCTACTAAACTTCTCCTCATTAGAGGGAACGGAGAGGTATCAGGTGAACTTTGTGCTAGGTGGGGGATTTAGTTGCCGATGTCGCAAGCTAAGTGCACAGCGACAAACCTCGGATAACCGATCTGACATCGTAGTTTACGACGCTTTAAGCGTGGCTGAGATGAGGGTGATTCAGACGGGAGGTTGGGAAAGATCGGCACGTTGGATGCTCTTCTATATATTGCGCAGCTTGGAACCAATCCTCTATGGACAAACTTGGAACATGTGGTGGGTAAAAGTGAAGTCCCTATAACTCCTTGTTTCTAAGTCAAAGTCTAAAGGGGGTTTCTAATGAGAGTTAACAATTAGAGCGTGTAAGAGACAAGTTACGATTAGACGAGGCGATTCCGTCTACAGATTTTAGGTACCAGTTAGCAAAGTGACAGATGGACTGTCCAGATTCTTTGTGTTTTATATCGCCCCAGGTTAGCAAAAGTTAATCACCTAATTAAAGACTATTGTCTACCATACGTTTAGTTGGAACGAGTTCAAGTCTAAATACCAATTAGTAAGTAGAATTTTTTTTTACGAGGATAACTCGTTCTATGTTAAGATAAAGTTTAAATTAGTAGGACAACAAAATGAACTTCAGAGTAGATTGCCAGAACAGGCCAGTATTCCAGACTTGAAGAAGGAGAAAATTTTATGGGAAGATTGAATATCAATTTTTTTTTGGCTGAGAAGTAGCCCAGAACAGTAAGTTTATTTTATTTTTTTCTTAGGACAAAAGGGTCAGATTAC